>CAOLHI010000799.1:0-510225 GCA_948474755.1 Ctenosaura bakeri
GTTACAAACATGTATTTTAGAACAGGCAAACAAATGGAACAGTACAGCATGGATATCAGAACGAAGCCATGACAAAAAGCATTGCCAATGAAAAATTAATTACAGCCAATTGTATCAGTTGGCCACAGCTCAGGCTAAAAGGACAGGATGAGGCCTGGCATCTCATGGCTACCAACAATGACTTGCAGCAACTTTAGCCATTTCCACACTGGACTGTTATAGTGCGATGGTTCCACTTGCAACATCCTATGGAATCCTGGGGTTTGTAGTTTCGGGAGGGGCCGGCCGGCCCCTCCTGAAACTGCAAACCCCAGGATTCCATAGGATGTTGCAAGTGGAAGAACAGGTTGCTTACCTGTAACTGTGGTTCTTCGAGTGGTCATCTGTGCCATCATACACTAGGAGCTTTAGTGCCTGCGCGGTAGCGTTCGGAAACTTCTAGAGCTTGTTCGCTTGGCGGGAACCCCTCCCCCACGCCGGTACTGCGCATGCTCCTCCCGCCGAGCAACGGTCTCTCCTCAGTTCTGTCGTCCGCCGTAGAACCTACAGGGACCTGAGAAAGAGGGGAGGAAGGGCGGGTGTGTATGATGGCACAGATGACCACTCGAAGAACCACAGTTACAGGTAAGCAACCTGTTCTTCTTCTTCGTGGTCTCTGTGCCTTCATACACTAGGAGACTGTGTAGCTTACCGGTCGGACGGCGGGTCAGGTCCTACAGCACGGAAGCCAACACCTCACGTCCAAACCGGGCATCTCTGCGCGACCGGCAGTCGAGCCTGTAGTGGCGCACGAAGGTCGATGGTTGGGACCAGGTCGCCACACGGCAGAGTTCATGCAGGTCAACTCCTCGCAGGAGGGCCGCAGAAGTAGCCACCGCTCTGGTGGAGTGGGCTCGAAGCAGGACTGGCGGAGGCTTCCTCGCGAGCTCATACGCCAGTTGAATAGTCCTCACCACCCATTTGGAGAAGCGCTGGGTGGACACTTTGAGGCCCTTCCGACGTCGCCCATAGCAAACGAAGAGATGCGGCGTCTGTCGGAAGGAAGCAGTCCTGTCCATGTAGAAGGCCACGGCCCGACGCACGTCCAGGGAGTGGAGAGACCGCTCCAACGGTGTCGTCGGGTTCGGGAAGAAGGCAGGCAGGATGATGTCCTGGTTGAGATGGAAACTGGACACCACCTTAGGCAGGAACGAGATGTCAGGTCTCAGGACCACCTTGTCTCTGTGGAAGACCGTGAAGGGCTCATCGGATCGAAGAGCTGTGATCTCACCCGCTCGCCTCGCTGAGGTCACCGCTACCAAGAAGGCAGTTTTCATGGTGAGAAGCCTATCATCCGAGGTCGCCATCGGCTCGAAGGGCGGCTTTGTCAGCTGCGAGAGCACCAGCGAGAGGGACCACGGCGGTAGCGGCGGCGATACCGGCGGGTAGAGATGATGAAGTCCTTTCAGGAACCTCTTAACGGTATCGTTCCTGAAGAAGGCCGAGGCAGCCGATCGTGGCGGTTGGTATGCCACGATCGCGGAAAGATACACCTTCAGGGATGGAAACGCCAGCCCCTGTTGCCGGAGGTGCAGGAGGAAATGCAGGACGGTAGAGAGCCCCGCGGGCGATACCGGCTCACTCCTCTCGTTAGCGAAGGTCAGGAAGCGTCGCCACTTGTATTGATAGTTGCGACGGGTGGATTCCTTCCTGGCCGCGACGAGGACGGTACCGAGCACGGGATCGTCTAGTGCGATATCCTCCAGGCATGGAGGGCCAGGCGTGGCAGGTCCGGATGGAGGACTCGGCCGCCGGAGTGGGAGAGCAGGTCCGGTGTCGGTGGCAACCGGAGCAGGTCGTCTCGTGCGGCTTGTAGCAGGGGTGCGAACCAATGTTGCCTCGGCCAGTACGGGGCTACCAGGATCGCGTCGGCTCGGTCGGCGAGGATCTTCGATATCGTCCGGCCGAGCAGCGGGAACGGCGGGAACGCGTAGAGGAGTTCCCCGGTCCACGGAAACTGGAAAGCGTCCCCGATGGAGGCACGATCGTGGCCCGCTCTGGAACAGAATCGGCGACACTTCGCGTTTTCCCTGGTCGCGAAGAGGTCGATCGATGGTTCGCCCCAGCGGTCCCGAATCAGTCTGAACGCCTCTCCGGAGAGAGACCATTCGTGATGGGATGAGGTGTCCCTGCTGAGGGCGTCTGCCGTGGTGTTCTCCTGCCCGGCCAGGTGAACTGCCACGGGATGCGTATGCAGGCGAATGCACCATTCCCACAAGTCGAGTGCAATGTTGAGCAGGGTTGTGGAGTGAGTCCCTCCTTGTCTGTTGATGTAACAGACGGCGGTGGTATTGTCCGTCAGAACCAGGACCGTCCGCCCCGCTACGACGTGGCGGAACGCCCGTAGCGCTTTCAAGACGGCGAGCAGCTCCAGCGCGTTGATATGGAGAGCGGTCTCGTCGTCGGTCCATCTGTCGCGGACTCTGAGATCGCCGCAGTGGGCACCCCATCCATACAGGGAGGCGTCGGTCGTTACCGTCACCTTCGGTGTCGGCTGTTGGAAAGGCATCCCTGACATGAGATTGCGTCGCGACTGCCACCATCGGAGGGATGAGCGGACGTCTCCCGGCAGCTGCAGTCGGAGTGTCTGTTCGTCTCGCAGGGGGTCGAATATGCGGACGAACCAGTGTTGAAGAGGTCTCGCTCTCAGCCTGGCGAGATATGTCACAGCGGTCGTCGCAGCCATGTAGCCCAAGAGCTGCTGGACGCTTCTCGCAGATAATGTCGGGGCCGTACGCGCGTGAGCGGCAGCCCGGATCAGGGTTTGGGCTCGAGACTCTGGTAGGTACGCCCTGGCGGAGGTCGAGTCGAGCGTCGCCCCGATGAAGTCCAGGATCCTCGCCGGCTCGAGGTGGGACTTCTTCGGATTCACCCGTAGACCAAGGCGGGTCAGGAGTGACAACGTCATGTGGACGTCGTGGTAAAGTCTCTGTTTGCAGGACGCCACCAACAGCCAATCGTCGAGGTAAGGGAAGACAGAAGCACCCTTCGTCCGCAGGAAGGATACCACCGGGGCCATGCACTTGGTGAAGACCCTTGGGGCAGTCGAGAGTCCGAACGGCAGCACCTTGTACTGGTAACAGGTGTCGTCGACTGCGAAGCGGAGGTACCGTCTGTGCTGCGGGCGAATGGCGATATGGAAGTATGCGTCTCGGAGATCGATGGAGGCGAACCAGTCCCCTCGATGTAGGAAGGGCAGGATCGACGGTATCGTGACCATCTTGAACCTTTTGGGGCGGATGTAGTAGTTCACCCCTCTGAGGTCTAGGATCGGCCGGAGGGTACCGTCGGCTTTCGGTACCGTGAAGTACCTGGAGAAGAAGCCGGTGGTCTTGGCCTCTTGCGGGAGCTGCTCGATCGCCCCTTTCTGGAGGAGGGATTGGATCTCTTCCAGGAGGGCCGGACTCGACGGCGTGGAATAGTAAACGCCTCGAGGAGGAATATCGAGAAACTCGATGGCGTAGCCAAGACGGACGATGGAAAGCACCCAAGAGTCCGTAGTGACACACTGCCACTCCGCGAGATGTCGAGCAAGAGTCGGTCGGTCTCCGAGCGCTGATGGTAGGCTGAAGAGTGGGTATTGGTAGGTCCTGCCAGGCACGTCAAAACCGAGACTTTGTCTCGGAGGAGGACTTCTTGGACGAAGCCGGGCGTCGCCTAATCGTGCGTCTGGCCGATGAGCCGGAGGACGGTCTCGACTGTCCAGACTGGGCCGAACGCTGGAACGACGAGGTGGAAGATCGTCGCCAGGATGGGCGGAAGGTGGAGGTCCTGCGGGCTTGCGTGGCCGGCTGTAGCCCGATCTTCTTGGCGGTCAGCCTTGCCTTAACGAGATTGTCCAAAGCTTCGTCTGTGAACGAATTGAATAGGCCCTCACCGTCGAAGGGGAGATCTTCAACCCTCCTTCTGGTGTCCTCCTGGATGTCGGCCGGCCGCAGCCAAGCATGGCGGCGCAGGCCGATGGATCCCGCCATGACCCGGGAGGCAATCTCCACTGCGTGCCTGGAGGAGGCCATCTGCTGCCGAGCGATGGAGATGGCCTCGTTGAAGATCACGGAGGAGGCTTGGCGGATGTCCTCCGGTACCGCCTCCATCGCCGGTTGCAGGCGATCGAGCACCTTTTTCAGGTATGCCGCGAGGCAAGCCTGAGTGTTGGACAGCCTGATCTGCAAGGAGGCAGCTGAATAGAACTTTCTTGCATCGGCGTCCAACTTCCTGCCCTCTTTGTCCGGCGGGGTGGTGTGTTGCCTGCCGGAGCCTTTCGTCTGTGCCGACTCGACCACCACAGAGTTCGGTGCAGGGTGATTAAAGAGATAACCGGCGTTATCCTTCTGCACCCTGTAGAGGTGTTCCAACCGCTGCGGTATCGGCTGAGCCAAGGCCGGCCTATCCCAGGCGGCCTTCACCAGTCTGGATACCCGGGGCAGGAGAGGCAGCGGGGCCGTGGCAGGTCGCTTCTCCTTGAAGACGGAGAAGGCTGGATCGTCGTCCTCCGGCTCCGCATCGGCGATCTTAAGGCCGAGGGTAGTAGCCATGCGGAGCAGCATCGCAGAGAACTGGTGGACGTCCTCTGGAGCAGAATCCGGGATCGGGTCCCCGAATCCCAGTGGAGGAGACTCCTGGGAGGCCGCCTCAGACACCTCTGATTCCGCACTCGAGTCGTACGACTCTGAGGTCGGTGAGTCCTCTCGCCGCTCGCTTTCCGGCTCCTTCGCAGTCGCCACAGGTGTTGCCTTCCTAGGCTTCTCTGCAGCCGGGGCGGTGGTAGTAGCAGCGTCCCGCTTGGGCTGGCTGACTACTGACTTCACCTTCTTAGTGGTGACAGGGGTAGTCTGGCAGGCTGACGTCGTCGTAGCCCGCTCAGTCACCACCGACTCCGTAGGGCGCGTCGCCGTTGCCGTGACCCTAGGAGGTGGCGATATCGCCCGATACCGAGGTGAAGGCTCCCTCGCCCTATGATATCGAGGAGAGGGAGAGCGGCTGAAGGAGCGGCGGTCCGACGGAGATCGGCTTCGGCGTCGACGGTACCGAGCCTCGTCCCCTCTAGGCGAGCGCGATTCGCGCTGTCGACGAGGTGACCGGGACCTCCGGAAGGTCTCCCAGCGACTCGGGCCACGATGGTACCGATCCCGGTACGATGGCGAATGTGACCGATAAGAGGCCGGGCGCTCTCTCCATTCAGATTCCCTCGCGTACCTGGCCACGTAGGACGCCGAGGTGTATCTGGAGGCAGACGAGCGAGGTTGTTCCTCTCTTGTCTCCCTAGGAGGCGGCGAGGCCACTGGACGCTCGGAAGAGCGGGACCGGGACCGGAAGGAGGTCGAATGCCGCTCCGGAGAAGCAGAGGGCTCTCTCTGCTGCAGGTCGGCCGACCTGCGACGGCTAGGAGGGCGGTGGCGCTCCTCCACCAGGGTTGGAGGGTCTGCCACAGGCGAGTCCGGGCGCTGTTGGGGAACGTCCTCGATCTCATCATCCGAGAGATCGACGGACTCGCCTCGCCCTTTGGAAGGCTGCTGAGTAGGAGGAGGAGTAGGAGGTTGAACGTCCCCAGCCGGGGAGCGCTTCTTCTCCTTCTTCTTCTTCTCCTTCTCCTTGCCCTTGCCTCCGTCCGGAGCAGGGCGCTTTTTAGCAGGCGTCTCCGTCAGGGGAGCCTCAGCCTTCCTCGCCGTCGAGGATCCTTTCGCTGACTTGGCAGCCGCCGACAGCTTCGGGATCCTCGGTAACGCCAAGATCGGCGTTTTCGCCGGTACCGAGCCCGATACCGACGAGGTGGACGGAACAGCAGCCGCCGATACCGTCGATGGCGTGGTCGTCTTCTTGTCGGCCATCTTGGAAGCGGAGGTCTCGTCTATCGCCCGCAGAGACTGTTCCCAACAATAAGACTTAAGTCTCGCGGACCGGTTGCGGAGAGTTTGGGGAGTAAAATCTCGGCAAATTGGGCAAGTCCGGATGTTGTGGGACTCACCCAAACAGAAGAGACACTCCTTGTGGCTGTCGTTGAGGGCAACCTTGCGCCCGCAGGACACGCACTTCTTGAAGAGCGCGGACATAAGACGAAGAACGCCAAACTGCGAAAATCCGAAAAGACCAAAGCCGAAGGGGGAGTCCGAAAGAGAGGTCAGAGACAGTCCAAAATCCGTAAAACCGTGAAAAACAGCAAGCCAAGCACAAAAGTGAGAGGAACAAACTAAAGAACCTTCCGTACGCGACGGCGGACAAGAAAGAACTGAGGAGAGACCGTTGCTCGGCGGGAGGAGCATGCGCAGTACCGGCGTGGGGGAGGGGTTCCCGCCAAGCGAACAAGCTCTAGAAGTTTCCGAACGCTACTGCGCAGGCGCTAAAGCTCCTAGTGTATGAAGGCACAGAGACCACGAAGAAGAATCATAGCGCTATAACAGTCCAGTGCAGAAAATTGCAGTCTAGAAAATTGCGAAGCAAGGGTGTCACCACAGAAAAGATCATCACCTTCAAGGGCAGGGCATCTCCTCTGAACATTTCAGTTGATGGGCAGATTCAGACAATAGAAAGCAGCCAGCTGGATACCGAAGAGCCAAACCATTGCGCTAGCCTGCCCAGGCAGTGTTGGAAATGAGAGGCAAAAATAGTGACCCCTAAATTCTTCAGATATGAAACAGCCTCTTTTGTGATTCAGTTATTTTCATCATCAAAATGTTTACAGCTTTCTTGGGGCGGGGGGTGAAGTTGGAGCTGAGAGCTGTACAGCTGTTTTAAAACCACAATCTGGAAAACAGCAAAAACAATCACAAAACCAATAAAAGGCTTGATAACAAGTAAAAAGAGATTAGGATCCACTCCTGAGGTTTGAGCATTGGACTATGGCTGTGGAGACCAGGATTCGATTCCCTGCTTGGCCATGGAAACCCATTGGGTGACCTTTGGTGTATCACACACACTCAGCCCCCATAAAACCCCATGATGAGTTCCCCTTCGGGTCGCCATAAGTCAGAAATGACTTGAAGGCACACAGCAACAACTGAAAAGTGTATTGGAACAATAGTGCTTTTTTAACCGGTGCCTAAGATTCAGAGAGGCCCCCCGAGATCTTCTTGGGGGTTTTATAGCCTGGACCATAAGTTCTCATCTGTCAATCCTGGGTGGTCTGTAAGTTTAATATAGACAAACCAATAAAATAAAGCAAACCCTGAACTTCCACTGCATTTAATGTAGTCATTTTGACTTGGGACAGACTGTCAAAGGGGCTGACAAGTCTCTGCGACTTACGAGTTTCACAATATAGTGCTGATGCAATCTGCTCATTTCCCACTAAAAATGTTACTATATTTGGCCCTCCACTTTTGCTTCGGTTAGGGGAACAGTACAAGGAAAAGAGAGGGAGAGGGGTGGGTCCGCGTGGTGGCCCTATACTTCCTCTCTCTTACCCATCTCCTTCCTTGGGTGTGGGGCAAGCAATAGAAGAGCGTTTGAAGTGCTGAGAAATCAAGCTGTAATCCCTTCTTAGCTGTAGGAGGAGGAGCAGAGGTGGGTTTTTAAAGGGCTGTGCAGCCTGATCAGAGCTGGTAAGAGGGAAGGTTCCTCCAGAAAATAAGAGCCTTAGGTGGAAGGGGCAAGGGTTGAAGAAACTCACAAGGAATCAAATCTATGAAAGTCAGACCCACAAATGTGGAGAGCCGACTGTGAATATAGGGACTCTTCTCAGCAGCCTGGATTGATATTCATAATTTTCATAACATGAAATTTTTAATTTGTTTTATATAATCTTGGGGAACTTGGCAGGCTGAGAGGCAATAGATAAATGCTCTAAATCCATCCATCCATCCATCCATCCATCCATCCATCCATCCATCCATCCATCCTGATTTTGATGACCGTGCCAATATCAGTGAAGACAAAAGTTATTAAAATATAAGCTACGACCTTTGATTTGTAGATGAAACCAGAGTTTCTTAAATAGCCCACCAAAGTCCTCAGCAGTTTTCTGCTGGTCTTTGGAAACAAAATTTGTCTCCACCACCAAGTAAGCATGTTCTCCAACTGTCTCCAACTGGAAGGGACAGTCCTGTTTAATTCTCTATCATCTCACTTTTTCAGCTGCTTTTCAAATGTCCCGGTTTCTGTCTCCTCCCACTTTCTTCCTTTGTCCTTAGCTTACTTGAATTGCTGCAAAATGTTCAAAGTGCAAAAGGAGTTTGTACTCAATTAACTCAGCAGGATGGAGAGGAGACGAGGGGATCGGGTCATGCCCTTCTCAGTTGGCTCAAGCAAAAGCAAACTGCCAAAGCCCCTCATAGCTTGTGTGTTCTTCCCCACTAATAATTTTTGCCTGATGTTGCTTGGCTGCACATGTCCCTATTTTCATCTGTGAAATGTTGAAGAATAGCCCTTCTTCAAATACCAGCACCGGCTCAGTTTTAACTGAATGAAGAGAGGATAATGAAACAAGACTTCATTGTTTTTCTGTGGAAATTGTGAAGTGTTCATAGAGTAGCGTGGGGACTTCTGTAGGACATCCAGCTTTGATTCTGTCAAGAGTGAAATGGAGCAGAATTTTCCCGAGCAGTTTGTCTCTGTGCGTGAGGGCTTTGGTCAAACTAGCAATACAGGACTGTGCTTTTGCCATCACTGTGGGCGGCAACAGAGATTACAAGAGCATCTGAGGTGTAAACCTAGGTGTAGGGACTAAAAATACACCTGCTGCCCTTTCCCCTTGCTTTCCCCCTTCTTAACACGTAAGCAAGAATTATATATCTCAACCAGGGGTGTAGCTACAGAGGGGGACAAAATGAGGACATTGGATCCCCAAAGGAAAAAAATCTTCCTCCTCAAATGAAAATTCCCTTCAGTTCACATCTATTCGCCTTCTCTGGATCCCTTGGCCTGCCCAAAGTTCCAAATGCTCCACTGAAGTTTTCGGTTCCCACAGTAAAGTAGGGATTGAAGGAAAATGTCATGAGGAGGGGACAGAATTCTTATTTGGAGGGCAATGTCCTCAGGCCTTTCTGCACTACACTGCTATAGTGCTCTTATTCTGCTTTCAACATTGGGGTTTGCAGTTTGGGAAGGAGCATTTAGAATCCTCTGCCAGAGAGCTCTTTGACCTCTTTAAACGGCAACTCCAGAATTCCACATAATGTTGAAAGTGGAATAATAGCACTATAACAATATAGTATGGAAATGCCCCTCATTTTGCTCCCCCTCCTCCTGCCATGGCTATAGTCCCGAGCACTGGTGTTAGGTGGGCTGACCTGAGACCACCCCAAGGGGCAGTTTCAGGCAGCTGGCTCATTGTGGTGAGGTACTGGATCTGTGTGTGCATCACACAGCTTATCCTGAATCCCCAAGCCAGCCTACTGTCCTCATGGGTGGTAGAGAGGCACTGGAACAGGCCCTTATTTCTCCTCAGATTGGTTTTGCAATTCCAGCCTAATAAGGTGCCCGGACACTTTTGCTTCATCCTAACTCCACCCTTTAAACACCAGTGTTGTCTAAAAGGCCTTGGGTTGTAAGCATTCCCACAGAACCAAATAAGTTATTTATGGTAGTGTGTTCTTCTTTTGTTACCAATCACTTTAGATAGTGCAGGCCAACTCAATAGTTAACAAACGGTATTCTTTATTGTAATAATATTAAAAATAAAGTATCTTGTCAAGGTTTGTGTGAAGCACAGTGTTGTTACATTAAACATTTCAAATTTCTGGCAGCCTACGCTGATCATTCCCACAGTTTTTTGCCTCTTTTACCCAGCTGATTAAATTCAGCCCAGCCACCCTCGCTGGCCAAGATCTCACTGAAGGCTCTTTTATAAACAGACTTTCCACCTCACATACAATTCATCCCATCCACGAGACCTTCCCGTGCACACCACTGTGCTGGGTCTCACTCTCAAGGCAGCACTCTTGATTCCCAAAGCAAATTTGTCACAGACACATGCTATGCAACAGTCCTGATTTGGCAAGGACAGTCCCAATTTATCCTCTGTTGTCCCAGTTTTTCAGCTGGTTTTAAAATGTCCCAGTTTCTCTCCTCTTCCCACTTTCTCCCTTGGTACTCAGCTTATCTCAATTTGTCTGGAAACTGAGTTCAAAGTCCAAAAACAGTTTGCATTCACTTAATTCAGAGGAGGGGAGAGGAAAGGCAGGAGTGAATTCTTGCCTTTTCCAGTTGACTCAGGCAAAAGCAAACTCCAGTAGCCATTTGTAGTTTGTGTGTTCATCCTCTTCAATACTTTTTGCCACCTCGACAACACTCCGATGTTGCTTGTGTCCCTGTGTCCCAGTTTTCATCTGTGAAAAGTTGGAGGGTGTGGAGGCAGCCAACTTTATAACAAAAAGCTAATACCAATCTGGGCAGCTTTTCTACAGGAATGTAGGTGCAGAACTTGGAAATGTTACTTTGACTAAAACTCACCGAATCCCACTGCCACCATGGCTTGCACCCATGCTGGCTGGGGGATTCTGGGAGTTTTAGTTCAAAAAAGTAACAGTTCCAAATTTAGAACTGGTATGTATTATGTGCTACTATTTTGTCCTTCAGGTAGAAAAATATCTTGGGCCAGTCCAGACCTTCCAGGGAAGATGATGATGATAAGATGAGGAAGTATATTGTACTATCAGTGTGTATCTTATTTTAGAGAATAACAAAGAAGAAGCCAAGAATCTTTCTCAGGGTTTTTGTAATCTAGATATCTGACAAAGTGAGGGGAAGGATGGAGCCAAGGTCACAGAAAGATTGCATAGCCAGTACCTAATGGTGCATACCTATGTATAGGTAGCAATCCGGCTAAGCGCCAGTGTTCCAGTATATATATACCTGCAGGGATGTGGTTACAGGAAGGGCAAAATGAGAGCCTTGCCTCAAATAAGAATTCTGCCCCCACCCCAAGAAATTTTCCTCCAGTCTCCACATTTCTAGCATTGCAGTACAGTTGGTCCTCCACATTTGCTGGATTTGATTCAGCACTGAATCAAATTCAAATTGATTTCACGAATAATCAAATCCACATTCATGGATTTGATTATACGTGGATTATTTGCCACTGCCTCCACTGCCACCCTGCACCATTTTTAATAGGGACTTAGAAGGCTTGCCTTGCATCCCTTGCCTTTCTGCAAGCTTCTCAAGACTTCAAGAGACTGCAAACATGAGTCGAGGTTTGTAAATCCCTATTAAAAATGGCGCAGGGAAGCAGCAGAAGTGCTGGCAAGTCTCATCAGCTGCCTGCTTCTGCCTTGCGAAGGAACCCCACCAACTGAAAGGCAGAACTGGGCAGCTGGTGTGCACCCCACTCTGGATTCATATGCATTGTGTATTGCACATTTGAATCTACAGTGGATTGAATCCACAGACCATACTTTTATGTGTGTGTTAAATATGGTTTTGGGGTGGGACCTATTGATATTCGTGGTTTTTCCACTTTTGCAGGGATCCTGTGCCCTAAATCCTCATGAACATGGAGGGCCAACTGTAATTTGAAACTGAACATTTAGAACTATAGTTTTGACATACCAAAGGAAGGGGCAGTCAAAGTTACCAAGGGAATGGGAATATAGCAAATAGAAGGACTCTAGGTGTAAATGATTTTCAGTGTCTCATTCTCTGCAGTGCTAGAAATCGACAAAGTGAAGGACAATTTGATGCGGGTGGGGGACAGAACAGAACTCATATTGCAAGAGGAAATGCCATTGTTTTGCGGTTCTGTAACTACGCCTCTGCATATCTGTTTTTCAGTATAGCTATACGTCTGCTAACAGGTTGATAAGAGGTTCTGCTGATTACCTTGCCTGTTACAGGCAGGCACACAAAGCTATATTAGAATAAGCTAGAGCAAAATTCTGAATTTTGCCCAGCCCTAGCTTTATTGCATTGTTTACTGCAGACATCCTGCTGTAACCCATCACTGAAAGTCTGTGTTTCTCCAGCCCTCCTTCACCATCCTCCCAATGCAGATGCTGCTAAAAGAACTTCCAGCTAGATAGAGGACAAGGAAGAAAGGGGGCTATAAAAGAAGTTTGTAAATAGGAGCGTCCTTGTCAAGGGCTTTGTTAACTGAAGCATGCCTGTAAGTGAGAGAACTAATGGGCTGTGTGGAATGCTTTGCGGAAAAGCAAAGAAGGAAAAAGAGAGATGCAGGCAGGTGTTCTGGGAGGAAGATCTAGGCCTACTAAGGCTTCAAGAGAGGAAGGCTAGAGTCTTCTAAGTAGCTAATTAATGCAAACACTTGTCTGCTCTTTCCCCAGCAAAACCGGAACAGCTCTGTCTTCTCCACATCCCTGCGTGATGCAATTCAGAAAAAAATTAGCATCTTGGAGCATCAGATCCATGAGAAGTTAAACACATCTGAACACCACACACATGGTGTGCCAACAGCAGCAGGACTGAGACACAAACACGTTTCTCATGGGCATCGTGTTGAGAAAGGTGAGTTCTTCAGAGTGAAGAGGAGATGTTTGTTCTTGATCTAGTGAAGTGAAGATGGATGGATGAATGAATGGGAGGCAGGCAGGCAGGTCTCTTGGAAAAGTTACTTTTTTGAACAAGAATTCCCAGAATTCCCAAGCCAACATTGCAAGTGGCTGTACTGACTGGGAGATTCTGGGAGTTGTAGGCCTAATGGTAATTTCCCCAAGCTATGGGAGGGAGGGAGGGAGGGAAGGAAGGAAGGAAGGAAGGAAGGAAGGAAGGAAGGAAGGAAGGAAGGAAGGAAGGAAGGAAGGAAGGGAAAGGGAAAGGGAAAAAAATAGGCTGCTAATTGGACAAAGATGGAAAGCTTAATGAAAGGAAGATGGATTTAACTAATAGTAGATGAATGGATGAGAATGTAGATGAGTGAAAGGGCTTGTTACATAGGCAGCTGGAGAGAGGAAGATGTAGATGTGAGGAAACGCAAGTATTTAATATTTATTTACTGCATTATCTCAACTGTAACCCAAGAATTTCAAGGCAATGTACATGGCTCTCTTCTTATCTTCACACAAAACTAAGTGAAATGTATTAGGCTAAGACATAATGGCTGGTCCAAGGCAGAGCTTCGCAAGTTACTTTTCAAAATGAATTCACCTAGTTGCTTTTTGCTGATTGAGATTGTGCACCTAAAGACTTATGTGTGTTACATGTACTATTTCCTGATGCTATCCCACCAAAATCCAATAGGTAATTAAAAGGAAAAGCCTTTTAGTGGAGAAATAAGTGGATATAATTATGTTGTAGATGAATCATAAATCAATTTTAAAAAAGAGATGGAAGAATGGATGCAAGAGATTACAAGCCGAAAGATAATTAGGCAGGCCATGGGAAGACAGAATGAAAGAAGCAGAGGTGGATGGCTCAGTGGACAGAAAGGTTATTGCAGAGCTGGGGAATGTGTGATCCACCGCACATTGTTGGAGTGCAACACCCATGGGTCCTGCCCAGCATGGCCAATGCTGAGGATTACTGGAAGCCAGCTCTGAGGGTCTATTTTAACCTCACGGTACAGTGCTTTGGGCATTGAACTATGACCCTAGAGGCCAGGGTTCAATTTCCCACTCGGCCATAGAAACCTACTGGGTGACCTTGGGTGCATTACACGCTCTCAGCCCCAGAAAACTCCATGATAGGTTCACATTAGGGTCACTGTAAGTAGGAAATGACTTGAAGGATCACAGCAACAACAAGGCTCTACCACCTTCTCTAAAAATGATTTTCCCTTGCCTTTTTTTAAAACTGGAAGTGGCCAAAGATTAATTTCTGGTTGGGAGAGAAAATGAGAAAAACCCCTCCTCACGCAGCTTTAAAGCAAATCTTCTTTGGAAGAGAACCTTTTGCGGGTCCTACAAGAGGGCCACTTCTCCATTCTTGGCAGAC
This sequence comes from Ctenosaura bakeri, assembly GCA_948474755.1. NCBI lineage: Eukaryota > Metazoa > Chordata > Lepidosauria > Squamata > Iguanidae > Ctenosaura > Ctenosaura bakeri. The sequence goes on from CAOLHI010000799.1 coordinate 13,861, forward strand.
ATTTCTTAAAGCAGGGATGCCAAAAAGGCCACAGTGAGGCACATCATCCTTAGGCTATGTGATTCCTATCTCTGTGTTTAGATTAATAACAGCAATGTGTGATTAGTGAGAGGCAGCAATGACTGTAGAGATGAACTCAGTGAATAGGGATGGATAAATGAATGGCAGAAGGTATGGTGACAGATAGTTGAACTGACAGATAGCAGAAGGATTTGCCTCCTCCTCTTCCTCCATTCTATATCAGTTAGCTATGTATGTGTAGCTAAGTAACACCCTCTGTCTCCCCACCCCACCTTAAGAGCCAGCAGCTGAGTCAGGTGATAGAGGCCTGTTCAGCTTTCAACCAGCACACAATAAGGATGTTTCCAATCTTTTCCTGCCAGCAAGTGAGGTTGCTACAAGGAATTGTGACAGAGGTTCTGCTTCTGATTGCTGCAGCTTCACTTGCTGGGTGGAGGGGGTTCAGCCCCGATTGGCAACGAAACAGATCTCCTTCATCCAATCTGGCTGCTTCCTATTAAGGTGGGCTGTGGAGGCATTTATATAGCCTTACTGAACATGGAGCAGTTATGGATCCGTAACTCTAGATTATGAATCAATAACTGCAATACAGAATGTCAGCCACCATCATCGTCATGCATGTTGCACAATCTGTGTGCATGGTACTAGTACAAAGAATAAGAGGGACAGGTCCCTGCACTGAGGAACTTACATTGTAAAGTTCAACCTAAGGAAGGTGATGGGAAGTTAAGACAAAGTAAAAAGGGAAATAAATGTGTTATTTTAGTTGCCTTTACTTAGCCTTAGGTACAGTCAGTACAGGAGCATGTTAGCATAAGAGTATAGGAGGCATGCCTGGGGATGGATGCGTGGCAAATAGGCAGGTTAGCTGGCAGCTTATGGATGGACAAACCCACTTCCCCTCCATTTCTCTGTGTTGGCAGCTCAGTACCACATCTCTGATCCCCTCTGTCCTCCAGGGTACAAGGTGGAGAAGCATTCTGAGGACTTTCGTGTGGGATTTCCCCTCCGCACCAACTATATGTATGTCAAGGTCAAGCCTACTCTCCATCGTGAGATCTTTGCCTTCTCCATCTGCCTCTGGCTCAAATCAAGCTCAGCACCTGGGATGGGTACCCCATTCTCATACTCAGTGCCAGGCCAAGCCAATGAAGTGGTGCTCATTGAGTGGGGAAATAACCCTATGGAACTACTTATCAATGATAAGGTACGGGCTCAATACTACAGGCTTAGTGCTAGTCAAGTGGCTTGTTGATTTGGGTTGTGGGAAGCTATTTCTGAAGAATGCCATTTAGACCCCAAAATCAAGCTCTTAAGTTCTCCTAGTCTGAAATGTCTCAGTGATGGCCCTTCAGATCTAAAGAGGGCCTAGAGATAAATTCAAGAGACAGAAACCTGGCTTGTTTACTGCAGTTTCAGATCCTCTGGACTGTAGTTCTGAGATATAGCACTAAATGGGTTCTTCTCGGTGAGTACAAGAAGGGATACTGATAAAGAGTTAAAATTTTTGCACCAAATTTTTTTTAGATAAATATGTATCCATGAATATCAGTAACATTGTGCTAGAATATTCTGTGACCAGCACCATCCCACATATCCAGCTCTGGTTTTGGAATAAATTATTCCTGTTGAACAGCACCCAGGTGTTTAATTTTTGTGTCATTGATTCATTTAGAAATTCAGTGCAACAGTCTTCTGTGAAGGCTTATGAAGGGGTGTGAAAGCATAGCATTCAGTTTTTATGCTTTAACCAGTTGGAGAAGCAAAATAACTTGAGCCAAGGTTGTATTCAATTCCAGTGCAGCAAAACAGAATTCATTCCCAGCATTACTACACTAGATCTCTGAGCATGTGTCTCCAGTGAGAGGCACGCACTTTTCTAGAGCTGTCTGTTTCTTCAGTACTTGGCTTGGAGAGGTCCTTGAAGCCTAGGCATTATGGGAAGAATGGCTTGAGGAACTGACTGTGCCTTTTGACAATTTTCCAAGTCAACCCTGTTATTAGAAGAAATGGGCATTAAAGAAATAGGCAGCTGTAGAAAGAACCTGCCACTGGCTGGAGGTAGACGCTTGGGTTACTTTCTCTTCTGGGGACTAGCATGCAAAGACAGTTGTTGATGCCAGGGCTGCTCACAGCCATGTCATCATGACTCCTTCTCTGCTGGTGGAAGGAGATCTTGTATAGTTTCCTGTGCAGTTGCCAAAGCTGCCAAAATGCTCATGCGATGGTCTGTTGTGTGACACAATAAGATCCTGAGCTTGGGTTCCAAAGTGCCTTCCCACGTATATTGATTTCATTCTAGAAAAAGCTGCAGGTTTTCAAGTGTGCCATCTACCTCTGTGAAGCAGGTTAAAGCCCAATACATTTTTCCACCAGAGATCTGAACCTTCTCCTATTCATGACTGTGCAACATGCAACAAAATGGGTGTCATCCAAACTCCGACCCATATGTAACACTATAGTTAAGGCTCTGCATGTCTGCGTATCCTCATTTTACAATTTTTCTTGTCTTCCTTTTTACAGGCTGCCACATTGCCATTGACCATTAATGATGCTAAGTGGCACCACATCTGTGTGACTTGGTCAACCCGGGATGGCATTTGGGAATCTTACCAGGATGGAGTCCGAAGAGGGAGTGGGGAGAACCTGGCTCCCTGGCATCCGATAAAACCTGGTGGTGTTTTTGTATTGGGCCAGGAGCAGGTAAATATCCCTCTCAAATAGCCACCTACAGAGGTCTCATGAATGCTTCTTCTAGATCAGAGGTAGGCAACTGCAGAAAGGGTAGTGGTGAACTTTTCATCCCCAAACTTCCTGGCAGTTCACATTGCTGTAGCTGACATGACCAGAAGTGATATCATGTTGCTTTTGGCTTCATTTTTGGCTAATTTTTTGGCTGTTTTTTTTTTTTTCATTTTTAAACGATTCAGGTATATATGGGGGACTTTCAGGGTTGTGGGAGCAAAACCTCTACTTTTTGTAGCAGTTTTGACCTGTTTTGGGAAGTGAAAAATTGACCTCAACGTTTAAAAAATTTGGGGGAGGACAGTCCTAGGGAATTCACACTTTTGCTATGTCTGCTGTAGATTGGTTGCTTGATTGAGTTTGTTCATCTCTTTTTCTAAACTTCTCTTCTCTCAGGACACTCTTGGGGGCCGCTTTGATGCCACTCAAGCCTTCATTGGGGAAATTTCAGATTTCAACATGTGGGGCCATATCTTGACACCGGGTGAAGTTTACAAGATGGCAACCTGTACTAGCTTCATTGGTGGGGACCTCATCAACTGGGCTGAAGCTTCCATGGAGCTTCATGGAGGAGTGGTCAAGCTACCATTTAATGCCTGCCACTGAGAGGAGATGAAAAACAATTAAACTTTGGGTTTTTTTTCTCGGATGAGAGTGATATCTAGTGGTTAAAGACAGAGGATAGGGTTGGGAACAAGGACCCCAGGATTTCCTGAAGAAGAAAAAGGTACCAATTTTTAAAAAGTGGGTGAGAGAACAAAGATTCCTGGAATGCTTGTGCGGAAATGAATAGGGGATCTTTCTATCTGAGACAGGAATTCTCCTGGATTCCATGGGTGCAGAAGGGGAAGTATATGTATCAAGTTTTATCCAAGAAAGTCCTGGGGTCTTTGAACCAGCATCTCTGGATTTTTAGTAAGGGTGCCTGATCATTTTTACCTAAAAGAGTAAAGAAAAGCAGGAAAAAAAATAAGGAAATATTTACAGATCTGTTCAATGGATGAGTTTTGTGGAATAAAGGGTTTCTAAAATAAGTAATATCCCCAAATGTTATATGGTGATAACATATTTTGGAATTAATATCATTTCATTAGTGTATTGAGGCAATGAAAACTCTTTCAGTAAAGGTGGATATGCCGCAAGAAACTCTAGATCTGTTTATAGGTCTTTCATAAGAATGTGCACTGCTTCATTGGGAAGGTGAACTAAAGCATAGGAATATGAAACTTAAATGTGCACTCACTTCCCACCTAGACTAGCAGAAGTCTTAAGCCATTTCTGCACTAGACTGTTATAGCGCTATGATTCCACTTTCAACGTCCTATGGAATCCTGGGGTTTGCAGTTTTGGGAGGGGCTGGCCGGCCCCTCCCAAAACTGAAAACCCCAGGATTCCATAGGATGTTGAAAGTGGAATCATAGCGTTATAACAGTCTAGTGCGGAAATGGCCTTAGTTCTGAGTAGCAGCTTTCTTCTATTGCCTTTGTGGGATATGTTTCCACAAAAGCATGTTGTGGTTTGCTCTTTATTTATATATATGTATATATATAAATAATATATATACACATACATATATAAAATACGTGCCTCTACACCTGATGCTTCTCTCTCTAGGTAGATTCATATGACCATTTTCCTATTCTCGCCACCCATCGCACTAGTTTCAGTTGAACCCAGCATTGAATTTGCACTAGGATTATCCAAGTGAAAACCGGAGAGAGTTTCTGAACCTTTAACGGTTTTGTAAAAGGGGGAATTTCAGCAAATGTTGCTTGCTAACTGGTTGTGTGACAAGCAGCTCCTGCTGAAATCCCCAACCTTTAAAGGTGTGGGTGCCCTCTCCACTTGGGATGGGACAACCCTAACATGCACAGATTAGATGAGTCTTGTAAATGTTTTAGCCTATCTCCACCGACATAAGAAAACTCACAATGAACAAAATCATGTTTGGGAAAATCTTATAAATGAGGTCATCTGGAGATAGAGTAAACCAAAAGAATTGGAAATGAAAGGGTAAATCAATGGGTTATAGATTCTGCAAACACTGTGAAACTACTTTACACATCACCATAAACAATTTTTTTGTAATTGGCATTACTGTTGGTCAACATTCTGATAGGGAAAAAGTGGGCAGCTGCAGAAAGGAGAGTGGCCACTCCTCAGCTCTGTACCTTTTTAGTGGAAAATGGTTGTGTGGGTAATTATTGACGGTTGCGGTAGATAGATGAACTAGATAGCCCAGTAGTTTGTGGTTTTATTTATTTATTTATGTATTTGCTGTTGTAAATAGAAAGGGGCATGTGAAGATATCATGGTAAAGAACATGGGAGTCAGCACATTTGATTCTGTGGAAGAGGTCTTTCACAACAGGAACGAATGTGAGCCAGAATGTCTTAATTATCTAGAAGAATAAGTGTCTATTGGGTGAAAAGACCAAAACAGATGAGAGGCTGGGATTAAAAACAAAACAAAACATGAAAGCAGTTGCCATGGAGGGCTGTGAGCTTACGTAGGTATAATGATGTGACACCAACAGTGGTGCTAGAGAAGGGATGTTTGGCCCTCTCACCCTGCATATAGGTGCAGTATTTTGGGTTTTTCACAGATTTGATTATTTGTGGATTATTTGCCACCACCTCTGCTACTCCCCTATGCCATTTTCAATAGGGACTTAGAAGTCTTGACTCTCATTCACAGTATCTCTGCATGCCTCACAAGGCTGAGAGTGCAAACACGAGGCACAACTTGTAAGTCTCTATTAAAAATGGCATAGGGTAGAGGCAGTGGCAAGCCCCACTGGCTGTCCGCTATTGACTTGTGAAGGAATCCTGTCATCTTGCAGGCAGAACTTGGCAGCTGGCATGCTCCCCACTGCGGATTCAACTGAATTTTGTGCTGTACATTTGAATGCATGGGGGGCTGAATCCATGGATCATATTATACTTTTTTTGCTTGTATTATGTATGTTTTTATTGAGGGGGTGTCTATAGATATTTGCAGTTTTTCCACTTTTGCAGGGGTTCTGCATTCATAATAGGAACTACTACTATCATCTAAAGTGGGTGAGTTCATGGGAATAGAATATAATTGAGTATGAAATTACCTAAGTGCACCAATAACCAGCAGATCATGGCTCTCCACATCATGTCTGTTTGGTTCTAAAGTTCAGAATCTAAACTGAGAATCTTTAAAAGGAGTCAGGAGGGATGTAGAAGACCCAAGATGAGAGAATGCTTGCTCAAAAGAACACCCAATGTCTTCTCTTGTTTATGTACATATATGTACATATACATATACATATATATATATATACATAAATCATAGCATAGGATTTTCTCTCGCTCTTTCTCTGTTTGTAAATACTGGAATTTTCTGGGGCTTAACAGTGTTTATTTTACTGCAGAAGGGGTGGGTGGGGGCGATATAAAATCTTGAATTTTCTTACTCCCAACTGGATGCAATAAACCTGCCAAAGAAACTGTGACCCTTGTCTGCATGCTTTTGGACTTTTCATTTAAGAACCTATTTATTTTGCAACATAAGAGTTATCCAAATCATCCTGAGAGCTCAACATTCTTAGGCAGGTTCTCTGTCATTGTCTCACACACACATCAGTTCCCTTACTCAAACGTGTGGACATTTTTGACCAACGAGTAACAGCCACATTATCTGAAGGTTACAGAAATGGAGTCATGAAGTCCTATTTTGCGCCATTGTGCTTGTGTCTTACATTTCATTGTGTATGGCACATTGCACAGTTGTGTGGTCTGTATCAATTGTGCAGCATTAGAATTGTGTAGCAAATAGGCATATGCAAATGAGACATAACACTGTGAGCGTGAAGTTACACATTGGCCAGAATTCTCGTTAGGGTTATCTGCATGTGGAAGTTTCCTTTATGTGAGCAATGTGCTTTTTTGAGTGTTGTGGTCTTTCTTTCCTTCCTGCACAGCACCCAAAGCCCCCAGCCAGCCTACTGATGTCGCCACACATGGCTATTTTGTGCTTTGTCGCTACAGGCAGGCAGGCTCAGAGAATCTGACTACAGATGCAAAATGATGACACCATTGCTAAGATCTGCTGGGGTCCTCCACGAGTTGCAACACTGCTGTATCGTATCTCTGGCTAGGGGGATGTAGCCAGACACTTTTCCAAGCCTGCCTGCTTGCCGCAAAACACAATGGCCATGCCAGGCAGTGCCAGGGACTTATAAGAAAATTAAGGGGAGGGTATATGGCTCAGCACAGCATAGTTCCACATGCAAATATTTACACTATCCTAAGGGGTTGTTGGATTGAGGCTCCTCGATTTAGAATCCTGGCCATGACACCCTGCTGTAACAATAGCAAAAATTCCTGCTTTCCTCACACATAGCAGGCATGTATCTTGATTTGAAAGTTTCACAGTTACCGGAGGCTTTGGGGAATTTATTTCTACAGTTTTACTTGACCGAGTGGGGCCCATGTGACTGTGAATTACTCGTCCTCAAACTTGATGAAAATTCAGCAACACTGTTCTAAACTCAGTGCTTTGCCCAGCTTGCTGTTTCATTTTTGACATTTGATGCAGCATTTGAAAACTGAAGTATAATTTCTACCACCCATTCCTATGCCATTTTCCTGAGAAGAAAGTCTCAAACCATTTGATGGGATTTAACCTGAAGTCAGTACATCTAGAAGCCATGGGAAAGCCAGGTCCACATGGCTCTTCTTTTGAGGAAACCAAACTCCTGTCCCATTGATCTGAGCCAATGCATTGAGGAATTGAGAAGCCAAGGGAAGTGAAGCTGATGCAAACGCTCCTCAGTGATCCAGCTCAGATGGCTGGCCTTGCCCCTTCACTTTCCCCATCAGAAGAAGCAGGGAGAAGGCATAGTTGATATCAGACTGAACCCTTCCAGAAGCTGCCTAAGTGGGCCTCACCTGTCTCTTGCTTTCCTTTAACAGGGAAGATGTGAGGTAGGCAGCACCTACTCTGATGTGCATTGTATGCCTAAGTGAATGGGAGAGACAAGCATACTGAGGCCATAAACCAGGTGTCGTGTGGAGGTTCAGCCCCGGCTGTGCATGCTTGAAACTAATTTGGGCCAAGATGTGGAGTGGCTTGAATGTTGGACTAGGGCCCTGCAAGACCAGAGTTCAAATCTCCGCTCAGCTGTGGAAACCCACTGGGTGACTCTGGGATGGTAATACCTTCTCTGCCTCAGATGAAGTCAAAGGCAACTCCCTCTGAACAAATCTTGCCAAGAAAACCCCATGATAAGTTTGCCTGAGGGTCACTTAAGTCAGAAATAAACTGAAGGCACACAAGGGCAACATTTGGGTCAAAAAAAGTTTCCCCACCTCTGATGAATAGGAATGCAAATAGTATGAAATCATTTCTGTATTTGCATCAGAAGTAAAATCTTATAGGGATTTCAGGGTCACTGGGTGAATTCTGGCCTATATTACATACCAGCTATCAATGTCAAACGCATCAAGCCTACTGCAGCAAAAGTCTGCATCATCTCCAAATAAATGTGCTTGTTGCCTTAAAAATGTCATAATTGAATGAATCAATTATGTAAAGCATACACGTGTGTGTACGTGCCTTCAAGTCACCTGTTGACTTATGGTGACTCCATGAAGTTCATAGGACCTTTTTTAGGCTAGGAATATTCAGAGGCAGCTTTGCCAGGTCCTTCCTTGTTTCAGTTGCAGCTCCAACATCATGCTAACAATAATAAATTCATTCCTTAGCTAACCTCAACTAGTGAGTATCTGGCAACAAAACAGAAAGCTTAGTAGGTTTTGGCCATCTAAGTGGTACAGACAGAACACTTCCTAGAAACTACATGCAAGTTGCTATAGGCATCAGGCAAGAATAGGGCTTGTTGTTGTTGCTGTGTGCCTTAAGCCATTTCTGACATATGGCAACTCAAAAGCAAACCTATCATGAGGTTTTCTTGGTAATATTGGTTCAGAGGGGGCTGCCCTTACCTTCCTGAAGCTGACAGTGGCTTGCCCAGGGTCACCCAGCAGGTTTTCACGGCTGAGAGCAGGGATTTGAGCCCCATTCTCCCTGTGTCCTAGTTCACCACTTAAGCCACTACAAAATGCTGGCTCTCAAGGATAGAGTGCCACCAATACATGATGCTAACAAGGACCAGAGAATGCCCAATCAGTATTTAAGTCAGAATTCACATGGAAAGGGGCTGGGGGGGGGTGCAATTTTGGAGCAAAGAAGTTTCAGCTTTGTTCTGGCTCATATCCAGGCAGGTCACTTGCTTGTTCTTTATCTTATTAGCAATGGCTCAGGCCAGATTTGCCCCCTTGGCAGTGGGACAGACATGCAAGGTCACCAGAGCAGCAATATATTAATAGAATTCAGGCATCCCCTCCTTATTCAAAAGGAGGAAATTGTGGAAAGGTGGAACCCCTGTGTATAGACTGAACAAAAAGATGACACCAAGTCAACTGGGAGAAAAAGCAGCATGTGGTTGCAAACATTGTATAAGGGATGTGCCATGCACAATTCCTAAGGAATTTGTGGTGTATCACTTAGAAATTGTGGGCCGTGCATCTCTTTACAGTGTCTGGACCATGTGCTGCTTTTCCTCTCAATCAACTTAGTGCCATTTTGTTGACTCTGTGTGCAGACTGAATAAAAAGGTGGCTCTGAGTTAATTGAGAGAGAAAGCAGCAAGTGGTCACTTTTTGACGATCCACTCTTTAGACTCTTCTCAATTACAACCAGAACCCCTATATCCAATGTGTGGGCGAGTGGACCATGTGGGCTCTTGTAATTGAAAAGGATTGGAAGAGTGGATCACAGAAAAGCAGACTGTCAAAAAGCCAGGGACACTTGTAAGGCAAGAAGGATTCATTACCACACAAAGAGATCCTAGCTTGGTCTCTGGAAACCAGTGTGAGAAGAAAGGTACTCTTTAACTTCCCCCTAGTATGCTGATTTTAGGAACTTTACTTGGTTTCCACCAAGATGTCCTTTCAGGTTCTGCATCTTTCTCTTCTGTTTTTCAAACAGAACAGGATGTCTTTTCAAAAGGCAGGACTAACCTCACAGTTGCGGTGTCACTCAGATTTGTAATTCTCACATTAAATATCTGTGGTTCCCTGCCACACAGTCCAAATCCATCTCTGGCTTGGATTTTATTCTGAACTGGAAAAAAAATTAAATCTAATTTAGGGAAGAATCCCCTCCTTACCACCTCAGTCCTTTTCCTCCTTCTTCGACACTGTGCACAGGGCAGGTACTCCCATCTGGAACAAGTAGGAAGAGAGAGGGAGGTTTCTCCTGCTAGAACTATTGTATTTGCTTGCTGCTAAGCCTGGGAACTGTTATTTCCTCAAAACTACATTCCCCAGAACTACTTCTGCCCATCTTGAGATGCTGGATGAGGTGAAGAGATTTTGCTGCTGTACTGTTCTGGCAATGGGATGAGCTTTTTTGTGTGATGGTGAGAAACACTGGGCTATCAACTAAGGCCATTTCCACACCACACTGTTATAGTGCATTATTCCACTTTCAACATCCTATGGAATTCTGGGGTTTGTAGTTTAGGGAAGGGTATTTAGAATTCTCAGTCAGAGAGCTCTTTGCCTTCAGTAAACTACAAACCCCAGAATTCCACAGAATGTTGAAAGTGGAATAATGCACTATAACAGTGTGGTGTGGAAATGGTCTAAGAGAGGCTCATTCCATTTAGAATGAAATGAAAGTTAGCAGAGGCATTCCTTTTTGTGCGTCCCCCCCCCAGGTTGGGTGGAAACCAGGACTGGGGAGCAAAGCTAGCCTGCCGTTATTCCAGACGGGCAACTGTACCAAACCAGCACTTTCCCAACAAGATTGTTTTCATTTGAATAAAGTGCATTGTGAGAAGTTTCTCAGTTTACACAACCAACTTTACACTGGGGTGGGCAACTGTAGCAGTGGCAGGGACCAATTTTCAATTCTGTGCTTTCTGCTGGGCTGCAGCAGTGTACCATAGGCTCCAGATCCAGTAAAAATAAATAAATTTCAGGCTGATTTTTCTCCCCCAGATGGCTCAAAGCTGCTGAGAAATGCAGCAGTTTTGCACCCCCAAGCCCACATACCTCGGATATGCACCAGGGCCCCTCTCAGCTGAAACTGAATCAAGAAGTGATATGAGTTGTACATATGTAAAAATAACTCAAGTGAGGCTATGAGTTGTACCTACAATAAAAAAAAAAACAATGTTCCCAGAGGTGAACCAGCCAACCCAAGGAAGTGCAACAGATTGTTACTTTTGGGATGCACACGGAAACAACTTGTGTTACTCATTTTTTGGAGCAGTTTGTCCTCTCACTCTTTAGTTGCACTTTCCAACTAGAATCATGTTGGTCCACCATTCTAGTGGCTGCTGTTTCCGAGAGGCACGAAGCCATGGCAAAGGAAGGCAGACCAGACCTGCCACCTCTGAACAGCTTATTTCTTCAAGGCTTTATCTTCTTCATGGCTGCTGTGTTTTTTCCTTCCTGTTGCCACCATTTATGCTGGCATCATCACCTCAAGATTCTGACCCTTGTTCTGGTGCCAAGTAAATTTACACTGATTCAAGCCCCTTTGGCTTATTCCATCTGGGCAACTCCTCCTTTTTTGGTAATCTTGGATTCCTTACAACTAACTATAAAAATAAAGACTCCGGCAACATGTAGACAAGTCTGTAGTGTTTACATATCATCCAGAGATGCATACAATAAATTTTTTAAATAATAATTAACATTTCTTCTTTTAAAAAAAAGAGACATCATCATCATCATTGTGTGAAATGGATTAAAAAAAAACAAGAAAAATGCCCTTTCTTTTCTTTCTCCTTCTGGTGCAGGCAAGGGATTTGTAAAATTTCTCCACATCCCACCCACACAGTAAAGGTATATAAATCCGCAATGGGGAGTAGGGAAGAGAAAGGTTTACTGTTGATATTGCTGAAGAACATAGCATTAACCCTGAAAGGCTGCAAGAAGGGATTCTTCCAACATCCCAAATCCTCCAATTGTCAGTTCTTGATGTTTATAAAGTATATTTTCCAGAACTAAAGGGATAGGAACTTCCTCTCAGTTACCAGAAGTGAGATCTGGATTTTGAAGGGAGCAGAAGACATCTGTGTTTGGGGCAGAAAAGTTATCAGGAAAAATGCAACTGTGGGTTAAAGGAAAGGTGACATTAAATAAATACTTGTATACAACATGTACACATTAAATTAAAATCCAACTTTTTTCAAAATAGGAAGAGAAGGTTATTTTAATTCCCTCAAACAAAAGAATACTTCCTCACTTGGAGTGACTCGAGCTTTTATCCTAACATAAATAGCTGTTTCAGGAGCACAATTTTTGTCAGGCCTGGACTGGATGTGGGATGGGGAGAGCTAAAATCCTCTCCACCTGTCACCATCCAGATAGAACAGCAGTTATTTTTTTACTAAAAAATGTGTATTCTAAACGTTTGGCCTTAACTTTGAGATGGAGTTCATTTAAGATCCAAAAGGGGGATCGGGCCAATATCTGTGAAAAGGCAGTGCAGTCTAGAGAGAATTAATGGAGGGAGGAGATGGAATTGGTATTTAGCATTTCCTAAAAAGCAGTTCCAGTAGTACAAGAAGTGCTGTTAACATCTGGTGATTTCTGGGAAGAGTATCCATTGAGTTAGTGTTGAAAGCTGTTGGGAGACAGGTGCTCTTGATGGGATCTAGTGCACCCCACAGGCTAATGTTAGGCTAAACAATGCTCTCTCCTTTCTGCTGAATAGCCAGGTTAGCACACTACAAACACAGCTGTATTCCAAAAGTAAAAAGGTATTGCCAAGTTCCTTTGGCACAGTGAAACAACTTAAAGTGGGAAGGAACCCATCTAGCAGAATCAGTTAATATATCCATATCTGTAAATTTTGAGAAGTTGAAGCAATAAAAACTCTTGTTCTAGCTTTACAACAATGTGGAATGATTTAATTTAGACCCTTTCATATCAATTGTTTCAAAATGTAGTAGTGCCTTTTCTCTTCTGTACTAACAGGCTGAAAATTAATTGATAGGAAGCTATTTTCTTTCCTTGTTGTCTATTGTCTCTTTGCTTCCCTTTTTTCTGTATGGAAAGAGAAGCAAATAATAATAATTGCCATTTTGACTAGAACAAAACCATTGCCTTCTTAAATTCAGGATGATGTGTGGCACAACTGGTCTTTCACGTTTAAATCAAACAAGACCTGAATTGGCTACTCGCCAATAAGATTCCCTGCAGATGTGGAATACTGATCAGACTGAAATGCCCATGGACTAATATGCTGCCACATTTCTTTGCAGGCTTATGAGCTTAGCCCCTTCTTCTGGCAAAGTAGTTTGTGTGGACCCTACAGAACCTGAGTTACTGAGACTGCCTTGAGACAAGGCAATGGCAGACCAAAGTTCAACTTAGAATTAAGAGAAATGGTGGCAAAACAGCCCACACAAGAATTTAGAGCTAAGAGCTAGGTCTCTCTCTTTGCTCTGGGTTGATATATTCAGCAATTTCACTGCTTGTTTCCTGAACTGCCAACATAGACTTTAATTGTAGCTGCAAGTTTCATCAGGAAATGGAAATGCTGGGGAGTTCCAATCCTTTATTAATTCAGAAGCTAGTGTTGACTGAGCAGCAAAAAACTAAACTCTGGGTTCAACTCATCTGTATGAGTGCTAAGATGGAGCCTTTTGGTCTGGGGCAGATCACTTACGGGGTGGGGTTGTTTCTAATTTCGGTTCTATCTAGAAAAACCTTAGTCATCCCCCATCCCTTGCACATACTACAGGATCAGGGGCAGATCCAAAACTGTGTGTTATACTGATTATAATGCCAGTATAATCAGATTCCTCTGTAAAGCAATGGAAACATCCTGGATTAACTCTAGAGTGAAGTTCCAGATCTCTTGGCCAAAGACCTCAAGCAGAAGGGAAGGACTTCAGAGAGGGAGAAAGGATTGGTTTCAGAGATAATCTTCAGATGAATCTGCCAGGGTTTTGGTATGGCGGGGGGGAGTATTTCAATATCTAGGAGAGGAGATAGCAGTAAAGAGGACTGATGGTTTCATGACCCTGTCCCTGGATGCGTATCAATAGCTGTCAGTTGTGCTTCTGTGCTGGCAGTATCTGCTGGTGGAAGTAGTGTTCAAAATTGTGTCAGTGGGTGTGTTAGTTGACAGGGTCTCTGCTGCCCCCTGCTGGTTGCTGGTACGCTTACATCTTTGTAAAGCAAAGTCCAAGTTACTGAGTAGCAGCCCTTGCCATATTAACTAGTTAAAGTGAGAATCTCAATTCCCTGGTTGCACAGTGTAAGCGGTATGGCAACAGACTCTAAAGGGTATTCTATACTTAGAGATTGACAAATGGCAGGTATGGTGAGCCACACAGTCTTTATCTTTTCACCAGAGTACATTTGGGAGATGTCTCGACTTCCATTCTTCATCAGGTGGTGACTTCCTTTTAAGCAGGACAGTGAAACCACTAGGTTTTTAGTCTGATCTCTAAATGCACTATCCAAGATGTGGAAGCCATTTCAAGAAGAGCATCTGGGAAAGCTCCTAAAAATTCAGAGGAAAACTTGGAGTGGATTCCTTATCCCATTGACATGGAAACCACCAACTGCCTGGACTTCCATTGTCTCTTCTCCCTGTTGATGCCCAGATCTCAGTGGACCGGGAATGGAGGTTATACTTTTCTGATTCCTGCACAATGCAGTACATGATGGCACACTTATGTGTGCATATGCAGATGTGACCCTTGGTGCTGAAAAAGCTGTCTGCACCATCCAAAAATATTACATGGTACAGCAATCTGATGACTGTACCAACATTAGGAAGCAACTCAGGAAATAAGATAACATGAGTGTGGGAATCAAAAACTTCATAAAGCTAGCCTACCAGAAAGATAAACTAGCCTGTTCCCTTGCAGCCTTGATGTAGGTGTACAGGATGTTATTTTCATATAATTGAAAGATGCAGTCCCCCACTCCCCCAAGATATTGAAATGATTATGTTCTACGAGGGCTTTCCTAGTTTCTTTTGCTGAATGAGTTGACTGGCTTTAAGCTGGAAAACTTTAAGCAGTGTGAAGCAGAAACTAAAAAAGTCAATGCTATTCTAGGCTGCATCAATAGGAGTGTAGTGTTTATGTCAAGTGAGGTAACAGTACTACTCTATTCTGCTTTGGTGAGACCTCATCTAAGTAGGATCTTATGTCCAGCTCTGGGTACCACAATTCAAGAAGGATACTGACAAGCTGGAACGTGTCCATAGGAGTGTGACCAAAATATTAAAAAGTCTGGAAATCATGCCCTATGAGGAGCAGCTTAGGGAGATGTCTAGCCTGGAGAAGATGTTAAAAGGTGACATGACAGCTATGTTTAAATATTTGAAGGGATGTCATATGGAGGATGGAGCAAATCTGTCTTCTGCTGCTCCAGAGACTAGGACACGGAGCAATGGCTTCAAACTTCAGGAGAAGATTCCACCTAAACATTAGGAAGCACTTCCTGATGGTAAGAGCAGTTCGACAGTGGAATATTCTGCCTCTGAGTGTGGTAGAGTCTCCTTCTTTGGAGACTTTTAAACAGAGACTGGATGGCCATCTGTCAGGAATGCTTTGATTTTGTATTCCCGTGTGGCAGAGGGTTGGACTTGATGGCCCTTGTGGTCTCATCCGACACTATGACTCTGTGATAATCACTATGCAGAGTGGCATGATACATACTTAAATGGGAAGAATAAAAACATCTGATAAAACAGGAAATGTTCTCTTAATATGGCCCAAGTTAGTAGGCCTCATGGTACCAGTGGCATAAGCCAGCACAGAGACTTTCACCTGCATTGGTTGAGGGCCTCTTCAGAGAAGGAGAAGGTGCCACCACCACTAAATGATGCCTCCATACTTTGCAGATACCGCCAGATGACAGTTCCCAAGATCATGTCTACAGGCAAATCCCAGCACGCCATGTGGAAACTGTGGATGTGAAAGGGGCATCGGGTGTGCTGGCAGGAATGCTATCAGACTGGCAATGCTGTGAGTGGTCCCAAGAATCCAAAGAGAAGGGAGAGAGGGCCAACTGGTTTCATGGAGCTCAACCCAGGTGGGTTTCTCAGCAGGCCTGAGAGGGGATGCAGGAGGGGACACGGCAGGGTGAAGGGAGGGAGGGCCATAGGGGCAGGAGAATCCCCACCTCACGCCTGCTCCTGCTTCTGCTTCACTGAGATCCGTTTCTTTCGGGCAGCCAGCATCTCGTAGAAAGGATCCACGCTCACAGCAGCCCTGGGAGACAAGAAGAAGGTGCCGAGGTAAGCCACCAACTGGGCTGCAGCTAGGCTGTTATGTATGGAGAGACAGCCTGTCTCATGCCACACTGGGTCCAGTTCCAGCTCAGCCCACTAAGCTCAACGACATACTAGCCAGCAAACTGCCTGCATGGCCTTGAAACAGTTGGGCAAGCCTGGGCTCATAACGTCCACCCACCTGTCACGCACCTGGCCCTGCCCAGGGATAGGAGACTGAACTTACTGTCCAACTATCTGTAGTGAAAGAGGTTTCCTGCTTTGCCAGAATGTCTAACCTGTATCACATGAACAACAACAATGCTGAGTGGTACCATAAAGACTTGCCACTCTTGTTGTGTGCCTTCAAGTCATTTCCAACTTATGGCAACCCTAAGGTAAACCTATCATTGGGCTTTCTTGGCAAGATTTGTTCAGAGGGGGTTTGCCTTTGAGGCTGAAAGTATGACTTGCCCAAGGTCTCCCAGTCAGTTTCCATGGCTGAGCAGGGATCTGAACTCTGGTCTCCAGAGTCACAGTCTACTGTTCAAACCACTAAGAACCTACCAAGTTTTTATTTGGACCAGGCTTTCATGGACCATAGCCCACTTCACTGGATGCAAGTCGTCTGCGACTGATGAACGCTTAACTTTCAAACAGAATTTGTTAAATCATTAATGTGTCACTCAATTCTTTGTTGCTGTTTGTGTGAAACAGGTGTAGCTCTGTTTAGCCAAAGCACTCAGATATTCTGACATTATTTTTGCTGCGGCAGACTAACACAGTGACACGCTACTCCCCATCCAAAAAAACTCAATCCACAAAGACTCTCATGGGGAGAAGTTCAGTTAGAAGGGAGGCATAGGGGATGAAGAAAGCGGAATAGCAAAATTTCAGTGTGGCTGGAAGACATCTCCTCTGCTTGCTCGAAGGGAAGGGTAAACAGCTAGAATCTGCAATGAAGCAGTTTCTTAGGCTGGCAAAGGTAAGCTCTAGCCTCTTTAAAATTGTTGGTGAGTGAGCAAAATCACCAACTTTGTGATTGTTCTGCTGGAATGCATCTCCACTCGGTCTCAATGATGCTCAATGGAACTGGCTCCCAACATTTATATTAGTCTCAATTTATGTCACAGATCCAGAGACACAACAGTGATGTAATCTGAGACTCTCCTGTATATACACAGAATGAAGTCTGGAGAATCATGCTCTTCTAGTAAAAAAAAATGAAAAAACATATCTGCTTTTGTTCACAGGAAAGTCCCTTATCATGACTAGGAGAAAAGTTTTTTCATTATTTTCCTGGAAGAGAAGCAGGATGTAAGTAGGAAAGGCTAAAAGTATTTGGATTCCTGGATTCTCTGGTGAAGAGACAGGGAATATGTGCCCACTTCAGATGTTGGACTGCAAATCCCATCAGCCAGCATAGCCCATGGTGAGAGATTATGGGACTTGCAGCCCAACCTCTGGAGGACCACACATTTCCCTTCTCTAGTCTAATGGTGTGGGACTGAGCTACAGAGGATCACAAGAGTAGCATAAAAACATTTGGTTGTTTAAAAAAGCCATTAAGTTGAGTTGGGGAAAAAGAGAGCAAGAAAGAGGCTGCATCTATGCTTGCTGAGCTGTAGACCCAGATTTTAGCACAAGGAGAAAATAGAACCTCTTGGGGAAATCTGAGAAGTGGGGGATTTTTCAAGAAAGGGTTAGACCCAGTGACTCACTCTGTGTCACTGTTTCCAAAACATCAAGTTTATCCCACCTAAGCACCACAAACACATCATGTTCTGCCCACAAATGTTGCACCGCCCACTGACTAGGCTAACTTTTCAGAAAGGAGGTGTCACCTCTATTGCCTTTAAGCAATGTTTCTTAAGGTGCGCATTTTCTTGGAATCTTGTCTGATTCAAATGATTCAACTCTTGTAACGCCACTGTACTTCTGTGTTATTCTGAAGCTGAGTGAGATGTTTTATTTCCCCACTGCAGGATTCTTTTAATCATAAAAGAAATGTCTTTTGTCCAATTCCTGATCTGAGTAGCTGCATAAATGGGAGGAGAGATCTTAATTCACAAGTTTGGGAATCATGGGGGTACAGTCCTAAGTACTATAATTCTGCACCCTTTCTACTATATTAAAGTCATGGCTTACTTCGCATACTCCCTGCCCTTTATTTAAGGAGCTGTAGGTCAGTCTACATAATAAGAACTAAGTTAGAAATCTCTAGCTCTTTCCTCAAGGCAGATGTGCCTTGAGAAAGAGAAGTTAGCAGTTGGTTACAATTTCATCTCCCATGAGGAGAAGTGGTGTCTGTGGCTTTCACAGTGGAGCATGTGGCTCTCCTCCGCTCCACTTCAGTCTCACAAATGCAGAAAACCAGGCTGAGAGAGAGAACAACTTCCCCAAGGTCAACCAGTGAGCCTCATGACTTGGTGATGACTTGAACCTGGCTCTCCCAAGTCCAATCTTCTAACAACTATACTGAACTGGCTTCTTGTTGCTGGCTTGGGTTCAAGATTGGCTTGAAGAACCTAAAGAATGAGAGCCAGCGTGATCGAAAGGTTACACTGGGGATGGGACTTGGAAGATCCAGGTTCAAGCCCCTGCTGAGCCATGAAGTTCACCGGGAGATCTTGAGCCAGTCAACCTCTCCCTGTTTTGACTTACTGTACAAAGGATAAAGTTTAAACTGGGGAGGAGGACAGCCTTTTACGCTGTCTTGGTGTTGCTAGAGGAAAAGCAAGATACAAATGTTTAACAATAAAAATCCTGTTCTAGTCCCAGAAGTTTTGAACAAAGTAAGTCGAGTTCCCTAGAATGTGAGTGGTATCTAAGAAGCTAGTGCATTTGTTCCCTAATGTGAATCCTTAAGTGTTGTTGGTCTTCAATTCCCAGAAGCCCCAACCAGTATATGCACAGAGCAGAAGTCCAACAACATCTGGGACCCACTGAGTTAGACCATGAAGGAGAGACGACCTAGGGTCAGGAATGCTCAAAAAGTAACTTGAAATGTATCCTCACTTGATGGATTTGATCCACTCGTCCTTCTCCTCTTGGGTTGGTGCCGAGATGCGGTAAACCATGTGGTTCCCTTCCACCACACGTCCATCTGCCTCTGTCTTGCAGGCTTTGATTAGCTGGCCTTTGTTGTTGGGAATGTAGAGCTCAAAGCAGTTCTAAAAAAAAAATTAATGGAGAAAGAAGAAAGAGAAGCCTGTTACAAGGCCTGGCATTTGCAAGCACTCTCTAAACAAATCCCATTTGTCAGACAGGAAAGTTCAAGTAAAGCAGCTTCACTCACTGGTTTCCGTGGGTCTTCCACTTCTCGGATACTCAGGTTCTCCAAGGGAATGATCCCTCTTGGCTCTTTGTCCTATCAATGAATGTAAAAAAATGAACAAAATGGAAGGGTTGCAATCACTGGAAAAGATGGAGTGGAGGTTGAGGCAACAATTTGGCCCAAGGAATCCCTGATTTGAGCTTGATGGGCCTCTTCTGAAACTTGAGAGTGAGTCTGCAACCTGAATGTATGGGGCCCAGCATCCCAACGTTACAAGGAACTTCGTTTCCTCCAGCTCATTGGCATGAGCACTTGGTACTCATTCATTTTATCTTTGAGTCTCTGGGCCAGCACATGAAACTCCTGTGTTTGGAACTAGAGATGATTTATGGCCATAACAGTAAAAGAAATGGGAAGGTGGCCAGGTGGGCATGGGAGTGTTGCTGGTCCCACTGACACAGATGGGACTGAAATTAATACTGCTCCTTCCTGAACTCTGCCGTCTCTCTCTGTACATGCCCTAAGCAAACCCCAATCCTGAGCCAAGTATTTGCGTGCACCTGCAGTGTTCCAAGTTGCCATGCCCTTGCAGTATTCTCAGCCACTGGGCCACAGCAGTACAATGCCAGGACTCCCATTATTCCCAAAGGCCCTTCTTCCTCCTCATGCACTACATAGCAGGACCACAGGACTTTCCTGGACTGCTGATAAGGGGACTGCGGGGAGAAAAGGGTGGGGAGGGAAACTGTACTAACTGTAGTGTATTCAAAGTAATAGAGGCAGTTGTCGGTCAAGATGAACCAGCGTCTCTTCCACGTCTTCACTCGCCCTCCTGAAAGGAAAAGCAAGGAGATTTGTGCTCGTTTTTATGTCTCTTCTTCAGGTTGCTAACCCTCCCTAGCCTTGGTTGTCCTACAGCAGGAAGCCATGCTTACAGATAAAGCCAATGCAAAATAAAGGTATTCAGTAAAAATACAAGGAAAAAAAGGAGGAACCCCAAAATGAACAAACATGGGAGAAGACTGGGAAAGGGGAATCCCAGATTGGTAATGCCATGATTCCGGCCACTAGAATTGTTCAAAATGACTAAACACGATTGCAAGAAGGAAACTCCAGGAGAATGCTTCTAGAGAACAGTCAACCGTGTAATCTTTTCTAGTGTGGATTTACTTTATAAATGTTAGTTATTCTGGCCTGATAGCTGAACATGAGAACTAGTGGTGGTACGTCTCTCCTAAATGAAATAACTTCTGAAGAGTAGTTTTCTGGCAGTTTCTGTTGGCCTACCTGCTACTTGCTGACATTCTTTTGCTATGGGACTGGCCACTGGAGAACAGTGGTGGTGGGAACAACAGAATGTATGCAGTGGGTCTCTAGCTACTGACACCCTTCTCTTTAAAGCAAGGGGGGGGACTGGTGAAGGTTAGGGGTCCACATAATCCCTTCCCCCAAGGGTTGCGTCCCCACTGAAAAAAAAATTGCCCCACAAGAAAAAGAGGAGGTATCTTCACCATGTTTTAGTTGCTGGCAAGGCAACTTTTAAAAACAGGAAGTGTGAAGTCACTTCTGGTTCACTTCTTGCTTTCCACCCCCTCTTCCCTTTTAAAGAAGCCTTTTCTGAGCCTAAATTGGCCTGGGGGCACCAAAAGTATGTCAAAAATGCTTTCAATTCCTTCTAGATGTCTGGGGACATTTGGGGTAAAAAACATATTTTTTGAAGAATTTTTTTGCCCCGTGGGGGCCACACACAAGGCCCTGGAGAGTGTAATTAGTCTATTTTGAAGAAAAACTTTCAGAAGAATTTTTTTTCAACCCATAGGGCCACAAAATGGCCCTGAGGGGTGCAAGCAGCAGTCCACAGCCTTCACTTTTTCCACTCCAGTTTTAAAGGAAGGCAGGAGGGTAGAGTAGTAGCACATCACTCAAAGAACTCATAAGGCCATAATTAGGCTTACGGTGGTGACCTTAATTCCACAGGGATATGGACCAGAGGGAAGGCACTGAAAAGTTTTAACACTGCTACAGCTGCCCACGACTTTTTCAAGCAGTGCAAGGTAATAAGCATATATTCTAACAGGATGAGAATGGAAATCTCCAAACATTATTTTTCTGATACAACAAATATGGGTAACATCACTGCTCCTTGACTTTACTTCAGTAAGTTAGCTGTGGGTACAGTTCCACTATATTTTTAACTTGAAAACAAAAGCCCTGTGTTCCTCACACCAGTGTGGAACCCTTTTCCTCTGCCATCTGTAACAACTACAGAATCTACATAGCATGGGAGGCATTCATCCAAACTTCTTGGAATGCTTAGAGGCCATCACTCTCCAGGAAGCTGCTGATAGCTCTCTTCCTCACTTCCTGATGTCTAAAAGTTATTGGACAGGTCTAACTCTGTTCTCAGCAATGCAGGACTCTTGTCGCCAAATAAAAAAAATAGAAGAGAACGCCCTCATCCAACTTGCAGAATTAAATATTAACACAACAATAATAATGTAACATACACACAATAATGTATGTGAGTAGCAGAATGACTTATATTTGAAAAATAATGATTTCTGATTCTGAAAATTCTGATTTCAACTTGTGCTTAAGTATCCAAATGTCATGCCTAACATTTGCTGGTTTTAGATTACATTCTACAAAGCGAACAGGGTGCTGACTTAAAAAGCATAGATTCTCTGCTGCTTCTGCAAAACAAGTAGCCATCTTCCTGGCTTTAGGCTTTTTGTTCTGTTGCCAGTCAAGGGCAAGAAGCAGGGCAAGGAGGAATTCCTGGCTTCCAATTTTCCATTAGATTAAATTTGTAGCCCCTCTGGGAGGCAGATATTGCTTATGCATTGGATTCTTCTGAAAAAAGGCCAGTCTGCAGATATAGACAAAGGCCCTGGGAAGGAATGTTGCCCACTTCAGCATGCAAACCAAACAGAAGCTACAGGCTTGTGTCAAGCAACTTCTACACAGCTGACTTGTTCTCAGCTCCTTCTGCAAAAGCCAACAGCCATTCCCAATTTGAGGCAAGGTTAATTTGTATGCGGGGATAGGGCTTATGATGACTCCAGTACACCCTTGTGGGCAGTAGCCAAAGGTCTGAGATCTCATTCAGTCCCTCTCCAATTTCAATTAGAAACAAGCATACACATCACCCCTTCTGTGTCTCCCTACCCATTGAGGCCAATGGTCATGAAAGTGTGACCTTCCAGATGCTTCTGAACTGTAACCCCCAGTATTCCTCACCATTGGCTACAGCTAATGGGAGTTACATTCCAACAGTTGAATGAAGATTACTTCTGATTAAAACCATTGTTTTTGGCGCTTCAGCTTCAGAGCCCACCATTAACTAAAACATGGAGCCCACTATTCATTTGAAAAGTTTATCTATAGAATTTGCAACCTTTCCTGAGTCCCTTTAGGACAGTGGCTCCCAAGCAGGGAAGCTCCAGGCATTATGGGACTTCCTACTCCCAGAAACCCCAAATAGTACGGCCAGTGGGATTCTGGGATATGACAGGCAACAACCTGTAGTTTCTCTTGATTAAAAATTGTCGCTCAGGGTAACCACATACAAGAAGGCGAGGGCTCCTCTGTCTTTAAATAGATACAAAGAGAGAATATGAAATGCTGAAGCTTCTTATATGGAAATGGAAAAACCTGTAGATGCAGAAATCCCCTCTTAAAGAAGATACCACAAAGCTCATCAAATCCAATGTTCTGCTGCATCCAGCAACTGACAGCCAGATGCTTCTGGGAAAGCCCATAAGGAGGTCATAGAGGCAATACTGCTCTCCTGCTGTCCCCCCACCACTTGTAGTACCATGCTCTGCCTTTGAACAGGGAAATTTCACCTGGCCATGTCTTCTGCAACTATTTTAAAGGTCTAGGCAGCCCTCACATCCATCACCCACGCTCTCCCATTTTCTTCCCCTCTTGGAAGAAAAGAAAAATAGACAAATGGACAGTAGCAGTGCTTCTGCTCCACACAACCCACATTAGAATCTGGGTGAAATTTATTCATGAGCACTGCCCTGCCAGCTGAAATTCAGTGCATCAATACATCCCCTCAAGATGTGTTGGGACTACAATTCTTATCATCTCCAACCCAGATGGCCACAGGAGATAACAAGAGTTGTAGTCGCAACACAACTGGGTAAACTCACCTGACTGAAGAAAGGGTACACAAAGGGTACACATGCCCCTTCCAGAGAAGAAAGGACTCCTAGTTTGTAACTTGGTGTCCATCTCCACTTCCAGCACAATGCGCTCCCAGTCTCCCACATTCTTAGCTGTCCCTCCTCCCCAAACAACAGTCCCCATTCCCATCTGGTGAGCCCCAGGCAAACCAGCTCTCAGCTGCAAAGCAAAATGCCCCCTTTGCGCACCTACCTCCTGGGTTGGGGGGCAGTATTCAGACAGTGGAACATATGTAGTCCGCGCCGTGGGATGGTGGAGGAGAGAGGGGGGCAGGGTAGCAGTGGTGGGGAAAGAAGGGGCAGAGAAAGAGAGAGAGGCGGGGAGGGAGAAAAGAGAGAGAGAGGTGGGAAACAGGGGAGTCAAGATAGAGAGAATGGGGGTGAGAAAGAAAGAGGGAAGAACAGAGAAAGAGAGAGAGAAGAAGAGAGAGAGAAAGGAGAACAAGTTACATCAACATAAGGTAGAAGTACATGGTCAAATCAAAAATCCTCCGACACAGACACAGGCATTTGGGGGGCATTAGGGCAGGGTTGGGGGGTAGGGGTGGTGGGCACAGGGAGGAAGGGTTTAAATTTAGTTGGGGTGGTTATATGGGGACAGGCCCCTTAAACTTTGGCACGTCACTTGAAAACCTATCACTAATATTTCAAAGGGTATTGGCAAAAACCAGGTGTAGTCATGGTGTTCCAAATTCCAGCCCAACAAGGTAGCTTGGACTATGACATCAGGCTCTGGCCTTTGTTTATATCTGAACCAGGACAGGAACTGGGATTCCAGCTTAACACTTGCAAATCTATGCTTGTTTAAGCCCCTTGTGTAAGAGTCAATGGCATAAGCTGCAGATTTCCCCTCGCACCAAACCTGCCTGACTTTTGTTTCCTCCACTTTAAAGCAATGTCACTGGGCCGCGCAACTCCTTCCCTTCTTTTTCAGTTCTGACCGGCTCTACTCTAGACTTTACCAACTGGAGGTCTCTAATGTGCTTGGGCTTGCTCCCATGGTACCTCATCTAGCTTGGAGGACAGGAAATGGCAACCATACTCGGGACAGAAGGGTGAGATGCAAGATAATAGTGCTTCGCTTACTCTTCAGACCTACTTCATTCAGCAGTGGTAGAAGTACAGCAACTTCTACTTCTATCCTCAAGTTGTCCTCTACTGACAACAGGCCCAAGAACCTACAAGCTTAAAACTAGTAAGATAACCAAGGTAGAATGTTTCATTGCATGGTAGTGGACCAGAAAAGGTGTTATCATCCTATTATCAGGTTCCTTGTGAGGCATCAGATGCAAGCGACCTGCGCTGAAACTCCTAGCAGTTAGCCTTTAACACTTTACTCCCCATGCCTGCCATCAGCTCCATTTCCGCAGCAAGCTGAGTAGACTGACTGCTGTGCTTCAAGGGTACCTGCTTGGCT
Organism: Ctenosaura bakeri; assembly: GCA_948474755.1. Taxonomy (NCBI): domain Eukaryota; kingdom Metazoa; phylum Chordata; class Lepidosauria; order Squamata; family Iguanidae; genus Ctenosaura; species Ctenosaura bakeri. Next base: position 38,801 of record CAOLHI010000799.1, read on the forward strand.
GCAGCCCCAGGCTCCTGAATCTCTGAAGCCAGCTGACTGGAAGGACCAATCCCTGTCCAGCAGACTCCTTGCTGGGTACAGAAGTCTTTGCACTGGAACTTGCTTTTCATTCCAAGCAACCTGGGTCTGTTGTGAAGATGCTGCCAAAGCTTTTGTTTACATGTCTCTTAAACTCTGTCTTGACTGCGTGCTACATTTGTTCACAGTCAATTGTTCAGGAACCTGAAGAAACCCTACTGGTATCTACTTCTGGCCCACCTGGATCAACAGTCAATTCCTTCTGAGTTCCAGAATGCAACAGCTTAGAGGGCTGACTTTTGTCATGCCAAAATTATCGTTATTGTTGTGTGCCTTTAAGTTCTCTTTTGACTTACAGCAACCCTAAGGTGAACCTATCATGGGGTTTTCCGGGGCTCAGTGTGTGTGACTGCCCAAAGTCATCCAGTGGGTTGCCATGGCTGAGCAAGGAATCAAATCCTATATTCAGGTCATAGTCTAATGCTCAAACCACTACACCCATGCTGGTTCTCTCAAGCCAAGATATTCCTCTTTATTTCAAGTCTGGAAATGTCATCACAGACTTATACGTCCTTTGCCCAGGGAGGGCACAACACTCTCAAGCTGTAGAAGAAACACATGGACAGCTAGTGAACATGTCAACTACATATCTTTGTCTATGGGTCTACTAATGTGTTCAGACAGAGGAGTTATACCAAGTGAGATCCTAGCCTTGTGTGAGTGTATGAATACCTAAAGGCTATTTGAATGGCAGGCAGTGAATATGGGGCTGGACTTAGCATTCAGCATCCTGAGAGGCTGCTCTTTCATTTTCAAGAGCTCTTTCATTTTTCATTTTCATTCATTCATAAGTCTTCATGAATGCATACGGTAATCTGAAAACATACCAGTCACAACTGGCTAAACATCAGAGACCAGAAAGGGCCTTAACAAGTCCTTCAGTGGAAGTGGGCTTTCAGTAACATCTGTAACTTCTTCAGCAGATCCCTGCTTTTAGAGGGAATGTGAACAATCCCAGCAGACCCTCTCATCATCTGTCACAGGAGATCCACCTCAAGGAGGAGCCAGGGGAGAGGGAAAAGGAGGGAGGATTCTGGTTGCAGCCAGATCCTTGCATCCTGATGAACAGTGGATCCCAATGGGTCATACATATTTGTTGCTGGGGAGGGGAGGGAAGGGATACTGGGGTGGATTTCAGGAGGATCCCTTTGATCTGATGAAGAGAGAGGTCATGCTTTAAATGACACAACAGGTGGGGGGAAGAGAGGAGAGCGCAGAGACGTGCAAAGATCATGGGGTAGTGGGGAGTGGTGGGGCAAAGGGAAGGGTAGCGAGGGACGGAAGGGGATAAGGCTGCAATGTTTAAGGGCAAGTGGGAGGGGGCGCTTCTCACCCAGTTTGAGGAGCCAGCCCTCGCGGTCAGGGTTAAAAAAAGTGTGTGTCAGGTCGTTCCCATCATCCTCGGGGATCTTGAAGGGCTCATTACGGATGCTGTCGTAGAGGTTCTAAGGGGAGGGGAGGAAGGGGAGGAGTTACAGGCAGACCACACCCCTTCCCAAGGCAAGAAGGAAAGGAGAATGTGGGTGCACGTATGTGTTTGGCACAGCAGTGATACCGTGTGGCATCAAAACGCAGACAAAATAAGACAGAAAAAAAAAGTGCTCCCAACAATTCTTTTAAAAATAATAACTGAATTAAAAGAAACCACAACCGTAGTCCGAATGTTAAATGAAGACAAGCTGATGAATCTTGTTGCAAACAGGCAGAGGATTTTTGAGACAGTGAAGATGAGCACCAAAGGCTGTCCTCTGCCCAAAGCACCCACCCCAAGGTCACCTTCAAAGGCCCATCTAGATGGGCCTTGGACCTTGCGTTCCCTTTACCAGTCTTTCTCACCCGTAGCAGTTCCTCAGGCAGATCTCCCCCATCATTGATGCCGCGGTTCATGGTGATGAACCTCTCAACCGTAGGCTTATCACGGACGTTGGGGTTGTGGAGGCTAGTGTTCAGCATGATCACGGCAAAGGAGAGGACATAACAAGTATCTGGGGAATGGGAGAAAACAAAAAAGCTATTTTAACATCCATTCCAGCACATATGTCCTGTTTCTGGTTTATGTAGGTTTGCAAATTTTCCAACCATAGGATCTTATCAAAGGATGCATTCATTATTCAAAGTAAACTATCTGACATAACTGATGTGAACAATGTCTGGTATTCCAGATGGTTTGGAAGATATGTCTCAGAAGCCCCAGCCACTGTGGGTGGGATTGTGGGAACTGAGTAAGAGAGGAAGGATTGAGGATTGTAGCCTCAGTCTCTGAAGATCTAAAGGTTTCCAACTCCTGTTGCACAGCTTAATCCTATTATGTATATGCGATGTATACATTAAAGCTAGTTATTTTATGGTCTTAGGAATTTACCAGGTAATACTCTGAGTCTGGAATGTTACTTTTGAAGACAGACTCCTTATTCATTAGTTTAAAAGGACAACTTGTTAATAGTTTGTTGCTGGGCGCCTTCAAGTTCTTTCTGACTTATGAGCACCTAAGGAGAATCTATTACAGGGCTTTCTTGGTAAGATTTGTTGAGGGGGGGTTAGCTTTGCTTTCCTGAGGCTGAGAGAGTGTGACTTGTCCAAGGTCACCCAGCAGGTTTCCATGACTGAGGAGAGACTCAAACCTTTCAGTTACTATTTTAAAAAGTAACTTGTTTTAATTGTTAGGAACACTATTTGTTTAATAACTTCTAATTACTTTTCAATTACCTTTAATTAATCAGTTATTTTTTTTAAAAATGCATCTATAAAATAGACAAAAAAATCAAAGGACAAAATTTCAGGAGCAAGAAACAGGTGTCAGAAGCAAAATACAGATGCTTACAAGCAAGATATAGATGCAAGATATCTACTATATAAAAGTCAAAGTTTGTGAATTTGTCTGTTTGTCTGCGTCAGGCAGGCGAAGACCTCATACAACTGGCTGTGTGAGGTGAGAAGACCTTATATGATTGGCTGGCTGTGAAGATTCTATGCAATCCTGGGGTTGGCAGTTTAAGGAGGGGCCTTTAGAATTCTCAGCAGAGAGCTTTTGGGCCTCAGTCAACGGAGTCTCTCCTGAATTGGCCAGTTGCTATTGAGACAAGGCCTAGAGCAAGGAGGAGGGCAGTGTATTGTAAAGCTACCTTAAGGTATTTCTAACAAGTATTACCTATGAAAAAGAAAAATCTTGAGCAGTGCCTGGTATATAAGCTAAGGAGGAAGGCAGTGTATTCACTCAGGAACCCAACCTCTGTATGTTAACAACTCTGAATACAGATTGGGGTATATGGGGAAAAGTTAGAGGTACTAGACAAGACAGTTTGGGGAATTAGAGATACAAGGTCTCAAATCTTTCAAACAAGTATTACCTATGAGAAAATAAAATCCCAAGCAATGCCAATTATATAGACTAGTAGATATATAACCCGCAAACTCCAGGATTCCATAGGATGTTGAAAGTGGAATAACAGTACTATTACAGTCTACTGCAGAAATGGCTGAATTCAGCACAGTGACACTCTGCTTATGCCCAGTAGCTCAGGAAAGGCCATTCCTCCAATCCAACTATCAGTGCTGTGGCCTCTGAAGAAGAGGAGGTCAGTGTAGTCAGCCACCAATGAACCCAGACACCAAAGAAAGGCCCTCCCTTCCATTCCAACTGCCATCGTTCTGGCCTCTGGAGAAAAAGAAGCAGTATCTGCTGGACTTAATCCTCTTTCCCACTGCTGTCCCCTTTTCCTTGTGAGCTGTGTCTTATTTACATTGTAAGCCTGAGGGCAGGGAACTGTCAAATTAACAATTTGTAAGCCACTCTGGGAGACTTTTTGGCTGAATGGCAGGGTAAAATCACTCTAAATAAATAAATAAATAAACAAATAAACAAACAAATAAATAAATATCTAAGGCAGTTGTTGTTGTAATTTTTAAAGCCACATGCTACAGGGAATATTTTTGCTTGACTGATTACTCTTCAGCTCTGCTTCCCCTCATGGTAAGAGTAACTCTACACAATACCTGTGGATTGAAAGACTCCTGGGTTGCACAGACAATATCGCTGGGCAAAGGCCTCCATCATACGGTCAATCTTCTGGGCCTCCCCTGGCAATCGGAAACTCCACAAAAACTGCCTGGAAAGAAAATGAAAAAAAAAAAAAACCTCATGAACAAATAAAGTAACAGTGAACTGCCCTGAGATGGGTACTCCACAAGAGCCACATATATTCTCTCTCTTTATCAGGAATGCTTCCATTATGCAAATTAATCATATTCAGATATGACAGATTCTATTTCTGGAGCAGATGTTGATGTAATGATTTTTCTACCCCTTTCCAGCTTTATGTCCCTTATTTTAAAAGCACTGGTATATCCTGATGAGTGTTCCTTGCTTTTTCCCTACTGTGCTATATAGCTTGGGTGGGGACATTCTGGCCCCCTGGGCGCTTGAGACTTCAGCTCCCGGAACGGTGAGCATATGATAAGGGACTGTGAGAAACGTAACCCAAAACATTTGTAGGACAAAAGTACCTTGTTTCTATTGTACAGCAGCATGTCTCTGTACAACCACATTTACGGTATATTAAGACCACAGATACATTAGACAGCACACTGTCAACATGGGAAAATGTTAATGGCTGCACACCAGAAACAAGAAAGTCTCACTTCAGAAGAATGTGTGATACCAAGAATCAAAGAATACACTTTTCTTCTCTCACATAAATAAAGTATTTAAAACTACCACCACTGTCTCTTTGTGACACATGGCATGCTCCACAGATGTCTGCCAGATTTACGAAGCAGATAGAATAGAGTTAAAAGCATCTAATTCTGGCTAAGGAAAAGGCCACCTTTCTGCTACTACTTCCTCTTTTGGAACAGAAAGAAGAGGGGCTGCAGCTGAAAGGTCTTGAGAGTTTCCCTAGCAGGCAAAAGACTCCACTCTAGCGAAGGACTGAGGAACTTCAAACTTACCTGAGTGCTTGCACAAGGTTGAGATCAGTGAACTCATGCAAGTCAACAAAGGCATGGAGCACCGCGATATTAAAATCCTCCCTGAATAAAACAGGGAGAGAGTTCAAATTAAGCCTTTCCTTTCTACCATGATTGCTATCATCTCAATCCATTACAAGGCCATATCTCCAACCTCCCCCTGCTTTAGACATCTCACCTCAAATGGCCCCAAATCATTTCTATCCACCTGTTTACACATACTTTCCTGGGTGAACTTAAGTTCAGATTTTTCTTCCCATGTTCTGGGAAGCTCCAATGTTCCCATAATAGACCCATGCAACATTACAAACTGGCCAAATCTTTTTGGTTCTTCCATGTCCTTTGCATTCTCATCCCCTCTTACCGTTCGCCCAAGTAGTCACCAATGGCTGTCTTGTTGAGTCCTTCCCCTTTGTAGAGGAAGCGGGCAATGTCCTCAGGAGTGGAGCGCAGCAGTTCATTCTCCACCAGGAACTGGATTCCCTGCAAAACAGAATGGTAAAGCTGAGACCCATGGGACCTAGGTACCTGGGCACAAACCTGTTCTCATCCCATCCAAATCTTTAAACGTAGGACAGACACCCTTCTTACGAGACTTTAGGAGTCCTAGCTTTCAGGCCCTCAATAACAGAACTCTGACTTGGCCTTTCTGGCAGAAAATCCAGGAACTACTATTCCTGGCAGCGCCTGTTCCATTAGAACAAATTTATGCTAGTTTCCCACAAAACCCTAAAAAGCATGCAACTCTGGCACCTACTTACTTTTTTGGGATCCATGTTAAATTTCTTGCGGCCCATTCCCATTTTTCGGTTCCTCTGGAGAGTTTTACTGTTGAAGAGAACGAAGTACATATATTAACCATTTGATTCCTCACAAAAGGGACTTCAAATATCAATGGTCTTTCAGACTTTGGGGAAATATGAATGCAAACATATAGCACTTGCATTTTTAATTATTTTTCTTTGTCAAAATACATGGACGATGACAACAAAAGGAGACCAATGCTTTCTCTGATCTAGTTTTCTGAGCTCTCTTTTTATTGGGGTGGGGGTTGGAAAAAATATCTAAACATGCACTCAACCACTTGTGTTTTGGCAGGTACCATCCATTTCCTGGACCACATTTTTCTCTAAAGTATTCAGAACGAGATGCCTATTTTATTTACCAATACATTGTCATTGTGTGCCTTCATTGTGTGCCTTCATTTCCAATTTACGGTGACCCTAAGGCAAGATTTGTTCAGAGGAATCTATTTACAATAAACCCTCAGTGACAATTTTTGAGACTTTGCGAGAGAAACTGTTTCTAGTTGTGTCCAGGCTTTTTTAACTTAGCTGAAATATTCCAAATTCAGAACTTTAGAGAAATTACCTTTTTTGGACTACAGCTCCCAGCACATGGCTATGTTTGTTGGGGAATTCTGGTAATTACAGTCCAAAAATGACATTTTCCAGTTCTGTATAAATTCACCCTAGCCACTTTAAATTTTATTTTGAACAGTTTTCCTTTATCCTGGTGGCCTTATGGCACAAATGACCACCTTGGACAATTCTTGTCTCCAATAGTGATCAATAGGATGTTTCTGGGAATTTCATGAACACTTGTACAAGTAACGAATTAGAAATGCCACAGGCAAGAAAGAAATCAAGGCCTAAAGGGGCTAACCAACTCTTATTCCACCCCACAACACCTTGCTTTTTATTCTCCAAGACCACAAAGAACCCACAACCTAGAAGAAGTCACTCCTAATTTAAAAGAATCTCTAGCCTGGAGTCAAGCTGGAGCCACCTGAAAGCAAAAGGAAGTCCCTCACCTTCCCTCATTGGCTTCTAGCCCTTCCACTTCATTCATGGCTTCACTCAGCTCATCTCGCAAACGTTGGATTTCCACCAGGAGCTCTTGCTTACGCCGCCGGATGTTCTCCAACTCGACCCTCTCTTCTGGCGTCAGGTCTGGAGGCACTGCATTAACCAGAGGAAAGAGGATTGGATAAAGTATAATCTTCTAGGTATTTGGATAACTCCTGGTGATGGCAGTATTGGAAACCACAGCCTAGAAGGTGTGGGGGGAAGGGGTTAGAATCAAAGGAAGCCCTGCCTTCTGGTATAGGCTCTATCTTTCCCTGAAAGCCTTATGGAAAAGAGGAGATCAGATGACCTCCTCTGCCTTTAATAGCTCTAAAGAAGCTCAACAGAGGCAGTCTCTCTCGACTGCTAAAATATCCTCTTCTATACACCAATTCAAGGTATGGGTGCCCTCTACCCAAAAGATAAAGCAAGAACATTAGAGTCTTTGAGTGTTCAGATGTTTTGGGCTTCAGTTCCCATCAGCGCTACCCAATATGGCTAATGGTAACAGACAGTGGGAACTGCAGTCCAAAACATCTGGATGGCAAATTGCCCCCCACACTGAGAAACAGCAACATAAAGAAGCCTAATGAAAAGCATTCCATTTTTCAATGCTTTATTAACAAGGAGTATTTTAGACTGTTGTTCTTCCAGCAGTATCTTGTGCCTCATGACTAGATTGAGTGCACCTTGACTGAAGATAAGTAAGACCAGTCATGAATACTATGATCCTTCACATTCTGTCGGGCTGCAAAACCCTGCAGGCCTAGCCAGGGGCGCGGAATGCTGGGATCTGCGACCAAGCAACATCTGGAGCGCTGGTTGCATGATTGCTACTTGTTTTAGAAAGACAGAAATAAGGACAAGATACAGACTATGGTATAGGAAGGGAGAGTGAGAGTAAAGGAGGAAATAGGGGGTACATATATAAAAAAATAAAGATGATTCTTTGTTGCAGCTTGGTACTGATTACTAGTCTAGATGATTACCACAATGAGTATTATTGGTATTTTGTATATCATTTAATAATAACCAATATATATTAGTACTAATGGTTATTATATCCATGAAATTTTACATTTCTAATATTAACACACTTATTTCAAAGTAATTTCATTGCTTCTTCAGGCTGTGCTCTCAGAAATCCGTGTACAAAAGGTGGAAAACTAACTATAGTCTTTCTATACTATAGAAATAGTATAGATAGTACGGTTGGCCCTCCAAATGTAAGTTTTTGACTTTGAAGGCTTTGATTATTTGTGGGTTTGCCCAATCTGTGCCCTCCTCCACCTCAAGAGCTCCTTTTCTTGGGGGAACGTTTTCTCTCTGCAGTTCCGATCAAGCCACACAGTCCGTTAAAAACCACCTCTGGTCCTCTTCCTCCTCCACCAGCCACTGTCTGGCCAGCCTGATTTCTCAGCACCACAAACACTCTCCCAATGTCCTCCACAGGAGGAGGAGAGAGAGAAAGTATTGGGCCACCATGCTGAGCCATCCCCTTTCCCTTTCCTGCTTTGGACTCTGGGTGCCCATACTCTCCAGAGATAAACACACACATTTTGATATTTGCAATTTTTCCATTTTTGCAAGGGCCCTACACATCTAACTCTAGCAAACGTGGAGGGCTGACTGTACGCAGAAACATACACAAAAAATGAGAATGTTGCTCTGGACATGCAAGCTCTGTAGTCGAAAAAAGTACTTCATTGGAAAGGAGTTTGTGGAGACATCATTAAGATAGAAAAAAAGGCTGAAACAGGCAAAATTCTCCTTCTACAAGCACTGTGAACTTCAATCTTACAGGATGCTTTCTTAAAAATAAATCTCACTCAGTTCAGTGGAACATACCACCTACCATGACTGCAGCACTAGAAGTTTTGGAGCCTTCTGTGGGCCTTACAAAATTTACACTTACTACCCTTTAAGCACCACTTTTGTGCTCACCATAACCACACTTTTCCCAATGAGGGCTTAAGTGAACATGCATTAGTTCTCTCGGGTGTTTGGATCCATACAGAAGTAGTCATTTGAAATTTATTGTCAAGGTGTACGTATAGTATTAGAGCCATGAGACTGGACTGTGAACCTCTCCCAGCCTCCCAACTTTGACATCTGGACCACAATACAAGCCTACCTCACCCAGTGGTTGTAAAGCAGTATTTTGCCAATAGCATACTGCAAGACACAAATAAATTGTGATCACAAGCTTCCATACATTCAAATTGCCTATTCATGGAGGGGACTGCCCACTCCTGGAATTGCAACTCCAGACTTAATCTCCTTCCTAACCAGCATTTAGATGGGAGTATGTACATGTGAGTGTAATTCTTACCAATATCCCCACGCTGGTTGTAACCATTCAACCAGTAAATTGATATGTGAGAACAATCCGTCCCCAAAAGAGTGTTCTGGTTAGGATGAGGACATCCAGACTCAAGTTTCCAGACGGCAGTGAAAGCTCACCTTGAGTCATTCAATGTATCTCAGCCCAGCCTACCTCACAAGAGGAAATGCAGAGAGGGCAAGAACCACACGTAATGCCCTGAGCACGGCCAAAGGGAAAGTGAAACGTAAAATAACTGGGCATGAACTACTTCACCTGGGATAGCTTCATGCCAACCACAAAGTAACTTAAACAGTGTATGTCTCCATGTTGCTGTGGAAGTTAGGCAACTCTTTGCTCTTAAACACATGCTAAAAACTAAACCTTTACATTAATTAAAGTGGATCAAGAGTGGAATGAGGCCATTTCCACACTACACTACACTGTTATAGTGCTATTATTTCACTTTCAACATCCTATGAAATCCTGGGGTTTGTAGTTTAGTGAATTCTCAGCCAGAGAGTTCTTTGACCTCAGTAAACTACAAACTTCAGAATTCCACAGGATGTTGAAAGTGGAATAATAGCACTATAACAGTGTAGTGTGGAAACGGCCACTGTTGTAAGAACCCTGAGGTACAACATGCTTTGAATACTCTTAAGGCATAACTGCTAACTAACTGTAGCAGTAACCAAGTTCGCCGCCTCGATCCATGCGGAGAGGCGGGATAGAAATAAATATTTATTATTATTATTATTATTATTATTATTATTATTATTATTATTATTATTATTATTACTGTAAATCTGCCCATAATAGAATTGCCAGACTGAAAGCTGCCAAGGACTCCTGTACCTGTCACGGTCATGTAGAAGAAGGAATATCAGCAGCAGGTACTGCTTGTTATCCAACTGTGTGAGAAGCAATACCTGAGGAAGTTCCATCTTTTTACACAACCATTAAAGAGGCACAGAAGCTCTCCACAGCTTTCAATATGGCAGCCCCAGGTAACCCTGGCTCATAACCGACTTTTCATTCAAAATGAAAATATAAATTATATAAAACAACTATAACTGATTGAAGTGTGTTGTTGTTGTTGTTACATGTGCAGCATGAATAAAACATATCTCTCAGTTGGAATAATTTCCTACCACACCCACAACCCCCCTCCCCCACATGATTAGCCATGGTCTATGTACGCCCCCTCCTCCAGAATGGTATGGTCTCTCTCATTTAAACTGTAAAGGGCATTTTCTACGCCTCCCCTCCTCCGCCCACACGAAACGTCCCCCCCTCTCAACAAAATGGCACATCCCAGAACGCCCGCTCCGCTTCGTGCATGTCAGGGTCGGTTTCAATGGCCCTCTCCCATTGGACATAACAGGGAGACTCACTACCCTTTATTACTATGGTACAGCCCAATCTCCCCCCTACACTAGAATGGTACAGACTTTTAAAGAGACCTGCCCGTTAATTATAACGGTACAAATTTAAATATGGGTCACGTCAGACGCCTGTGGTTAGAGCCATATAATTATCGTTTTCCTTCTTTCACATAATGGCACAGCGTAGCCATACATTCCCCCCTTTATTTCGTTTGGTTCACTCCAGCCCCACCCCTCTTTGTAAGAGATCGGCCCCGCCCCCTACTCTTCTGGCACAGAATGGCTCAGTCCTCCCAGCCTATTTTCCCATTGTAGTTACTGGGTGGGTCTCAATACTCCCATCTCCTCTTTTAACCCCCCCTTTTCACGCCACCCAATGGATTGATCCGGGGAACCTACCGTAGATACCGTCCTCCATGTTGGATCCCTCAGGCAGGGGAAAGCAGAGCTCCCCACTTTCTCCCGGTCTCCTTTCTTCGGGGCTTCGACGGCTGCGCCTTCCTCCCGCAACCGCCTGCCCTTACACTGGAAGAAACGCTCCGCCCCCCACGAACAGCGTGCCCAATGGGAAGGAAAGATCTCCCGAACCCTCTCTTGACTGCTAGGAAAGAGCACCAATAGAAGTGGCCGTAATTACGATGGACGTCCACCAGAACCAATAGGCATTGCTGTGGGAATATTGACAGGGGACTTGTTCAATTAAATTTCCCATGATAGCCCAACCGATGGGCTTGGTGCAGGGGCAATAGACTTTGAGCTGTCCCACCCCTTCGGGCCTATTAACATAGAGATACGAAAAGGTTAGAGTGATAATTTGAGAAAAAAGAAGCTTTCGGTGCTCATTCTATGCATAAAAAGATCACGGAGAAATCGAGCATTTCCGGGTAGCGTTAAAGGGGAAGGAGCAGCCTCGGCCAAGTGCAAAGCGGGAAAGAGGAGTCCATGAAGGAATAGAGGGCATGCTCATCAAATTTGCAGATGACACCAAATTGGGAGGGGTTGCTAATACGCCAGAGGACAGGATCAAAATTCAAAATGACCTGGATAGATTGGAGAGCTGGGCCAGGGCGAACAGAATGAAATTGAAGTGTAAGGTCCTCCACTTAGGTAGAAAAAATGGAATACAGAAATACAGGATGGGGGACATGTGGCTGGATAGCAGTACGTGTGAAAGGGATCTAGGAGTCTTCATAGACCACAAGCTGAACATGAGTCAGTAGTGTGATGCGGCAGCAAAGAAAGCCAATGCAATTCTCGGCTGCATCAGTAGGAGTCTGGTGTCTAGATCGAGGGAGGTACTGGTACCACTCTACTCTTCTTTGGTTAGACCCCATCTTGAATACTGTGTCCAGTTCTGGGCACCCTAATTCAAGAAGGACGTGGTCAAGCTGGAGCAAGTCCAGAGGAGGGCGACCAAAATGGTGAGAGGCCTGGAAGCCATGAAGCCCTGTGAGGACAGACTTAGAGAGCTGGGTATGTTTAGTCTGCAGAAGAGGTTAAGAGGGGACGTGATAGCCATGTTTAAATATTTGAAGGGATGCCATGTAGAGGAGGGAGAGGGCTTGTTTTCTGCTGCTCCAGAGACCAGGTCAAGGAGCAATGGATTCAAGCTGCAGGAAAGGAGATTCCACCTGAACCTCAGGAAGAACTTCCTGACAGTCAGGGCTGTCCGGGAGTGGAATATGCTGCCTCGGGGGGTAGTGGAGTCTCCTTCTTTGGAGGTTTTTAAGCAGAGGCTGGATGGCCATCTGTCGGGATTGCTTTGAGGGTGTTCCTGCATGGCAGGGGGTTGGACTGGATGGCCCCTGGGGTCTCTTCCAACTCTACATTTCTATGATTCTATGATTCTATGATTTTTTTCTAATACTGGTCTTATTTCAAGTGGGAAATATGATGGAGGAAGAAGAGGAAGGCGATGATATTGTTCTAAAAATCGCTGTAATGGCCGGTGAAAACTGTTATCCCCACGCTGGAAGTTGGAGGAAGGAGGGGAGAAATCTTACAACAGCTCTGCCACGTCCCTCATTGGGAATACGGCTGGTTACAGGCAGGGACTGACGGCACTCTGCATTTTCCACTTTCCCCCGAAGTCGTACCGACTGTCCTTAATTGTTCCTTTCATACCTTCGCCCACAAGCCCAGACCTAGGGTTCAAATGCATAGAAAAGGGCTCCATGGAGTGGCAGCAGACCATGTGATCTAGTTTTAAAGGCGTTTTAAAACTCTGTGACCCTTCCTCTCGTCAAAGGACCTCGATTAAAAAGAGCACAAATGCCTCTTTGTGGACTGGCTGTTTGTGTGTTGGGGGGGGGTCACAATCAGAAGTGCACCTCAAAACAGAACTCTTAATTTACATTTAGGGAGTCTCTACATTTTAAGTCTATGAACCTCCAGATGTCACCATTCGAATCCTATCAGCTTCGTCCTTAAGTGTCAATCAGAACGACTGACGGTTAAGCCAGCCAATAGGGGAGAGCCGTAGCACGTTCTGCCTTTTGCCGGCTGCCGGCTGTGCGGACTAGAAAGGGAGCAGGCTGTTGCTAAGAGGGGCCTGGGCGGTTGCCATGGACTCCAATAGACCAGTAGCTTCATCAATAAAGGAAGGGAGTTTCACATTGGGGATTCTTCCTACAGTCCTCATAGAATCTGAATCTGAGGCCAACTTTTCCCTGACCTTTTTCAATAAGTTGCTTGTTATCTTCAGACAGAGGTCTAAGCCCATTAATGCACTAGACTGTTGTAATGCTATGATTCCACCTTCAACATCCTGTGGAATCCTGGGCTTTGCAGTTTAGGGAGAGGCATTTAGAATTCTCAGCCTGTGGCCCCTCCCTAAACGCAAACCCCAGGATTCCATAGGATGCTGAAAGTGGAATCATAGCACTACGGCCTTTTCCGCATGACACTCTTATAGCGTGATTATTCCACTTTCAACCTCCTATGGAATCCTGGGGTTTGCAGTTTAGGGAGGGGCATTTAGAATTCTCAGCCAGAGAGCTCTTTGGCCTCAGTAAACTACAAACTCCAGAATTTCACAGGATGTTAAAAGTGGAATAATAGCACTATAACAATGTAGTGCGGAAATGGCCTACAACAGGCCAGTGCGGAAATGGTCTAAGTGCTAGATGGTGGAGGAGGAATCTCTGGAACTGTTTATTTATTTCAGTAAGAGCAACTTTTGTGAATTTTTTTAAAAGAATGAAATCCTGTATATGCTGACTTGGGAGTAAGTTCTACTGAATTCACTTGTGGTTATTTCTGAGTAAGCATTTACAGGACGGCTACTGAAGAAGAGCAGGACTTGGAAGGCAGCTTCGAAGGAACTAGATACGATTCTGAAATATAAAGATATACTATTCAGTACTAAAGTTTGGATTGGCCATGCTATGGTATTTCCAGTTGCTATGTATGGTTGTGAAAGCTGGACAGTGGAGGAAACTGAGAGGAAGAAAATCAACTCATTTGAAATGTGCTGGAGAAAAGTTCTATAGATGCCACAGAGCATTAAAAAGGCAATGGATCCTGGAGCAAAATGAAGCCTGAACTCTCCCTAGGAGCCAAGATGACCAAACTGAGGCCATTTGTGCCATACACTGTTATAGTGCTATTATTCCACTTTCAACATCCCGTGGAATTCTGGAGTTTGTAGTTTACTGAGGCCAAAGAACTCCCTGGCTGAGAATTCTAAATGCCCCTCCCTAAACTGCAAACCCCGGGATTGCTTAGGAGGTTGAAAGTGGAATAATAGCACTGTAACAGTGTAGTGCAGAAATGGCCTCAGACTCCTGTACTTCTGACATATTGTGAGAAGACATGACTTGCTAGAAAAGACAGTAATGCTTCATAAGGTAGGAGGCAGTAGGAAAAGAGGAAGGCTGCGTTGCAAATGGATGGATTCAATCAAGGAAGCTTCAGCCCTGTGTCTGCAAGATCTGAGCAGAACCATTGATGGTAGAGCAACATGGAGGTTTCTCATTCATAGGGCTGCCATAAGTTGAAATTGACAAGAGTCAACAACAACTGAAAATGACTTTGGGGCTATCTTGTGCTCCTTTACTGGTTTGTTAACTTTTGCACTAGGTGTGTACTTGTGGTATTCCTCTTTATCAGAGGTGGAATAATATTTTCTGATATTTGACCCAGGACAATGGAAATGTTTAAACATTTACCCACATCCACTGAAGAAGAGGTGGGAAGCCGCACTCTCATCATCCTCTTGAGGAACTAGCACTGTTGGGCTTTGCCTCTGCTTTAACTTTTTCCTTCAGAGGGATTTTTTTTTCCTTGCAGAGCTGTTCCCATTAATTAAACAGAGGCCATTTCCACCCTACACCGTTATAGCGCTTTTAGTCCACTTTCAACATCCTGTGTGATTCTGGAGTTTGTAATTTACTGAGGCCAAAGAGCTCTCTGGCTGAGAATTCTAAAGGCCCCTCCCTAAATTGCAAACCTCAGGATTCCACATGATGTTGAAACTGGAATAAGAGCACTATAACAGTGTAGTGTGGAAATAGCCAGAGACAGTCTAAGTGAGACACCTTGACCTTGCTGTCCTTGCTCAGGTGGTGATGTTGCAAACAAAGCAATCATTCATAGAAGCTCAAAAGATGAAGACCACATTGATCGTGGTCTAGAACTCCATTTGCTCAGCCCCCGGCCTTGCCTCACAGGACTTTTCTGGAAACTACTGCTTGTGCCTGGTTTGGCATGTACCATAATATAACATAGGGACACCAAAGAATTTATGTTCCCATACTAATTCTTAGTATTTTTTTTTCAAGGAAAGCCTTTTGAAGTAGCTTTGAGAACTTCTGTGGCTATTAAGTGTGGGGAAAAGGGAGTATTGGACATACTTATCCCATACTTCAGCAATAAAAATAAGAAGACAGTTACTTCGGACCAGGCCTACCCGGTGATAGCATTCGGCCTTCCTCTGCCACCCTGCTCCACGTGTTTGCGAGGCTTCCAGACAAGCACGTAAATAGGCGCGGCCGGTAATTGTTGAACATTCCATTCCCCACCTACGCAGGCAGAACAGAGCCACTCCGTTGCTTCAGGGACCTCTCCTGCAAACACCCTCTTGCTTAAGCACGACACTAACAAAGGTGCCCGGCTCTGAGCCAATAATCTTACAAAGCCAAACTAAGTACTGTGCATTTGCATACTGGCTACACTATTGTTGATTCTGCGCGAAGTCGATCATGTTAAACTTGACCTTTTCCAAAGCTTTGTCCCCCTCCAAACTCACATTGTTCTCTCCGAGTAAGACATGGCCTGCAGTCACAATTCACCCTATATAAACCCCACGATTCCAAGACCACCTCGGATCACTCTGGACTTCCATCTTGCCTTGCTGCCGCCTTGTCTGGCGAGCTCCCCTCAGCGAACCACACTGAACTCTCCTCTCTACACCCCAACGAACTCAATCTTGAACTCCTTCAGGACTATGAGAAAGATGTCGTATCACACCCATTTCCCCCAAAAATCCTTATTTTCAATTCTTCCGTTAGCTGTGTTATTGTGGTGTCTTTACTGTTTGTTCGTCTTTCAATAAAACATCATTTTTGCTATTTTAATCCTGTCTGACTGCTTGACTGACCTGACCCCGTAGATGCCGGGTTGCAAGATCCCTGCTAAGTTACCCTGCCTCTCGCTAGCTTTAGTGAGTGCTCCAGCTAATTTCCCCCAAAGTTGTGTTATTGTGGTTTGGTTATTTGGGCGCCCCTCCGAGACCCCCAGAGTATAGGGTAACAATACTTATAACACACTATTCCCATACCAAGGTTCCCTATTATTTTCCACTGTTGAAGACTGAACTCTGTTAGCTGAATCCATTTATTCTTCCTGAGCTCTGTCCTACCCACTTTGAAAGAATGAAAACACTGGTTTAATTTATGGTCAAGCATGTAGTAGAAAAACTCAAGCCATTTCCGCACTAGACTGTTATAGCACTATGATTCCACTTTCAACATCCTATGGAATCCTGGAGTTTGCCATAGGATGTTGAAAGTGGTATCGTAGCGCTATAACAGTCTAGTGCGGAAATGGCCTCAGTTTCCCCAACAATTTGTTATTGAGAATTCAAAATGGGCTTTAGGAATACATGAAATGGCAGCCTGTGTAGTATATGGCATATTAATGCCCATACAGTGCCATCGTGGTGTAGTGGTTTGAATGTTAGGCTAGGCCTTTGGGAGATGAGGATCCAAATTTCCTCTCAGCCACAGAAACACACTGGGTGACCTTGGGCTAGTCACACTTTCTCAGCCTCAGAGGAAAGTGAAGGCAAATCACCTCTGAACAAATCTAGGATTGGCATAAGTCACAAACAATGTGAAGGCGCGCAACAACAAATGTCCATGCAGATTTTGAAGCTCCTGCAAACAAAATCCAACAAGTCATCACTGAAGGCAAAAACAAGAACTAAAATGGAAGAACGATATACCTGGGATAGAGCGGGAATCCAGGAGGGAATAAAAAGTGACATCCATGCTACATATGCTTAAACAGTGGAACAACATCTTTGAAAAGTTGGTTTGAATCGGCCAAGCCAGAGGATGTTTTCACTCCAGACACTAATGGTTTCTTTGAGCTTCTCTTGTGTTCCGTGAGTGCATGAGTGGACCCCATTTTTGAGTTCCAGAGTCAAATGCCGAAAAGCACTTTTTGTGTCGTGTGTAGCACAGCAAAATAAAAATCCAGATGTTGCAATTCCATTTCTAGACACCGGGCGGCACCCCAAGGTAATCTATCCTAAATACCACAATTTTTGTGAGTCCCCAAAAAGATGAGTAGGGGGAATTAATGCAAGTGAGGGCCGACTGCTGGGGGATGCTGTCATGAAGCTCTTGTCAGATTGTAGGAGGACGTGGCTGACTGAGATAACTGGTGTGTGAATATTGACTCTTTGATGAGCGGGAGGCTCAAGTGTTGTTTCAGCCGCTGGCCGGTCAGGATGAAGAGTTGCTTGTGAGCCATCTGTCTCTAATAAGTTGCCCTGTGCCAATGCTGATTAGTTGGACAGAGGTCAAGAAAGTTTACCAGTGATGGATTTAGTGCTAATACATGGTGGTGATGAAGCAAATCGACACTCACAACCTTTTGTACTGGAACTTCCTTTGCTTACTTGCCCCAAACACATTTTTCTGAACCTGCTTAAAATAATTCCCTTGGAATTGAGAAACTGTTTGCCACATTTCCTGTCTTGAGTATTTGCATTGTTAGTCCTTCTAATGCTCAGTCCTTATACAACGATTCTTGATTTTCAAAATGAGCTGGAATGTAAGATGCAAAGCAGAAAAGGGTTCCCCATAAGACTTCTCCCCACTTTAGTGGATCTGGGACTTAAGCATTTGGGATGCGGCAAAGAGAAGACGATCTGCTCTCTTCTGTGCCCATCTTCCAAGACAGAGGTGGCCTGGTTGCCTTTTTTTCATTCATGGTGCAGTAGATAACAGTCCTTACTGCCGTGGTGGAATGGGGCAGGGGGAACTCAGTTGTAGAGCATGTACTTTAGGACTGGCCCTGCGAAATCAGGATGGTTGGAAGGTACGTGACCCTCTCCCTTCATCTCAAAGTCTGAGCCTCAGGAGACATGGCAATCCATTGTGCCGCACAGCTGTCTCCTCTACTGAGGCAGTCTAAATGGCCTTGCTTCTGTCACTGTTTTCACCTGCAGTACTTAAATTTGCTTTTCTTTAAACTGTTCTTTAATGTGAAGTGTGAAGTGATTTCCATTTTAGGGGAAGGAAGAAAGGCTGTGAGCAAGAGACAAATCAGGCAACCTCTTTCACCAACAGGGAGCAGAATGGGCTGAGCCATAGCTTTGCCAAAACTTTCTCTGTCTCTGCATCATTGTACTGGGAAATGCCATAGCGGTTGAATTTCTGCCCATTTTGACAACACTTCGTGCCACTAGAGCCATATATATATACGGGGTGGGAAAGAGTAATAGAAAGGCTGATGTTTGAATCCTCAGTTACCTGCTGGATTGTTATTAGTAAAATGAGGATATATGGAACCTCCCTTGAAGTATTATGGAGAGGTGTTGTGGTTGCAGTAGTGGGTGCCTGAGTAAAGAGTTTTAGAACCAGAACTTGGAAAGTTACTTTGTTGGACTAAAGCTCCCACAATTGTTGAGCCCACCTAGCATTCAGAATAGACCAGTGAGACCCAGGTTCAAATGCATGCGCAATCATGAAGCTTACTGAGATGTTTTGAGCTGGCCGTTACCTACCTCACTGGGGTGGTGGGATGATTCAATGGATGGTGAAGTGGAGTCTAATCTCCTAAACTCCTTGCAGAAAGGGCAGGATATTGTAATAAATGAAATATACTGAAGTGTTGCACAATAGTGATAGGCTGTTGCTGATATCAAAAACCCAACCACCTCAGGTAAACTGAACTGAAACAAAATACAGTCAGCCCTCCACATCTGCAGGTTTCACTTTTGCGGATTTGATTATTCACAGATTATTTGCTGTCACCTCTGCTGCCTCCCTATGCCATTTTTAATAGGGACTGCAAGCTTCACGAGACTGAAAAACTCTGAATGAGGCTTGTAAGTCCCTATTAAAAATGATGTGGGGTAGCAGTGGAGGTGGCTTCACAGGGGTCTTATGCCCCTAACCCTAGCGAATATGGAGGGATGACTGTAGAATTAAAATTTTAAAAATCCAAATATTCTCTCTTTCTCTCCCCCTCCCTCCTTCCCATACTTATTTGTTTAAAGTAAAATAACAATAAATGAAATAATTTAATAACTTCTTGCCTTATAATGGCATCTCAACATTTTGCCTTTTCTGAGATGACCAAAAGATCTGTCCAATGACCTTGCCTTGTTAAAGATGAAGGAAACACTGGAGACTGTTATTATATAACCTCTACAAGTACCAGAAATGGATGGGAAGATGAGATCATAGTCCAAGGTGAGCAAGTCAGCATGGAGGTCATTTGTCATGTGGGGAAAGCCATAGGTGACTGTCAAGTCACCCACTGGCTTCCGAGAGACAAGAGACGGTGTTTGACCTCTGTCCCAACCTGTGTCACCTTCACATCCCCAGCTGGTAGATGTCCAAGGTTGGGAGATTAAGGGTGCATAAGAGGTTATTTTTGGCTCAAGAGGAATGCTTTCCCACTTGATCTTGTCACCTGCTCTGTAGTGGCTGTTGAGGAGTTCCTGACATCCCATCACCTCTGTGGTGCCAGAATGAAGAGCGGGTGCCAGCACTTTGAGGCACAGGGAGATGGGATCA
This sequence comes from Ctenosaura bakeri, assembly GCA_948474755.1. Classification (NCBI taxonomy): domain Eukaryota; kingdom Metazoa; phylum Chordata; class Lepidosauria; order Squamata; family Iguanidae; genus Ctenosaura; species Ctenosaura bakeri. The sequence continues at coordinate 58,653 of CAOLHI010000799.1, forward strand.
GGGAGTGGAGCAGGAAGTGGGAGGTGTGCAGAGGAAGCTTCCCCCAGTATGTCTGCCTCCCTCCGGTGTTACTGGCATAAAGCAGTCAGGATTAGTGATGGAACTGTGTCATATTAATCTGAGCTCCCAGCTGCGAATCCAATCTGAGCTCTCACCGCTCTGACCTTCAGCCTACGCTGCTGTCGCCCAACCAGCTTGAGCAGCAGCTGTTTATATTGAAAGTGCTCATACAGAACGGAGATGCACCCTACTTCAGGGTAAAAGCAGATGTTTAGACTGGTGCTGAGATAATTCCTTCCCTTCCTTCCCCCCACCTCCCCAGAGGTAGCAACAGGACTTGCAGTAGCTTTGGGACACTTGGGACACTTGAGGCCAGTAATGTGGGAGATAGGTAGATCATGAATGAAAATAAATTAGGAGAAGAAGGAGAGTCCCATGGGAAAGGGACCATAAATTAGTGGTGGAGCACTTGCTTTGCTTACTCAGGGGCTCAGCTTCAGTTTTGGCACCTACAGCTACTGGGGAAAAAGACCTCTGCTTGAGACCGGAGAGATTTGCTGCCGGTCAGAGAAGATGAGACTTTTCACCCTCTCTGATGGGCAGCAACTTCAATGGCTCTGAGAGCCAATTTTATGGGATACTCTGAGGGCCACACAAATCTCCAAAATTCTTTCTTGCACACATATATGAACCAAACTGGAAATACCCTTCTGGTCTGGAGGGGGGAAAACTGTACATGGTGCAAAGGGACACGGCAGCCTATTTAAAAGGTGAATAGTTGCTCTTGGAGTCATCTTTTTTTTCTTTTCTCTTAAGAAAAGGGTGGTTTGGTGAAACCTACAGGGCCCCCAAAACAGACATGTGTTTGTGTGTGCATGAAGCCCCAGAATCACACTTGGATCATACCTAGAACACATAATCCAGAAGTGGACAAGCATGTAAGGCAGTTTTATATTCAGTCCTAACATCATTGGACCATGGAAGTGTGATCAGGACACAATAAACCTAGTTCTAAATCTCCATGCCTGTTTCTTCATTTCCTGCCTGCCCTTTAATCATTTCTGGAGTACATTGAAATACATGTGTTGGACTTGACTGGAGTGCATTTGTGTAAATCATCTTCAGGAGAGGTTCATATCTATATTTCAGAATATTGTGACTGTTCTGCAAAGACTTTGGCTAGAATCCTGTTTGGGAGTTATATCTTCATGAGTGGGCTGATCTGTGTAGGAATTAGAATTGGCCAGTTTCATAACGTCCACATCCAGCACAGCGCTGCTGTTACATTACTGTGTAGCGGGGCTGGCAAAGCGACTGCTGTGCAACAGCCCAGGAGGCATCAGTGCCTAGTGCATATTGGGCACTCTTGGCAATGTCCTGATATGTATCTTCACAATTCACTAACAGGGTTTCTTAGCATCTCTGCTATGCAGCTAAGTACACATAAAGTTATGTAATATATATGGTGATATAGGATTCTGGCCTTTTTTCCTAAATTTAAGATGTGGTGGTAATGATTGTGCCTTGTTTGCATTTGGACATGTGTCACCCTTTTATCATATACAGTTTATTGTCTTTGTTTCTTTTGCAGGACTTAAAACATGAAGGTGTTAAAGTAGTTTTAATTTCATTTTTTAAAATGAGAACACTTGCTTTTGTAGCTGATTACATTTTATACAACTTATACATCTCCTTATAAAGACATATTCACCTTATTATAAATATTGTCAGTTCATGATAAGCCTGCAGATACCTTTTCTTTGTTTAAAAAAATCCAGACCTTCCCATTATTTTTGCTGGAATTTGAGTCAGGGTTTCTTTATTAGGCTTGACAAACAAGTTTCAAGGGGGTTAAGATCATGCTCAGTTTATTGCCCATTGGGCATATAATTTCTAGCCCTTGCAGCAAAAAAGAAATGCACACCTCTAAAACTCTACAAAAGATGCCATCCTGCATTTTCTCTAGAAGTTATAAATATCTTCCAGTTCCTTGAAATTCCACTGATCAGTCATTTCCAGAGTGCACTAAACCTTACTGCCTCCTATTCATTGTAGAGCCCTATATATAAGATGTCTTTGCCTCAGATATACATGAAGGATCTTCCTTGACAGAGAACAATTAAGTATCGTCCTCATATATTCTAGGACTTCTATATAACAACCAGTTGGATAGATCCATCAAGATCCCACCTGGATAGCCGCAGCCAGAAATCACACTGCCATAAATGGCAGGTAATATTCCAGCTCCTTAGAGGCAGATGGAACAGGTACATCCTTCTGAACCATGTTTTCCCATTGAGTCAGCATTTGTTCCCTGGTTCCTCTATTTGTTCCCTGGTTCCATTTGTTCCCTGCTTCCTCCATTTGCTACTCCTTAACTTTCTTCAACAGCTTGAATGATCATGGCAGGAGGAAGAATCCCTCAGACAGCCAGGGCTGTCATTTTGGCCCAAATATTCAGAAGTGGCATTTCCTTTTCTCAGCAATTCAAGAGAGAAAGCCCACTACGTGTTCCAGGAAGCCAAAACCTAGTTGCCAGTTGTATTTTTTGGGAACAGGGTGGATGAAGTGTGAAAGCGTTATCCTTTGGCCAGTTACCCCAGCTGCCCAGCAATACAAAGTGTGGTGATGGTGCTACCCCCAGCCCCCCTTGTCCCTCCTCAGTCCAAAGATATCACTGTTGTCACGTGGTGGTTGACATCTCGTTCTCCAGGCTCACCCGTCTGCTGCCCTGCCTTTCTTCTTCCTCCTCTTCTTCACGACAGCAGCTGAGTGCCACCTCATTCTCATAGCAGAAGGAGGCACGGGCAGCTGTGGCCCCTGCCGGAGGCGCTCTGTATTTGCGTTCGCTCAGCTCCTTAGCGCTGCAAGCTGGGGTTCCTGGTACCTCATATGTACGATGGAAGTGCCGGTAGTCAATCTCATAGTGGCCACGGCGTTCAAAGAGTACAGGCTCAAAGCGGTGTCCCCAACGCAGCTCACTGGGCAGGTAGGAGCTACGGCATTGCGTGGTCATTGCTGTAGCTTCCACCATACCTTCCAAGATGACTACCAGTTCAAAGTCAGCTTCAGCCAGATCTGCAGGACCATACTCATACAGGGGGCTTTCAGCATCAATCTCATGCACGATTGTCACTGGTGATACCAGAAAGATGCGGTCAGTGCCACTGTCAAAGCCCACATTGACATCGTTGTGGTCCAGGGGGATGTACTCGCCCTCAGGGGTCACACGAGGCTGTAGGAGAGAAGACAGAGGAAGAAGGGGTTTATATATTGAACTGTACCACTTTAATGGGCTTCTTGTTATGCTGTTGACGGCATGCCTTTAAGTCATTTTCAACTTATGACGACCCTCAGGCAAACCTATCGCAAGGTTCCCTTGGCAAGATTTGTTCAGAGGGGTTTTGCCTTTGCCTGAGAATGAGAGATTGTGACTTACCCAAGGTCATCTAGTGGCTTTCCATGGCTGAGTGGGCATTTGAACCCTGGTCTCTAGAGTAATAGTGCAACACTCCAACTGTACTGTATCTCTCCTTTAGTGTGCACAGGCTATAAAATATGACCCACAGTGGCTAGCTGCTATTTCTTTGACTGCAGTAAAAACAACAGCAACAAAAAACTAGCATGCCAGTTGCCCAAATAACTGTTGGCTACTGCTGATGGTTACTATGTACAGTTCAGTTCACAATATGGCAAGAATAAGCAGCCTCTTGCATATGTGAACTGGCCTCCTGTTATTACTACGGACATGCCCATCTTTCTTTTCAGTCCCCTCTTCTGGTTTTCCCTCTCTGTCTCCAGACCCGCTTATTTATCCATCCTGCTTTTCATCTATTATAATTAATTGCCTAACTACCACAACCTTGATTTCTGTGTTTACTCTTCTAGCCACATGTTCATACTCCCCATATTTCTTCATTTGCCTCCCAATAAGTTTGCCTTTCAGCCATTTCTACACTAGACGTTTATAGCACTGTTATTCCACTTTCAACATCCTAAGGAATCCTGGGGTTTGCAGTTTCGGGAGGGGCTGGCCGGCCCCTCCCGAAACTGCAAACCCCAGGATTCCATACGATGTTGAAAGTGGAATAATAGCACTATAAACATCTAGTGTGGAAATGGCTTTCCACTACCTTGATCAGGAGTAGGCAGCATAAATCTCATCACTGGTTTCTGACTGATTTCCAGTAGATTGACAAAGATTTCACATTTCTGTTTGCTCAACAAATAACAGCAACAAAACAGTTCCCTTGATTATACTTTGCTGCTGAAGTGAAGCAAGCTCAGGGTAACTGGGAGTGGATTTGTGTGTGAAAAGACTGTGAGCTTTATTTAGTTTTGGTACTGTGTAACCATGGGCAAATCACACTCTCTCAGCCTCAGAAGGAGGCATGGAAAACCCCCTTTGAACAAATCTTGCCAAGAAAACCCTGGGATAGGTTTGCTTTAAGGTTGCCGTAAGTTGGAAATGACTCAAAAGCACACAATGACAACAGACTGAAAGCAAGTGCCTAATTTCTGTATTTGCTGATTCTTTTGCACCTGGCTTTGGTTGGAATTTGAGTAAAAACCAAAATAGATCCTGCTGAAATCTGCCCATTCCCAACCAAAGGCCTTCTCACACTGCACAATTATACCACTATCATTCCACTTTAACCACCATAGTTACATCCTGTGGAATCCTGGGGTTAGTAGACTGGTAAGGTGCTAGAGCTCTCTGAGTAAGAATTCTTATTGGCCCTCCCTGAACTGCTAATCCCAGGAGTCCATATGAAGTTGCTATGGCAGTTAAAATGGAATCATAGCAGTATAAGTGTGACAAGGTGTCTAGATTACAAATCTTTCATTCATCTTTTATCTATCTTTTTTCCTCTGTCGACCAGTATAACCCACTAATTTGCAGAAGACTTATTGAAAGAATTTCCAGAAATATCTTGCTGCCATCCTACTCTTCCGTCCTCTGTTTTGTCTATGGATTTTGCATTGATGCTGTCCTTACCTGCAGCAGCTGTGCCCGGACATGGGCCTCTACCAGGTGGCTCTTGCGCAGGTTGGCCACGCGCCACATGAGGCAGAGCTTCCCATCACGCATGGCTACCACAGCAGTGTCACTAAAGACAAGGGTCTCATTGCGCTTCTTGGGCTTGGCAATTTTGGACATGATTGCTCCAATAATGAAAGCATCAATGATGCATCCCAGTATGCACTGAAAAACCACAGCCAGGACGGCGGACGGGCATTCCTCTGTGACACTGCGGAAGCCATACCCAATGGATGTCTGGGTTTCCAGGGAGAAGAGGAAAGCGGCCATAAAGCTGGTGACCTCAGAGAAGCAGGCCTTTGAGTCCGGCGGTCGGTCGGGTGCCAGGTCCCCGTGCAAAGCAGCGATGAGCCAGAAGGTGAAGCCAAAGAGAAGCCAGGACAGGATGAAAGAGAGGCAGAAGATGAGAAACATCCAGCGCCATTGGATATCCACGCAAGTAGTGAAGATATCGGAGAGGTACCGCTGGCCCTTGTCGCCCACGTTGATAAACTTTACATTGCAGTGGCCATCCTTCTTCACAAAGCGGCTGCGCTGGCGGGCCGGAGCAGGCCTGCCATTGTGGCAGGTGGTGGGGGACTCCACCGATTCCTCTTCTCGGAGCTCTCCCACCCCGCCGCCCCCGCTGAGACGGCGGATGGCTTTGGCCATCCCCATCTCGGAGGGATTTGCCTTTGTCCCGGCCAAGGCTAGGCCGGGCTTGGGGGATTGGTGGCCCAGCCTGTGTGTTGTGCAGGAAAAGCTGATATTAGTGGGACGTCAGCAAGTGAGGAGTGGCACAGTGGACACTTATAACTTCAGAGCGACCTGCAGAAGGAAAACAGAAATTGCTGACAAAAGGCGCAATTATCCCATGGACAATATTCAGTTCCTCAGCAAAAATCTCTAGAACTCACTTTAGTCTGTAATTTGACAATGGTGTGATGCAGTCACGTAGGGATCAGGGGTGATGGAGGCAGTTGGGCCCGGGCGGCAATGTTTTTGGGGCGTCCCAGCCTGTAGCCATGTCCCCATGCACTCTGGGCACACCGCCCACTGCGGCCATGCCCCCCACAATGGCCATGTGTCCTGCGCTGTAGCCCCCCTACACACTCCAAGCTCAGCCACAGGTGTAATGAGAAGCAAAATAGACTTGAAAGCAAAAGATTCTTAACTCACCTCTGTTTCTTTTTAGATAAGCCCCTAAAGACTTAATTCTCTTCTTAATTTGATTTATGAGCTCTTATCTTGGAACAGAGGTGCTCATGCCCATTCTTGTGTACGTGTGAGTCATTTGGTGCAACCTGTGACCCTCTTGATGTTGTTGGACTACATCTCCTCTAATCCCTATCTACTGGCCATGCAGATTGGGGCTGATGGGAGCTGAAGTCAAAGAAAGTTAGAAGGTCACAGGTTGTCCACTGCTTCTTTCAAGAAAGTAGCAATTGTAGCTGTTATGTTGTGTAGCTCACTCTTTTCAAAGTTTATTTTCTTCATTTGATTTTACCAAGAAGCTCCAGTCCTAAAAGGTACACGTTGCTTCCATCTACAGCCATTTCTGCACTGCACTGTTATAGTGCTATTCCACTTTCAACACCCTGTGATTTCTGAGGTTTGCAGTTTACTGAGGCCCAAGAGCTCTCTGGTTGAGAATTCTAAATCCCTCTCCCTAAACTTCAAACCTGAGGATTCCATAGGCTGTTGAAAGTGGAATAAGAGCACTATAACAGTGTAGTGCAGAAATGGCCTAAGATTTCAAGCTGTGAAAGCAAGTGTGAAGAGAAGACATGCTTGCTTGCTTTCTCTATCTCAAAATTTACATGGATTTTTGGTGTTAATCTTTGTAGGGGAGCTAAAGTGTTGCAATGTCATGGTCCAGTTTTTGGAAGCTGCTTTGGGTTTCACTGTGGGAGAAAGGCAGCATATAAATACAACAAACAAACTGATTTGTAAGAAGAGAGGGCGTAGAGGTCAGTTCTGCTCGGAAATCTGATCTGGAAGCTGTAACAGGGGAAAAAATGCACTTGTTAACTGAAGAGGGGAACACACAGTGTCCTTCTCACATGTTCCAGATTCCAGTGATACTGAAAAGAGATAGCAGTGCTAGACCTGACTGAATCTAAACAGCCATTTAATTTGTCCTAACAAGCTCATGCCTTGAAAACATGCCTTTCAAATTGTTTAGCTCCTTTAAAGTTTAGCTCCTTTAAAGAGCAAATTCATCACCTTACTAATGGAATCAACCGGCTACCACATCTGTGTGACATTTTCAGGGGACTGGAGGGGCTGCCATGGGGAGTAGAGGATGGAGAAGTCTGCTTTTGCCAGGCCACTTCTATGTGCCTAAATCTGAATGCAACCCAGTGAACTTAGTGCGATATACTAAGTAGACAGAGACCCAAACATCATGGAGACCCCAGATCCCATCTGATCTTGGAAACTAAGCAAAGCCAGATGTGATTAATAGTTGGATGGGAAACTGCCAAGGAATACCAGCTTTGTTGTTGTTGTTGTGTGCCTTCATATAGTTTCCAGCTTGGGGAGATCCTAAGGCAAACCTACCATGGGGTTTTCTGGGCAAGATCTGTTGAGAGGCAGTTTGCCTTTGGCTTGCTCTGAGGCTGAGAGAGTGTGACTCATCCAAGGTCACCTGGTGGGTTTCCATGGCCAAGTGGGGATTCAAGCAGAGTACCACTCTGATGCTCAGACCACCATGCTGGCTCTAATAACAAGTTCTGTTGTTGCCTTTTGTTGGTGCCTTCAAGTTGTTTCTGACTTATGGTAATGCTAAGGTGAACCTGTCACAGGATTTTCGGGGGCTGAGAGAGTGTGACTTGCCCAAGGTCACCCAGTGGATTTCCATGGCCAAACAGGGAACTGAATCCTGGTCTCCAGGGTTATAGTCTAATGTTCAAACCACTACACCACGCTGTTTCTTCTAATGCCAAGTGCAGTAGTACCAAATGCTGCAGGCTGTATTTCAGAAGCAGGCAATGGCAAAGCACCTCTGAATATTCCTTGCCTAAGAAAACCCTATGAAATTCATGGGGTTGCCATAAGTCGACAGGTGAAGTGAAGAGACCTAAGGCTGCAATGCTATGTGGGAGTAAGCCCCACTAAATTCACTGGGCCTTATGTCTGAGTAGACATATATATATAGAATTCTGTTGCTACGCCTGATCACAATGTTAATCTTCCCAACTGCTCCTTCATTCAATTTTGGGAATATTACAAGTTGCAGGATGTACAGCAATTGCAAGATAATTACTGGATCTTTTCTACTCTCCTCTGCTTTCTTTCTTTATTTGCTTAATGTCCACACTGTTGAAGCATTTTGTTAAACCTCAATGCTTACTTGTTAGTGGATCTCAACATCAGTATTATACTACTGTTATCCTTGCATCACCACCCCTCAATAGAGCAACATAATTTTTGTCTCTTCCGAATGCCACTGCTTTCCAAGAAATTCTGTAAAAAGTAAAAATTCAGCAGGCGAGTGCATTCTTTACCACAGCACCATCATGCCAGGAAAGCTTCATATTTCTCAAACTGTTAATGACACAGGAGGCCAACAAGAAGAGAAACCTGGAAATCCTAACTGTAGCCAGGACTCGGAAAGATACTTTTTAAAAAGTTCAATTCCTATTTATAGTGCTCAAAAAGTAACCTGTTACTTTTGTTCATTATAACAATGAAAACAAGACACTTCTTAAATAATTTGTTGCACAGCTCTTTGTTTCGCTACTCTGCTATTTTAAAAGAAAAAAAAAACTCCATGGCATTGACAAGAAAATGATATAAAATTTGAAAAAAAAAATCTGATAAAATGCCTATAAAAAGGCCCTCCAGAAGAAAACTTTGAAAGTAATTACAAACTGTTATTTATTGTCCCAGTAAACTAACTTTGCTATTATTTGTTATATTATTTTAGAAACTTGGCTGATAACGCCCTCTTTACCGTAAATGTAACTAGTTACAGGTTTTTCCAAGCTCTGATTATACTATGCTAGCTTGTACCTTTAACTAAAATTAGTTTTGAGCTTCTTCTCTGGTCCCTTCATTCTTGTTGGGCAGATCTCCAGAGCAGCAATGTTTGTTGGTATTTTCCCTAGTAAAATACCTCTCTCTTATATAGAAATTTATGGAGTAAAACTTCTCCAGACCTGCAGATGCAAATTTTGTCTGCAGAAACTAGTCATGTGTCTTTAAGAGTTCATTTGTTTGATTATTTATTTTATATCCTGCTTTTCTCTCCCATGGAACCCATAGTGGCTGGTAATATACAATTAGCACAAAATATGTAGCTAAAACAGTCTGAATATAAAAATAAAAAACTAAACAATACATCTACTTTAAACATTAATTTAGAACAGAACCTATCAGAACCTATCAAATCAGAACCTATAAAATATTAAAGACCAGTATACCTGTTGCATTACCCAAGGTAAAAGCTGAAGATTGGGTAAATAATTGTTTAAATAAGCCCTTCGCCAGCTGGCAAAAAAGAGAGCAAAGAGGTGAGCAGCTGAGTTTCCCATAGGAGAGTGTTTCTTAGGCTGGGAGCAGCCACTGAGAAGGTTCTCTCTTGAGTCCTCACCAGACAAACCCATGATGGTAGGTGGGAAGAAGAGAAAACTCTCCCCAGCAAAGACCTTAAAAGTCAGGTAGGCTTGTATAGGGAGATACGGTCTTTCAGATAGTCTGCACCCAATCGTATAGCAGTTTTCCTGTAGAAAAAGTTCCAAATCCTGAAAGAAGCTGACATCTAACTCCTGCCATACCCACCAGCTGAACGCACTGGACTCCACCTCATTTCCAGAGGACCAAAGTATCTTGAGCTCTCATACCTTTATAGCAGCCACCATCACTCAGTGGTAGGGCAGCTGCTTTTTACACAGAAGGTGTTCTGCCACAGAACTATGGTAGCTGCTGGAGACAAAATGCGATCTCAAGCCAACTTACTTCTTTACAGTCTATTACAGCTAACTGGAGAACACAGTGCATATATTTGTACGCAGAAAGTTCCACAATCAGTTTCTTGTATTTGGAAAGGACTCTTTCCTGAAGCCCCTCAAAAGATGCTCATGTGCCAATCTGTAGACAACACCAGCAAGAGAGTGATCTGCTCTGGGCTGTAGTCCATCCTTCGAAGGAGCTATTTGAGGTCCTGAATGCAATTTCCAAAATAGGTTCAGCACTTTGGATAGCTCTTTTAAAGTTTCGACTGAAATCCAGGTGGATTCAATACTCCACTGACATCAGAGTTACCAGCTGCACCGGACAATTAGAAGCGTGTGTCTATAGAAGGCAACTTCCTATGTTTTGTTCCATCTCATAGAAAGCCAACATGTTCTGTTTCCAATGTGTACAGCAAAAAGCAAGCCAGCTCTCCAACCATTTCATAAAGAGAATTTCACCAGTCATAGCTTTCATTGCTTTCTACAGTACTGTGGCACATGCTACAAGCCTGTCTTCAACATAGGAGCCCTGCCTGCTGCTGCAGCTGGCTATTCCATACTATCTAGCTGTCCCAATTAATCCTCTGCCATCCCACTTTTTCAGATGCTTTTAAATTGTCCCAGTTTCTTTCTTATCCTTGCACTTTCCTACTTTGTCCTTGGTTCCTCCTATTGCTGCAAACTGAGTTCAAAAAACAGAAACTTTTTGCATTCATGAATTCAGTAGGAGCCAGAGGAGAGTAGTAGTTTGTACTCAACAAATGCAGGAGGAGAAGAGGGCAGAATCTTACCCTTCCCAGCAGGCTCAGGCAAAAGCAAACTTCAGCTGCCCTCACTAGCTTGTCTGTTCTTCAAACTCTGATGTTGCTTGGCCACACTTGGTCAGTTTTTCATCTAAGAAATGCCAGCTTCCCTTTCAGAGGATGTGCTACGACCTGCAGAAAGCATTCAGGGATTTTACCTGCTTCCTCTTATAGGCTTGCTGCTATGAGTTTGTCTTTTCTGTGGTTATTGTCTAGAAAGCCTGGTCACCCTAAAGTCAGAGACATCTCGTATATTTATCTGGAAACAGAGGGTGTGGCATGACATATCAATAGGCTAAGCCTCTTCTCAAAAAAGGAGGGCAAGGTGGCTTTGCAAAATGCGTCTCTGGACCCCTCAGGGCAAAGGAACCAGCCACAGCCTGGGGCCCATAGGCAGTAAAGAATGCATCAGAAAGAAAGAAGGCTGAAATTGTTTCCATCACTGGAAGGAAGAATAATTGGTTCCAACTCAAAAGGTCACAATATAGTGTGCGTGCTTTCAGGTTTTTGAACGTTCTCCCAATAGGGCTAAAATTCCATTGCAACTAATAAATTTTTAACGTAAGAATTTATAACTGGCAGGTGATACACCCTTAGACAAAGCACCCATTTCTCTGAGAGAGGAATAAATACATATCTTTCAACTGTCCCAGTTAGCCCTTTGACCCATTTCAGTTTTAGCTGCCTTTAAAATATCCCAGTCTCTATCTCTTCGGCCATTTCCGCACTAGACTGTTATAGTGCTATTATTCCACTTTCAATATCCTATGGAAGATGTTGGCGGCCCCTCCTGAAACTGCAAACCCCAGGATTCTATAGGATGTTGAAAGTGGAATAATAGCACCATAAGAGTCTAGTGCGGAAATGGCTTTCATCCCTACTTGCCCCCTTTGTCTTTGGCTTACTTCAGCGGCTGCAAACTAAGTTCAAAGTGCACAAGGAAATTTGTGCTCAATTAACTCAGTAGAGGGGGAGAGGAGAGGAAGAGGCAGAATCTTGTCCTTCCCAGTAGGCTCAGACAAAAGCAAAGTGCAGTTCAAGAAGGATATTGACAAGCTGGAACGTGTCCCAGAGCAGGGCAACCAAAATGGTAGAAAGCCTGGAAACCATGCTGTGTAAGGAGCAACTTAAGGAGCTGGATATGTTTAGCCAGGAGAAGAGAAGTATACGAGTCGACATGAGAGCTATGTTTAAATATTTTAAAGGATGTCATATGGAAGATAGAGCAAGGCTGCTTTCTGCTGCTCCAGAGACCCTTTTCGCACGGGCTTTCTGTCGTGCGACAGCCCCCTGAGCCTCGCGGGAGTGGGAGCGTCGCTCTGCACGACGCACTCCCACATCCACCGCTCTCACGGGGCTGACGCTGCGCGAACACGTATTTTTTGATTTTCGCCTCAAAGCAAAAATCACCTGCGCTTGCGCAGCGCTCCCAGTGCCCACACGCATTTACCTCCTGTGTGGAGCTTCGGGGAGGCGGCCGGGTCACGCTTCCTTCCCTCCGCCCCTGCGGAAGGAAGGGGCGGGGCAGGGAGCTAGCGCGATGGACGCGACACCTCCTGCTTCGCGGGCGCGTGGGGGGACGGACGCGACACCTCCTGCTTCGTGTGCGCACGTGGGGGGGATGGACGCGAGAGATGGAAAAGAGATTCCATCTAAACATTAGGAAGATATTTCTGATAGTAGGAGCAGTTCGACAGTGGAATATGCTGCCTCAGAGTGTGGCGAATTCTCCTTCTTTGGAGATTTTTAAACAGAGGTGGGATGGCCATCTGTCACAAATACTTTGATGGGGTATTCCTGTAAGGCAGGGGGTTGGCCTAGATGACCCTTGTGGTCTTTTCCGATTCTACGGTTCTATGAGTTGGAGCAGGGATGGCCAACTGGGCACTTCTTATCAAGTCTGCTAGATTTTTAATTTTAATTTTTAAAGTGCAGTGAAGACATTTGGGCACAGATTCATTTACAAAGGCCATTTCTGCACTAGACTGTTATAGCGCTATCATTCCACTTCCAACATCCTATGGAATCCTGGGGTTTGCAGTTCAGGGAGGGGCCGAACTGCAAACCCCAGGATTCCATAGGATGTTAAAAGTGGAGTGATAGCGCTATAACAGCCTAGTGCGGAAATGGCTCTAGAAAAGGAGGAAAAATCAGCTTCCACATGCTCCTTGTTTCCCTGAGTGATGAGACATTTTCAGGGCAATGCTTACATGGGTTTAGTTTTCTTCAAAGAAGAAAATCTCTGGAGAATTATGGCATCTGTTTTATAGCTCTATTATTTATGCAGGCAGAGCAGAAATGAAGGGAAACTGGCAGCTGTAGACAGCCAAAGATTCTCCCAAGAAGCAATTGGGGATAATCCCACTAATGCCCAGAGGAACCTCAAAACATTTTGCTGCTTGAGGGGAAGGACAAAATGGCTCCCCCATTTTGTCCTCCTGAGGACGGAGAAAAGCTGACTGGATTGACAGTCAAGTCTCAATTCGGCAGAGCGATAAATGGAGGAGCCTCCTCTGTCTTTAATAGTTGTACAGAAAAGGGAATTCCAGAAGCTGTTGCTTGTTACCTGATTGCATGACAAGCAACACCTGTAAAAAATTCCCTCTTCTATACAACCATTAAAGGTACAGAGGGCATCTCCATTTTTCACTCTGGCGTCTCTGCAAAAGTGCACTTGCTCCACTGCACTTGCGGAGGAGCCTCAAAAAGTTTCTTTGTTGGACCCCAGTTCCCAGAATGCCCCCTCCAGCAGGGCAACTAGGGCTTGAGTTCTGTTGGTTCGCCCAGAGCAGAGCAGACCCACGGAATCAATTGTTCAGTGATGAGTCAACACATTGGTAAATTCCACTGATTCAACTGGTTTGCCCTCCATGAAACTAGTGACAGAATTCAGACCTATCTTGCAAAAAAAGCAATTACTCCAAACTCTCACCTGAGGGCAATGAGCTAGCTCAGAGCTACACACACTGTTCTGCCTCCAAGATATCACTGCCTCTTTCTGACGTCCATCAGCTGCTGCTAGAGGTGGTTGTCTTACTCTCCCTATTGACTGATTGGTGGCCATTTCCGCACTAGCCTGTTATAGTGCTATTATTCCACTTTCAACATCTTATGGAATCCTGGGGTTTGAAGTTTAGGGAGGGGTCTTTGAGGCCCCTTCCTAAACTGCAAACCCTTGGATTCCATAGGATGTAGAAAGTGGAATAATAGCACTATAACAGGCTAGTGCGGAAATCCAGTGGGCCTACTCAAGTTGTTAGCTCCAGCCACAAACTCTCTCCCTACTCTTTCTTTGTGCCACTGTCTTAAAAGCTAGCCGCTGCTATTTCTCACAAAGGCATACCTAGCTTTCTCTCGAGAGATATAACCCCAAGATGGGATGTAAAATTAAGAATCAGGATCAGGAATGCACTGAAAAGACAATATCTGGTAGTTAGAGGGTCAATATAAATTTTCATCAAGGATACAAATTTGAGGCCCAGCAAGGGAATCAAAAGTTAATATCAAGATGCATTTAAATGAAATGTGTGTAGTTAATTTTAGTAAAATCTATTTACTACTAAATAGTTTATTTAACTTCTAGAGTATAACAAGTAAAGAAGACTGAAATTAGAATGTGATACATTAAGGATTCAAATAAAGATATCGCTTAATCTTTTTTAAAGAACAATGTATTGATGTAGAGCTGAAGCCTTTAGAGACTGCTGTTACTTGTTGCTGTCTTATTTCCTTTTCTTTTTTGCTTTTGTTTTAGATAAAAAATAAATTTAAAAAAATTAAGAATTAATGGGACTTAAGCAGATGTGTATTTGGCCATAGCCTGGATGAGAGACTATATAGGAACACCACATGCCCATCCTTGAGTTCTGTAATTCAAAAAAGATGGAATACATGTAGAAGAAGAAGGGGGAGTTTATCCCTCTCCTCAAGTATAAAATTCTTACAGCACACAATTGTTCCTCTGCAATTTCCACAAGCCTCTAGAAGGTCCCAAAACACTTGGGTAAAACATCTTTCTTTATAGACATTCCTTAACATTTTCTATTAAAAGGAGGAAAATGTGAGGTTCCTCAACTAACAAACTCAACCTTTTTACTACATACTTGCTAACTATTCCAGTTTGGCAAGTACAGTCCCATTTCATCTTCTGCCATCCCACTTTTTTAGCTGTTTTTTAAAAAGTCTCAGTTTCTCTCTCCTCTTCCCACTTTGCCCCTTAGTCCTCAGCTTATTTCAACTGAGCTCAAAGTGTAAAAGTACCTAGTACTCTACTAACTCAGCAGAGGGGGCAGGAGAGGAAAGGGCAGAGTCCTGCCCTTCCCAGCAGGCTCAGGCAAAAGCAAACTACTGCAGCCTTTTCTAGCTGGTGCGTTCGTCTTTATTAATAGCTTTTGCCATCTTAACCACACTTTGATGTTGTTTGGCCACACGTGTCTCTGTTTACATCTATGAAATATTGGAGAATATGTTACTATCACCTGAGCAACATAGGAACAGAGAGCAGGTATTAAAACCCCTATTGCTCTTCCATCCCTTTTAGGCATTGGCTTTCTATCTTGGATCTTAAGAGACTTTTAAAAATCATGTACATAGTAATTGTACACAGGCCCTAGGGCAACGCATATTGTTGTGTCTTTTATTATTTCATTTATTATTTATTGTGCACACTGCCCCCGCCACCACTTTCATGAGGGTTTGGAGCACAGAATCCTCGTAAAAATGGAAAAATTGTGAATAACTCCCCTCCCTGCACTCTCCCTCCCATTCCCTTGCCTTTCGCCCTGGCACGTGAGTCTTTCTTCTCCATGCTGGACAAAAGGAAAAGAAATGGGAGGGGAGTACTGGAGAGGAGACAAAAAGTGTGCACCTGCCTCCCCTCAGTTCCCTTGCCTTTGGCCTTGGCACATGTTCTCCATGCTGGGGCAAAATGCAAGGGAATAGGAGAGGGAGTTCTGGAGGGAGGAAGGAAAGAAGATATGCGTTTGCCTTCTCCCCATTCCCTTGCATTTTGCCTCAGTGCACCCTCTCCCTGATGGGGCCAAAGACAAAGGAATGGGATGAGGGAATGAGGGGAAAAGAATGCAGGAGGAAAGGCATGTGTGCACTTCATGAATAATCAAATTCATGGAGGTCAAACCAATGAATATGGAGGGAGGACTGTACTGTCTTTTATATATTTTCAGTGTTAGCTGCTGAGGAAGACACTAGGAAGACACTAGGGTGCATGATGAGCTTAAACGTATGGTCAGTGTAATAGCATTCCTAGATTTGTTCTCTTTTTCATCTTATAATTTTCAGGAGACTCCTTGCTAAATCCAAACTCGATATTGCTGTGATGCCTTTATTAGGCCAACATTCTTTCCCCCACTAAGGCACAAAACTGTGTTTAAGCTTTCAATATGACTAGATCTCTTTGTCAGATTTTGTCCTGCAAAGGGCAGCTGGGCAAAAAAGAAGATGGGGAAAGAGAAAAGTAAAAACAAAAACCAGACTTGATCTAGTGGTCTTTTCTCTCCATGGTATCTTGAGTTGTGATGGAGAGATGAGCGTCAGCAGATATTAACAGATAATATACTAGTGTTAGGCTGCAATTGGGGGTCTGCTGTGGTTGCTGAGAACCAAATTGCAAGAAAACGTTTGTTGTGTTATGTGCTTTCAAGTTGTGTCCAACTTATGGCAATCCTAAGGCAAACCTATCACAGGGTTTTCTTGGGCTGAGTGTGTGTGACATGGTCAAGATCACACAATGGGTTTCCATGACCGAGCAGGGAATCGATCTCTGATCTCCAGAGTTATATTCTAACACTCAAACCACCACACCAGGCTGGCTCAAGGAAGTTTAGTCCTTCATTATTATGAATGTCTGTCTCATAGTTTTCAACATTTCAGGGACGAAAATTATGACATATGAGGCCAAGCAACATCAGAGTGTGGTTAAAATGGCAAAAGAAGGTGCACACAGAACATTGTAAAGGATGAGCCCTGACCCTACAAGAACTGTGAGGGAAGGAGGAAGTTAAGTATGCAAATACACAAACTCTCTGGAGAGTCATTGCAAATTGCAGCAACAAATGAGTTAAGCCTAGCAAATTGTAGAAAGCTACTGCTCTTCTAGCTGAACTGTAGGTTTGCACCCAGCCTGAAGTAGAGCCACCTTAAAACAGAGAATTGGCACCACTGTGCAAACTATGCATGAAAACTGGGGTCTCAGGGCCAGCCCCTGAGATCCGGCAACCCTACATACAGATCACTATACTCATTTGCACCCAGTGTTGTGCCTGAGTACTTATGCTTATTGATGAGATCTTGACTACTGGATGCCAACCACTTCATCAGACAAACAGCTTCCATATAGCAAAATATGCTTTCCATCTCCTGGACCACTCTTTGGAGAATGAGCAAGCCCCCACAGTTGGCTACTGTGAGTCTTGCAAAAGAACTAAGACTTGAAGCTGTTCTGTTTTAGGGCTGAGCCTTGGCTCAACACAGCACCCTGCCCTGGTGCCTCCCCCACCCTCGCTTGCAGAGGCACACACACGTGTGGGAAGCTTATGCTTCCAAATAAAGCCGACACTGGGCTTAGTGCTTGGATAAGTGGAATTTCATGACAAAGTCAATATCTAATCTCAGACAAGATTTCTGGCCCAAAACACACACTTCTGCCTCTCCCTCCTCCCTGCTACTCCCTGACTGGATATAACCGGACTTCTGCCAGAGAAGAAGGCTTTGGCTGCTGTTCTGTGCCAGAACTAGTGGCAGTTCCAGTCTTCCCCAAGAGATCTTGTGGTTTCTAACACTGACATATATTACTGTTATGTTGCCGTGTGCTTTAAAGTAATTTCTGACCTATGGTGACCCAAAGGCAAACCTATCATGGGACTTTCTGGGCTGAGAGTATGTGATGCACCCAAGGTCATCCAATAGGTTTCCATAGCCAAGTGGGAAATCAAACCCTGGTCTCCAGGATTGTAGTCCAGTGCTCAAAGCACTACATCACACTGGCTAAGCATAAGCTTTACTGGTGGTAAATGATACAGTGGATGGCACGCTGCAGAAAAACATTCTAGTCCTTTCACTGAAAAATTCTATCCAAATGGTCTATGGCCAACAATCACATATATGAGGGACCTTGGTTGGGGTGCACCCCCTCCAGCTAAGATCAATGGAAGATGGACTCGCAAGAGTTATACAGTACAGAAGCAAAGAAAAGGTTCCCAAACATGACCTATCTCCCCATTCATAGCTATGAGAATTATACAAGCACATTAGCTACAGAGGCAAATTCATTCCTCTAGTCTGTTCCCAACCCTCCTATCTTTTCCCAGTCTCAGATTGCAAAACAAATGCAAGAAATATCACTCAAGTGGACTTTTTCTGTATGCACTGGACAGCTGTTAATGTTTGGCCAAGATACTAACAAGGACTCACAAACCCATGTGCCTAGTGGCAGAGGCCCAACTCACTACAGCTGCGTTTCTTCCTTGCAAGTTTCAGGAAGAGAGGAAAGCATAGGAATTGGGAGTAGGTGCAGAATTTGCCACTCTGAGGATCCCAGCTTTCATACTATACGGATTAAAAAAAAGAAGACCAACATGTTTCCAGCCCTCAAGGATTTTTCTGGTCTTTTGGCCTGAACCACAGGGAATTGCTTGTGAAGTAAAAAGAGAGAAACATCGTCTCGTTTTGTTTGAAAGAAACACCTATATTACAAAATGTGGTAAAAGTATCTGCGGGCTGGAAGGGTAGAACCTGACTGGTTATGTCAGACAGCAGCTGAGAAAGATGAACTGAAGATGAAGAAATACATATGTGATTATATTATAGGGTCATATTTCACAGCTGTGCTGAGAATCAAATTGGAGTAGGTTGCGGTTAGTATAACTGGAGTTATTCATGCACTCCTTTTGTCACTGAAAGGAAAGGCTGTTTTTAAATGCTGGTGGAACCTGAGTTAAAGATGGAAGACCTCAGATGCACTCAAATGCTCTGATTTTTCTCAACATGGGCATTCGGTTGTAGCACAGCTCTAATTTAACAGCTTGTGTTAGGCTGTTGATCAAACATTTCCTGTAGGTGTGAATGGGCAGAGTGGGATTGATTATCCTTGCCTGTGTGGCCATTTTCTCCACTTCCACCTGGCATGAACTTTCAGCTAAGGCCATTTCCACACTAGAGTGTTATAGCACTATTATTCCACTTGCAATATTCTATGGAATCGTGCAGTTGGCAGTTTTGGGAGGGGCCGGCTGGCCCCTCCTGAAACTGCAAACCGCAGGATTCCATAGAATGTTGCAAGTGGAATAATAGGGTTAAGAATCCCAAAGAACACAGGTGAGTGCAGATTACATACAGACGGGTGCAGATTACATGCTGCCTATATCAGTGGTTCTCAAACATTTTACCCCATTATCTCCTTTATGTCTACATGGTCATTGCCCTCCCCCACATAGTGATTGACAAGGGGTGTGTACCAATGACAGAACATTTAGAGAGGTGGTGGAGGAAAAGCATTTAAAAAGGGAACCCAGTTTTTTGCTTTATCTGAGGTTGAAGGAAGGCATAAAAAGGGAAAATGCTTTGAGTTGTTCTTTTGCAGAGGCTAGATAGTCCTCAACGGTGTGCATGTGCACATATATACAGGCTTGTCTTTCTTTTTCACATTTTCTGTACTTTCAGGCTGACTTTTCCTGTGCCCACTTGAGCACCTATCATACCCCTCTTAAGGTCATGGCCCACTGGTCTATATGTTCATGGACCCTTGAAATGGTAGGTTCACAACCCACATAGGAAGAAACCTGTAAATCCCTTTGGAAATTATTTACTCACACCAGGGATGGGAAACTTTATGCCCTGGGGCCAAATTTCATACCCTCCAGTTCTCCCAGTCTGGCAGGAGCAATACTGATTAAGCCTTTGTCATCCCACCCTTTCAGAAACTTTCAAACTGTCCTAGTTTCTCTCCCATCCTCCCACTTTGGCCCTTTGTTCTCAGCTTACTTCAGTTGCTGCAAACTGAGACCATTTCTGCACTATACTGTTAAAGTGCTATTATTGCACTTTCAACATCCTGTGGAATTCTGGGGTTTGCAGTTTACGGAGGCCAAAGAGTCTCTGCCTGAGACTTCTAAATGGCCCTTCCTAAACCGCACACCCCAGGATTCCATAGGATGTTGAAAGTGGAATAACATCACTAACACAGTATAGTGCAGAAATGACCTGAGTTCAAAGTAGTTTAGTGCTCAATTAATTTAGCATTTGGAAGGGGAAAGGAAGGGGTGAAGTCTTGCCCTTCCCAGTAGGCTCAGGCAAAAGCTAATTGCTGCAGCCTCTCCTAGCTTGTCTGATCTATCTCATTAATAACTGTTACCACCTTGACCACACTCTGATGGTGATTTGCTACATGTATCTTGCTTTTCATCTGTGAAATATTGGAAGGTATGAAATGCGACTCACCAAGGCTTCCAATCTGGCCCTCTAGCTTTGTGGGAGGTCATTCCTGTTTTTCCATGACACAAAATTGTTTGGTGATTCCCATGCTTTTCTGATTCCCCCCTCATTTTTAAAAAGCTGAAATACCTCCTTTAAGGGTGAGTTAGTGGTGGTCAGAGCTTTAAGCTAAAAGATGCCGATACTTTTGGTTCCTCCTTCAGCCCCATCCATCAAATGCAGGCCTGTGAGAACCTTGCTGGGACTGAAATTTGGCTCCTGGGCTGAAAAGGGTTTCCCACCCTTCCTTCAGATGTTCAAAGAATGGAGGTGGGGAAAGTGCATCTGCCCTTATCTGCCCTATACCTCCTGGCTGCTGCCCTGATCATTGTAGGTGGAACAAGGAAAGTCTGAAGGGAGGGTCTCTCTTTGTTCAGTTGCATGTGCTTGGAATCCTTCCTGTGACTGGAGAAAGGGCCTTTTAGCTGAAAAGGCAAAGTCCTGGTAGATCCAGCAGGGCTGGAGATGATGAACTGGGGTTGATACATGTAGTTCTCCTACCCCTTCCACATATCCCCCCAACTGTCTTGATTTAGCAGGGACAGCCCCCATTAAACCTCTGTCATCCCAATTTCCCAGCTGCTTTTAAAGTGTCTCAGTTTCTCTCTCCTCCTCCCACTTTTCCATTCTGTCCTCAGCTTCCTTCGAGTGCTGCAAACTGAGTTGAAAGTGCCAAAATAAGTTACACCCAATCAACTCAGCAGGGGAGAGAGGAGAGGTGTGGATGGAACCTTTCCCTCCCCAGTGGGCTCAGGCAAAAGCAAACCACTGCAGTTTCTTTTGGCATCTTGACCACACTGTGATGTTGGTCATACGTGTCCCAGTTTTCAACTGTAAAATGTTGTAGGGTATGTTTCCATTGTGTATGTTGAACTCATGGAGGAGAAGCTTCTGAAAAGGTTTCGGTGCTTTGTGAGTTCTGTCAAAATTTTGCTGATGTGCATACGGGATGTGTGTGTGTGTGTGCATTCCAACAAACATCTGACCAGTGCAAAAATGAGTTTCTGATTTCATCTTGTGAAGCTACATATACAGGGACCCTAGATTGTGGGGGCAGGGTTTGGGCCCTCCTTGAACCTAGGCTGTGGGATCTGAGGTGCTTCGCAAGATGATCGGGCAAAATGGGACTGGCAAAACACTTAGGCAGTTGAGCCTCCTCTGGAATTATCTGTCAGAAAGACTAAGCAATGCTTTTCCTTGAGCACTTTGAGGAGAGCCAATGTGGCATAGTGGTTTGAACTTCAGACTATGATTCTCAAGAACAGAGTTTCAGTCCCTGCTTGGCCATGGAAACCCACTGGGTGATCCTAAGCAAATCACACTCTTTCAGTCTCAGAGAGAGGCAAAGGCAACCCACTCCCCCAAACAAATCTTGCCAAGAAAACCCTGATGACAGATTCACCTTAGGGTCACCATAAGTTGGAAACAACTTGAAGACACATGAAAACACCGGCCGGCCCCTCCCTGAACTGCAAAACTCAGGATTCCATAGGATGTTGAAAGTGGAACGATAGTGCTATAACCGTCTAGTGTGGAAATGGCCTAGGATTCTAGGACACCGGGGTTCAAATCACTGCTCAACCACGGAGATCCACCAGGTGACACGGGGCAAATCACAGTACCTCAGCCCTAGACAGAACTCACCACAGTGCCTCCACCTTAGGCAATGGCAACTTCCTTTGAAGAAATCTTTCCAGTAAAACCCCATTATAGGTTCCCTCTAGGTTGCCGTAACTCAAAAATTACTTGGAGGCACACAACAACAAGGACAATAATTTAACAATAATTCAAGTACCACTAAAAAGACTGGAGATTATTGATTTTGATTCTGAAATCCAAGGAGAGTCTTCTCCTCTTAGAAACACTAAATGAAGTATGAGCTTCACCTCTCATCTGGGCACCTGTTCTTAATGGTACAAAATTACCTCAGACAGCCTCAAATACCCAGCATATCTAGGGAAGACCTCTTGCCATTTGTAGCTGGAGGCGTTGAGATTAGAGCCTCTCTTTGTCTTTTGTCTGTCACATATAGGCACGTAGGCACACCTGGGGCACCTCAGGCTTTGTCAGGTTTCTGACAGAAATGGATTAGTCCCTTATCTCCCTCAGAAGGGAACAATGACCACAAAAATGTGGGAGTTACAATGCCCTACCCTAAAGCAGGGAAAGTTGGCCAACCTCAAGAGATGGGATCCTAGAGTGCTGGTCTAATTTGAGGCAGCAGGAAGATTCTGTGGAGAGCATGGGGTGCTGAAAGGGAAGGTCATCTAATTTAAAGCCCTTGGAGGAATCCTTCTCCAGTGGTGTGAAAAATAGTTTTGAGTGCAGACAACTGCGAGCATCTTCTGCTCATCTTTCAGTGGCGGTTCTTGGTGTGCTCTGTCCCATCCCTACTTGGAAAATGATTCCCTTAAATAGGCCAGGCATGTTGCTACTGGCTTTCTAGATATTCAGCAGCTGCGGTCCAGAGCTTTTCCAGGTGCCTAAACAGACCTCCACCCATCTTTTTGAGATCCATCTCCCCAGTTTCTAAAAGAGGGTGGCATCTAGGTCGTCCCCAACTTGATGCTCTCCAAATAGGTTGGGCTGCAACACCCAACATCCTCAGCAAGCAATAACCAGTAGGACAGCAGACATATTGTAATCTAGCATGCTCGGAAGACATTAGGTTGTGTAAATCTGGATGGCAGTGATGCATTTATTTCCTGATTTATATTTATTTTATTCAGCCAGTGAGGAAGGAACATGGGGAGTTGCAATCCAACATCAGCTGGAGGATGCATGATTCCCATTTCTGGGGTAGCACATGGAAGGTAGTATATATATGCCTATAAAGTCAACACGTATCACCCCATGGTTGTGCACCTGCCAACTGTATGTTTTTGTGAGACATTGTGATTCCCTGCATTCCTCTGGGTAAAACAAGAACAAGATGCCCTGTCATTCTGATGATATGTTGCAAAAGCCTCAGCTGGTGAAAGGGTGACTCAAACCTACCCAGCGCAGGCTGGATCCAGTATATATTCATGTACCCTCACATTCTACTTGCTCTTCTTGCATGTTCATCAGTTGGGATGGGGGTACAGAAGAGAAGGACAAGGTTGTCAGTTCTTACCTCTTCGGACAAGAAAATGCAAGTGGATTTTTAAAAAAAATATAAATGCAAACCTCATGAATCAGCATCCTTCCTAGAATTATAAGATCAAAACCTTTCTGTCTGTTTACTGCATTTTGCAGGATCTTTATTCTGCCCTTGGTTCCATAGGAAATGGAGGCTGTTTTCCATCAGGCTTCAATGAAATTTACAATTTGTCTTGCTTTGTTCAAGGATTTTCGAGAGGATGCAGACACATTGCCATTTCTAACCCCCCTGTGTTTTTCTGCTGCTTCTTTCATCTTTTCTTCTTCTGACAAAAAATCCATTAAGAAAAGAAAGAAAGGGTAGTGCACAATATATTGGGACTGGAAGGACTAGAACAGTTCATTCAGAAGCACTTTGAAGTTTGGTGATTAGTAGCAGAGCCTTCTCAGCGGTGGCATCAGAAGTATCTGGAACAGACCTCCCCAGGGAATCCTGCCTAACTACTTTCAGTGCTGTCAAAAGATTTGTCATCATCCAATCCTTCTTGTTTGCTTATTGTGTTCTTGTATTTTAGTTTATAGATTTCAAGACAGCCAGTCCATCTTTCTGGCTTTGAGGTCCCATGTCAACGGGATAGTGAATCTGCTCTTGGTTTTAGGCCTGTTTTAAAGTAGCTATCCAAGCTATTGAACCCCCGTCACCCAAATAAATTCAGCACCTTCCTTAAAGTTTGAGGCCCCTCCCTAAACTGCAAACCCCAGGATTCCATAGGATGTTGAAAGTAGAATAATAGCGCTATAACAGGCTAGTGCGGAAATGGCTCAGGGTTCAAATCCCTGCTTGCCCATAGAAACTCACTGGGCTTTCAACTTCTGCAGGCCAGTGGGTAGGATCTCCTGGCTGCAGCTCTTCAGCAAGGAGAGTTTTCATGGCAAAAGTGTGGCTCAGAGGGATCTCTGGCTGGAGAAACTCTCCCCAGATTAAAGGAGGAGCAGAGGATCAACATTAGGGCCCAGAATTTCCATTGCTTGCATTTACTTTTGAGTAAAAACACATTATGAATAGGAAGCAAGAGGGGAGTGAAATCTTTTTCCCTTGCTGTGAAATACAGCTGTTTGAATCTGAGGATCTGACAGCCCTATACCAGCAACCCGCATTTTAAAAGAAAACTAAACATTTAGAGCTATGACAATGAAGAATTATCCGATTAAAATGGAGCAATGGGGCCTCTCCAACCACATTCTTTCCACAATCAAGAGCTGAATAAGTTTGTTCACCCCACAAGATTGGGGCAAATAAATCAGGAAATTGGGGGACTTTTTAAAATGGATGATGGAGGATCTATACGCGGAACTCCTAAACTTGAAGAGGAATATGACAGAGGCCCCAGAGGAACGAGGTCGGTGAGATCAAAGAAGAACTGTAGGGAGATGAAAGACAAGGGGGGATACCGAGGTCAGCAATATGGAAGTGATGGAGGTTGAAAATAATACGGAGAGAAAAATTCAAATCGAGCCAATGGAGAGATTAGCTACTGTCCAAGAAGTTCTGGTTTGTGAAAGAGGGATTACAGTTCAGGGGGGAAGAGGGAGGCTAATCTGAAACTGATGTGTAATCAAATTACTTTGATGGTTGAATAAAACTAAATTGATTTAACCTATATGATAGGAGGGGTGAAAGAAAGATGATTTTAAAAGGCTGCTGTTTCAAGGCAGTTATCCTAAAATGCCAAGTGGGAAGGAACTCAAAATAGTAGTAAAGGGCAAGGAAGGGAATCTGAGACATTGGCGGGAGCAAAGATGGTTACAAGGAAGAGAGGAGTTAAATTCAAAACAAAATAGGTTTGGCTGAAACTAGAGACATTTCCACACTAGGCTGTTATAGCGCTATGATTCCACTTTCAACATCCTATGGAATCCTGGGGCCTTTCAGGCCCCTCCCGAAACTGTAAACCCCAGGATTCCATAGGATGTTGAAAGTGGAATCATAGCGCTATAACAGCCTAGTGCAGAAATGGCCTAGGTTATAAAATGCTTACAGATATAAGACAATGAATCATAGAATCATAGAATCATAGAAATGTAGAGTTGGAAGAGACCCCAGGGGCCATCCAGTCCAACCCCCTGCCATGCAGGAACACCCTCAAAGCACTCTGAATTTGGTTAATAAAGGCTGTAAAAGATTTTACAGTATAAAATTTTATACAAATATTTGGTTTTAGTGATGTCAGATAACATGTAATAGATCTACAGTTTTAATTACTACAAATATTATGAAATCTAGTTAGCAAGAAACACTTAGTATTAATGTCAATTATCACATAATGTCATTTACCGTGTAAACATAATATGTAATGGAATGTAATAGAAAGTAATATTGTGATACTATGCTAGATATGTTAACCTTTGGTAGAAGGAAGTTCATTTTTCTTTTTTTCTTTTGAAAGCATGTACTAGAGCAGAGAAAGAAGAGAAATATTGTATATTATCTTTGAGAGACTTGAATCAATTTGGTTGTTATAATCCATTCAAAGGAATAATGGAAGTCGCTTCTTTTCCTTTTTATCTTTTTAATTTCTAAAACCTATATCTTATGTTTTTGCTGTGTTTTTTTCCTTTTGTCTTATGTACCTGTAGAATTTTAGTGTTTTCAGACATTATTAATGAAGATACTTTTTTAGGAAAAAAAACCACTGGGTCACCTTGGACAAGTCACACTCTCTCAGCCTCAGAGGAAGGCATAGGCAAACCTCCTCTCAACAAATCTTGCTGAGAAAAACCCGTAATATGTTCGCCTTAGGGTTGCCGTATGTTGGCAACAACCTGAAGGTACACAATAACATGAAAATGTTATACAAATGTCTGTCCTCTTTTGTCCCCCTCCTTTTTGGTGGTACATTTCCTCTTTTTTTGGACACCTTTTTAGGGATTATTAGATTGCAAACTGAATTTTTCATGCATTTGGGATAGTTAATATAGAGACTGGCATCCATATCTCCCCTTATGCTGTCCCTATTAGACGTAGTCCTTTTCTCAGGCCTCTGCTTTGAGCTCCAACTTTATACAAGATAAGAATTGCAGCGCTGAAATACAGGGCCTTGACAGTAATGGCCCCAGGTTGTTGAACAAGAAATGCTCTGACATTCATAACTCCTCTCTCTAGTGACAGTTGGAAGCTTTTGTGTCAATGGGGCAATGTTAGTCCAAATTTTGAAAGAACTATTAAGCTTCGAACTCTATCCCCAAAGTGAGTTCTATACATTAGATAGGTCCTTTCAAGTTTAGACTAAAACCCAAAACAGATGATTCATCAACCCACTTAAACAAAATCACCCAAGTTCCACCTCACTCCTTTCTACTTGCCTCCTAGAGAGGATGCAAGACCACTTTATTTCTTGTTTGGTGGATAGTTCAACTGGCTAGGTTGTCTATTAGTTTGCCACCTTTATGGAGAGGAGGGGAGGGTTGATTGCCTGTATTAAGTTTATTTTTCAAAGTCAATGCTCAATTTTGAGCAGGTAGAAAGGTAGTTCACAAGTGATTTTAATAAAATAAATGACAGAGGCCTGCTATACCCCTCCTGCTCTCTTCTCTGCCAGCTCCTCTCAGGAATTTGAATTGCAAAAGTCTGAGAATAGAGAAGGTGTCATAAATTATGGGATCTTTATGGTCAGCAGTTCTGGCTTTCTCCAGCCTTCTAATGCAAGCAGATTGAACTGCGTCTGTCTGCTTGGTGCGTGTGGAGGGGAGGGGGGAGAGGGGGAGCCTATCTGTCCATCTCCTAAAGCCATGCTCCTGGTCTGATTAATTATCAGGGCCGGAAAGCTGGAGTAAAACCTTGCTGTCAGTGCCAGAGGCCAGCTGCCCTTGATTGGCTGCCCAGAGGACACCGCACGCTAAACTGTTCTGGTCCCCGCTGGATCTAGGAATCAGAGTGGGTGGGGGGACTGGGAGGATGAGAGAGGGCCCGTCCTAAGCACGAAAGAGGCTCAGAGGGGGATGACAGCCAGCACACGAATGACACAGAGGCATATTTGCTCCCTCCTGCATTTTCAGCATTGTAGCCTTTGTATGAAAGGCTGGCCCTTTAGCCCCTTTCACTTATGGAAGCCATACGCTTCTTATCCAATTGCCCAGCAAGCAATTGCATATCGCTACCCAGCTGTTTCAGTCCTGCCCAACTGATCTGAAAGAAATCATACCATTAAGTACCTTTAGTCCTATTAGGCCAACTGGGCTTTGTATTCTGCCTGCTCTGCAGCAATTCTGCTTGCAAAAAATTCCCGCCTACAGGTGAATGGAGACTGCTGTGAAGGTATAAGAAATGAACAGTCAGACTTGTGTGTTGTCCTTGAGTTAGGCTCTGAACACATGCACCGCACCATCTGTCTCTGCTTCAGGCCAGTCTATCCTGTCCTCTCTCCTATCCTAATTTAATTAAGGTTTAATTAAATAATTTAATTTTTAACTGCAGTACTTTGGACAGTGAAAGGGAGTCAGGATTCTTGGGCTGTCTGAGAGTCATCTAGTGGATTAGACTGGGAAAGGGAGATTTATTTAATTAATGCACGGATTTATTTTTAACCCATGCGATGGCTGGAGCAGATAATAACCCATCCATCATGACCCTGGAGGTGGAATAATGACTCAAAAGTAAGTCCCTTTGAGTTCAGTGGTGTGCTGTTCGCTAGGAAGTGCAGGGAGTAGTTTGCGGTTTTAAAAATGACCAGGAACTTTTTGCTTTGAGTTAGGGCTGGTTCCCAATATTCTTATCCATCTCTTGATTCTTCTCAACCAGAGTAGACCTATCATCCAGGCAGTGGCAAGAGTCTTTCCCCAAAATGGTGAGGTAAGCCCCTTTCCTGCTTATACCATAAGCTACTTTGTGGTGCTCTGCAAAAAGTGTTAAGAGGCTATGTTGAAAGATATTCTTTTTGAGGCTTTCAAGGGTGACAGAAAAGTTTTCTTTGGCCATTTCCACACTAGACTGTTATAGTGCTATTATTCCACTTTCAACATTCTCCCTAAACTGCAAACCCCAGGACTCCATAGGATGTTGAAAGTGGAAAAATAGCACTGTAACAGTCTAGTGCAGAAATGGCCTTTGAAGAGTATGAGTTGCAATCCCTATCTAGACATGCATTAAATTGTTTGCTTGATGTTGGATTTAAAGCCTAGGGCTGTCAACCAACAGAAAAAAATGTAGTTGAATAATTTTGTGAGTTCCAGATTGTTAGTCAGTGTGAGAGTGTTGGACTAGGATACTGGAAGACCAGGGTTCAAATCCCTGCTTGGCCATGGAAACCCTCTGGAAACCCACAGTCTCTCACCCTCAGAGGAAGGCAAAGGCAAAGCCCCTTTGAACAAGTTCTGCCAAGAAAGCTCCATGATAGGTTCACCTTGAGATTGCCATACTTGATGGCTAGCAACAACAACTGTGTCGTGGTGAAGGGGTGGGCAACCAAAGCCTTCCTGATGTAACCAACAGCTCAGATAGCGAATTCCAAACCCTCAAACATTTCACAGATGAAAACATGGACATGTGTGGCCAAATGATATCAGAGTGTTGTCCACAGGGCAAAAATTATCAAGGAAGAACACACAAGGTAGGAGGAATTGCAGCAGATTGCTTTTGCCTGAGCCTACAGGCAGGTCAAAATTCTTCCCCCTCTTCTTTTTGCCCTGTGGAGTTAATGGAGTGCAGAGTGCTGTTGTACTTGAAATTCAGTTTGTGTCAGGAGGAAAGTAGGGGGAACTGAAAGAAACTGGGGCATTCGAAAAGCAGCTGAAAAAGTGAGATGATGTGTGATTCACTGGGACTGTTCCTGACAAAATGAGAGAGCTGAAGGATATTTAATCCAGATATTAGTATAGCCAAAGGTGAAGTATGAGACTTTCAGCCCAACCCACAGCTGCCCACCCCATACTTTCCAGTGTTTTTCTTGTTGTATGCCTTTAAGTCATTTCTGACTTACAGTGACCCTAAGGTGAACTTATCACATGGTTTTTTGGGGGGTTGTGTGATGCACCCAAAGTCACCCAGTGGGCTTTCATGGCCAAGTGGGGAATCATATCTCAGTCTCCAGGATCGCAGCCAAACACTTAAACCACTACATCATCCTGGCTCTACTAGAATCTAATGAGTCAGATTCAAGTCCAAATAAATTGCTCTTTGGCCCTGAAGCAAGCCCCTCTCTGTTTCCTTCATCCTAACTGATCTGGCAGCACTGTTGTGAAGATATGGGGAGAGGGGGGCAACTGTGTCAACTGGAACTCTTGTGAAGAAGGATGACAGTTATCAATTAGATATACAACTGTTTTCTTACCAATAAAACAATATCTGTGAAGGCAAGACAAAGCATGCTTTTTAAAGATAATGCATGCCCCTGTCAGAGCAGGTATTAATAGGCATGCAGTTATTTATCTTCATCAGTGACTTAGATGAAGGAGTAGAGGGCATGCTGATCAAATTTGCAGGTGACACTAAATTGGGAGGGGTTGCTAATACCCAGAAGATACGATCAAATTTCAAAATGACCTTGACAGATTGGAGAGCTGGGCCAAAGCTAACAAAATGAATTTCAACAGAGAGAAATGTAGGATTTTCTGCACTTAGGCAGAAAAAATGGAATGCACAAATATAGGATGGGGGATGCGTGGCTGGATAGCAGTACGTGTGAAAGGGATCTAGGATTCTTGGTAGATCACAAGCTGAACGTGAGTCAGCAGTGTGATGCCGCACCCAAGAAAGCCAATGCGATTCTTGGTTGCATCAATAGGAGTATGGTGTCTAGATCGAGGGAGGTAATGGTACCACTCTATTCTGCATTGGTTAAGCCTCATTTGGAATACTGTGTCCAGTTCTGGGCACTTCAATTCAAGAAGGATATCGACAAGCTGGAATGTGTCCAGAGGAGGGTGACCAAAATGGTGAAGAGTCTGGAAGCCACGTCCTATGAGGAACAGCTTAGGGAGCTGGATATGTGTAGTCTGCAGAAGAGAAGATTAAGAGGGGACATGATAGCTGTGTTTAAATATTTGAAGGGATGTCATGTTGAGGAGGAAGCAGACTTGTTTTCTGCTGCTCCAGAGACTAGGACAAGGAGTAATGGATTCAAGCTGCAGGAAAGGAGATTCCACTTGAACCTCAGGAAGAACTTCCTGATGGTCAGAGCTGTCCGGCAGTGGAATATGCTGCCTTGGAGTGTGGTAGAGACTCCTTCTTTGGAGGTTTTTAAGCAGAGACTGGATGGCCATCTGTTGGGAATACTTTGATGGGTGTTCCTGCATAGCAGGGGGTTGGACTCAATGGTCCCTGAGGTCTCTTCCAACTCTATGATTCCATGATTTATTCATCTATTTATCAAAGCATTTCTATCCCACCGTTTATCATGGGATCTCAAGGCAGCATATAGTATCAGCAATTTAAAGCACTTCCAGGTTAAAGCCAAAATAATTTAAACAAGACAAAAACATATTCAACAAAACAACTTTAAAAGCCGCAATCAATTTAAAATCCTGTATATTTTGCTGTACATTAGTTCCTGAAGGATTTCATAAAAAGTCATGTCTTGATTGGAAAGATAGCAGCATGGATACTTGTTAGACCTCCAAGGGGAAGGCTTTTCAGAATTGGGAAGGCCTTCTCCGATGTCTTCCTTCCTTGCATTGCTCCCACTGCTGGGATACAGAGGTGGGCCCTTTGGTTAGATCTGGAGGGCATCTCCTGACCCTTAATGGGATGCACCAGAGGAGTTGGCAGTGATAGGAAATGATGTTTCCAGCAACTGGAAATAACATCCGGTCACTTTTTCAGGCTTTACTGGGGCACCATAACACATTGGGATGGAGTGTATTAGAGAAGCCATGAGTAAGACTATCAGAAGTCTAGACAGGATGAAGCCTAGACTCTTTGCAGTGACACACAAGGTGGGACGCTTAGAGAAGAGACACCAGCCCAAAATGCAAACATTCTTTTGAGGAAGTAATGGCTGAATCAGAGAAGAGTACTGATAGTGCCAATGGTGAGGCTGGTGGAAAAATTCCAGAAGGGAAGCTGAGTGACAGCACCAGTAACACTGGTAGAAGATCTGTTGGAAGTGACACTTAGGCCCTTTCTGCACTACACTGTTATAATGCTATTATTCCACTTTCAACATCCTGTGGAATTCTGGGGTTTACTGAGGCAAAAAAGCTCTCTGGCTGAGAATTCTAAAGGCCTCCCCCTAAACTGCAAACCTCAGGATTCCATAGGAGGTTGAAAATGAACTAATAGCACTATAACACTGTAGTGCAGAAATGGCTATAATCTCTAACTGTCCCAATCTGGCAGGGACAGTACTGATTAATTCTCTACCATCCTACTTTTCCAGGCACTTTTAAAATATCCCAGTTTCTTTCTCCTTTTCCCACGACCCCCTTGGTCCTCAACTTACTCCAGTTGCTGCAGGCTGAACTCAAAGTGTAAAATAAGTGTGCACTCAGGTAACTCAGCAGGAAGAAAGGAGAGGGGTGGAACCGTGCCCTTGCTAGTAGTCTCAGGCAAAAGCAAACTGCTGCAGCCTCTCCATTAATAACATTTGCCATCTGATGTTGCCTGGCTGCTTGCGTTCTTGTTCTTATCTGTGAAATGCTGGAAGGCATGGTAATGGCAGTTGCATTATAGCTAACTCTTGCTAGCAGTGTACAGAACAAGGCTACAGTAAACACTTTTGAATGCCTTTTTACTTGAATGCCCTATGATGAGATATGATAGCTTAACCATACCAATTAGGGTATATTTTTGGCTAGGCAAATAAAGCAATTTGGGACCATTTTTTTGTTTTTTAAATCAAGGCTCAAGGCAGCCTGGAAGGTCAGGGGCTGGATGTGGCCTTCATGCTGTATAATTCCAAATCCTGCTGTAAGAGAAACGTATTGTTGAGAGATAGTGGTATTGGGTCTTCTAAGGTGGTTTACCTGCTGTCCACATTTTCCTTTAAGATACAGCCACAGCTTGAAAATGTTGATTTTATTTGGGCTCCAACTCTCAGAATCCTTCAATCAGCATAGCCAAAGAAGTATTCTTTTTCCTGTTTTGGTTTTGGTGTTAAAAAGAATTCAGATTTTAAAAATCTGATGATTCAAATGTATATTTTCTAGTCAATGAAAATATTTTTCATCCATTAATGTAACTGATTACTTATCTAAAGGTGGCGGCCCCACTGAAGTCTTACACAAACTTTCTTTGACATCTCATAGACAATGCTGTTTAGTGGAGTCATTCAATTGCAAATTAGGGCTACAATAAACACTTGGGAGGAAACCCCATTGAATGGGGCTTCCTTTTCAGTAAATAAATATAAGTTTGCATAATTAGTACAGAAAAGAGTTATGCGTTCATGTGTGAGATGACAGTTATGTAAGTAGGTTGTTGTGGGTTTTCCAGGTTTTGAGGCCGTGTTCTGTTAGTATTTTCTCTTGACGTTTCGCCTGCATCTGTGGCTGGCATCTTCAGAGGATCTGGTGGCATGGAAGTGAAACAGAGTATATATACTTGTGTAGTTCCCTGGGTTGGAGGGAGCAATTTGCATGTGTTACAGTTGGCCTGTGTGATGGCCTGTTGTTAAATGGGATATCCCCCAGGGTTGATTGTTATTCAGGGGATATAACAATACAACCTTGGGGGATATCCCATTTAACAACTGTAACACATACAAATTGCTCCCCCACCACCTGGGGACCACACAAGTATATATACTCTGTCTCACTTCTATGCCACTAGATCCTCTGAAGATGCCAGCCACAGATGCAGGCAAAATGTCAGGAGAAAATACTAATAGAACACAGTCTCAAAACCTGGAAAACCCACAACAACCTATGGATTCTGGCTGTGAAAGCCTCCGACTTTACATCAGTTTTGTAAGTGATCAGCTAGGATGTTACCTTCCAAATATCTCTTCCTTCTCTCTTTTTTCTTAACCATTCTCAACAGTGTGAGGGTACTTGAATCTGCAGGGTTTGTGTGTGTGTGTGCTTACTTGGGAGCACACATAATTTCACAATTTCAATGTAAGTATGGGGTTTAGTCCCTATGGCAAATCCTCACCCAAGTTAATACAGATTAATCTCACTTCCCCATGTAGATAAACCCTGAGTTGAACTTTAAAGCCACTTTTTAATCTGTAATTAATCCAGGGGAGCGGAAAGCAAATACACAACCCTGTTTTGCTGGAAGTTTTAAGTTGCCTCTGGATATGTTATTAATGCTTAGGGGAGCCGCTCTTTTCAAGGTCAGAATGGAATGAAGAAGAAGAAGCCGCCTTCCTTTGACTGGAAAGAAACTAGGAGGCTGTGTAGGGGCTTTGAGAAGGTTTAGCCCATAGCCTGACTTGTTCTGTGATGTGGGAGTAGATTGGGGAGGAGGAGGAGTAAGGATTTCAACATTGCAATTAGCCACAACATTTCACAGGGGGACACTGGGGCACGGGTGGTGAAGTAACTTCTGAGTGTGGTCAAGATGGCAAAAGTTACTAATGAGGAAGAACACACAAGCTGGGAAGAGTTTGCAGCAGTTTGATTTTGCCTGAATCTACATGGAAGGGCAAGATTCTGCCTCTCTTCTCCTTTCTTCTCTGCTGAGTTAATTGAGTGCAAACTATTTTTTGCACTTTCAGCACAAGTCTGCAGCAATTGCAGTAGGTTAAAGGCAAAGGGGGAGAGTGGGAGGGGGAGAGAGATGCCAGGACTTTTTAAAAGCAGCTGAAGAAGTGGGATGGCAGAGGATTATTTGGGACAGTCTCCTGCCAAATTGGAACAGTTGGAGAGCATAATGAGGCTTCCCTCTGGTGATTATACTCCAGAGTATGATGCATTCAGACACAAAATTCTAAAAAATATCTTGAGGACTAGAAACAGAAGATCTCTTGCTTTAAGAGATGCTATGTCTGAGTAGAGTGATATTCAAGAGACCCTTGCTATGTGAGGATCCTCCAGCATGTATAGTAATGTATGTCAGTGCTGCTTGTTGCTGGTGGGAGAGACACTGATAAACACACCCACTATATTCAATGGTCAATTGCAAATGTGGTAATGGTATGTGAGCTTTCCTCAAATGAAGTATACTGGTGGTTCTTAACCTGGGGTCCAGTTAAAACCAGCAGCAACACGGATGTGGCAGCAGGGGGGATGAAAGGGAGATGGGGTAGGCATGTACGCATGCCAAAATGAAGTAGCAATTTCAGCACCCAGACATAATGTAATGTGGTCTTCCTCTTTTCCTATGCCTTCTACCTTACCAAGCATTCCTGTCTTTTCTAGTGAGTCATGTCTTCTCACGATGTGGCCAAAGCATGACAGCCTCAATATAGTCATCTCAGCTTCTAGGAAGAGTTCAGGCTTTATTTGATCTAGGACTCATTCCTTTGTCTTTTTAGCAGTTTAAGCTATCTATAGAACTCTTCCCCATCACTACATTTCAAATGTGTAGATTTTCTTCATTGTCCAGCTTTCACAGCCGTATATAAAAATTGGAAATGCAATGGCATGGACAATATTAGTTTTCAATTATATATCTTTACACTTCAGGATCTTGTCTTGTTCCTTCATAGCTATCCTTCCAAGTCCTAGTCTTCTGATTTCTCGACTGGAATCTCTATTCTGATTAATGACTGAACCAAGGTATGAAAAATATTGAACTATTTTAATGTCTTCATCATCTACATTGAGGTTATATAAGTCATCTGTGGTCATTATTTTTGTTTTCTTAATGTTCAGCTCTAAACCTGCCTTTGCATCTCATTCATAGTGTCACCACAAGTCAAAGTCAACTTGAAGGCACCTAAAAACAACATTCAGCCCAGCTCACCCTTCGTGAGTTGCTGAAGGATCAAACTAATGTAACACTGATGATATGCAGATTGTGGAGTAACCCATCTGGAACTGGTAGACATTAGGACTTCAGGGTAGAGGGCATGTTTTCTAGATAGGGATGGAGGCACTAACCAGAAGGCAAAGTTATACAACTCAAGGAGTGATATCCAGGTTAGGGGGCAGGGTGCCTGCCCAATGTCTCTATCTTTTCAGAAATGAATCACTGGTTTTTAAAAGATGATCACTGGGAAAGTGGAATACAGTGCCTTGGAAGATGGTGGTCACCCCTGTTTTGGGGTGTCAAAAGGAAAGTTGGATGGGCATTTATCAGGGGTGCTTTAGTTGCATATTCCTGGACTACGGTTGGTCCCTTGCAGCTCTACCATTGTTTGATTCTCCATGACTTTAAGTGAAAAAAATGAAGATGAAGTTGGAGGTTACAGAAGAAGTTAAAATGGTCTGGGAAATTCAAAGCACTAAGATTTGGGGAGAGATCCAGTATAGACTTGTAACACAGCCCTGTGCCCATGGATCTCATCCCACAACACAATTTTGGGAGTCATAAAGAAAAAAATTCCATATTGAAATGGTTTCTAGGTTTCAAAAATAACACAGAGATCAGAAGGAGCTTCTTTATATCTCTGTAGTTCCTCCATTGCTATTTTTTTTCAGAAGAGTCCTGATCTAATGCCCCTGGGTGAATTTTTTTTTTTTAAAAAAAGACACCAATGCAAGGGCAAACAATGTGAGAAAAGTCATGCGATCTTTTTGGACCTCAGTCTTCTCAGCCAAATCAAGAAGGAAGTTCCTCAGTTCTTCACTGAAGAATTCACCAATCCATGCACAATGAATGCCCTCACACAATTGCTCTCTTTCGTGGAAATCAGTGGCAGAGATAGATAATTTTATACTCAGCATGTAATGGTATAACAGCCTCCACCACTCTTTCAGATAGTAATGCTCATTATCTTACTTGCTTCAAAATGTGGTAAACTGGCCTTACTATTGCGGGAGGGGGGCTTCCTGCTCATTTTGCCAAGCGGGGGCTGCAGTTTGCACTCAATTTCCTCCCTCACAGCACCACTGCCTGAAATCACATCCAGTCTCTTAAACAGCGGGGAGGAGAATGGACTGGCATTGGAGGTGCTTGAGATGGGGGCAGTTGGTACCACTCACTCCATCTCTTGTGCCTGGCCTAAGCCTCCCATGCTCTCTGATCCTCATCAAGTGTTCAGCCCCGTGCCAAACTGCTGGCATCCACAGAGCTGTGGCCTCAGCCAAGTGCTTCTCATGTGCTCTGCATGTGCCAGCCACTTGTCAGAGTGTGGAAAAGCAGAAGCTCTCTGCCTCAGGCTACAGAAGCAACAGAAATTGTATATACGAAGTATA
Organism: Ctenosaura bakeri; assembly: GCA_948474755.1. Lineage (NCBI taxonomy): Eukaryota > Metazoa > Chordata > Lepidosauria > Squamata > Iguanidae > Ctenosaura > Ctenosaura bakeri. The sequence goes on from CAOLHI010000799.1 coordinate 95,240, forward strand.
TAAGAAGAATTGTATATAAGAAGAAGTCAAGCAATACAGGACTGACAGCCTATGGGTTACATGTGTGTAAGGGGGCAGGGGTTGGTGTTAGCATGGCTTCAGACCTGGTAAGATGACAAAAATGAGAAGAGGATTTTATCAATCACCATCCCAGTTCTCCCAGTGCCTTGAAAGACTGGGAGCTGTTGATAGCCTTTGCTCTTAGAAATGGATTGTGGGGGAAAAGGCTCTGACCACCAAAACTTGCTATTACCTTTTGGAATAAGGAGAGGGGACTGGTCTCACTCGAGATATTGCTGAACTGCAGCTTCCATCAGTTGTAGGGAACATTCTCATTGGTGAAGGATTATGAGAGTTACAGCCCAGCAACATGTGGAGGGCCACAGAGTCCCAGTATATAGATGGATGAAAAAAGGCAGATGAAAGATGAGTGAATGAAATGTAAGTTAGGGGCCCTTTCACACTACTCAGTTATAGTGCCATGATTCCCCTTTAACTAGGATAGCAAGATATAATGGAATTCTGGGGTTCTTAGTTTAGGGAGGAGTATTTAGAATTCTCTGACAGAGAGTTCTAGTGTCTCACCAAAGTATAAATTCCAGCATTCCATAGTGTGATGTCATGGCAGTTAAAGCTGAATCATAGTGCTACAATTGTAGTGTGCAGAGACCTAAATTTAAACAGAAGATCTTCAGCCAGCTAAAAGGCAACCATTAGCTTTTAATTAGAAATGTAAATAATCTTGCAAAGATGTATTACCTTTAAACTACTATATGAAGTAGGATTTCCATCAAAGGAAAGGAAAGATTCTCCTGAGACTCAACTTGATTCTTTTCTTCATCCTCTGAGTTCTCGTATGATAATCTGTCACAAACAAGAGTCAGACTTGAAAGATTTGTTATCACCTCATGCACTTGCCAGAGCAAGGAAAGCTCATCAATTAACCTGGCAGATAACATCATTGTCCCTCCTCTTGAAAAAGTCCAGGAGATAAGCTCCCTCAAACTTCTCTAAACTACACATGGCTCTCCACTATTTGTGGGTGTTAGCAGAGGCATATCTAGGGTCAGGCAGCTGGGGCACCAATGCCAGGAGCATTGTAGGGGTGGGGTGGGGGTAGGGGTAAGAATGTAAGGGTGCAACTTCCATGCTTGCCCTAAGCACTGTTTATGCTAGCTATGCCACTGGATGTTAGCTGCTTTATGTGGGAACCTGTGGCACTAGAAAACAGAATTTCTCTTGTGGAAAAGTCATGGTCTTACTTCATTTGGGAACTCAAAGGTCTGTGCATTTTGCTCTGAATGAATCTACCAGTTAGGAGAGATGGGAGTAGTAGTAGTAGTAATAGTAGTTGTTTTTGTATGCCTTCAAGTTGTTTCTGACTTATGGCAACCTCAAGGTGACTCTATCACAGTTTTCCGGGGCTGAGAGTATGTGATGCGCCCAGAGTCACCCAATGGGTTTTCATGGCCAAGTGAGGAGCTGAACTTGGTCCCCAGGGTCATAGTCCAATTCTCAAACCCCTAATCCACACTGACTCTCAAGAGCCATAGGAGAAACACAGGCCATTTCTGTACTAGACTGTTATAGCACTATTATTCCACTTTCAACATCTTATGGAATCCTGGGGTTTGTAGTTTAGGGAAGGGCTGACTGGCCCCTCCCTAAACTGCAAATCCCAGGATTCCATAGGATGTTGAAAGTGCAATATTAGTGCTATAACAGTCTAGTGCGGAAATGGCCACAGTCAGTAGTTGTTGGTTTAGTCCCAATGGTTTTAGTACGCTGTTTCAACTTAAATTTGTTTAGTATTTGGTACATTTAAATAGCAGAACAGATGGCTTTAAAGGGTGGGTTCAGAAGCCAGAATAGCTTGAGTGTTGGACTAGGACTCCACAAGACCAGGGTACAAATCCTCGCAAGGCCATGGAAACCCACTGGGTGATCTGGAGCAAGTCACACTCTCCCATCTGGACTTCAGCAAAGCTGAAGATCCCCCATAACATTTTGATTAACAAAGGGATTAAATCTGGAATAGATGGAAGGAACATCAAATGGATCCATAATTTCTTGTAAAACCATGCTCAAAGAGTTATCTTCCGTGGCTGTGCTTCAAACCAGAGGGAGGTATCAAGTGGAATGCTGCAAGGTTCTTTCCTGGGGCTAGCACTCTTCAATATTTTTATTTGTTAATTAGAAGATGGAGTGGAGAAGATCCTCATCAAATTTGTGAATGATACAAAATTGGGAGGGGTAGCTAACACTGGAAGTTAGGAACAAACTTCCAAAAAACCATGATAAACTTGAAAATTAATAACATAAAATTGAACAGAGACAAATGTAAAATTCTACAGTTAGGCCACAAAAGCCAAATGCACAGCTATAGGATGGGGGATACATGGCTCAGCAGTACTATATGTGAAAATGACCTTGGGATTATTGTTGAACATAAATTGAACATCAGCCAGCAGTGGGATGTTGCCACAAAGAAGGCAAGTGCTATCTTAGCCTGCATTAATAGAAGCATATGTTTTCCCTGTCGAGGAGTGTTATAGTCTCACTATATTCTGTGCTGGTCAGGCCTCATCTGGAAGACTGCATTCAGTTCTGGGCACCTCATTTTAAGGAGGATATAGATAAGTTGGAGAAAGTTCAAATATGGGTAGTGAAAATATTAAGAAGTATGAAGAACAAAATGTAAGAGGAGAGGTTGAAGGAGCTGGGCGTGTTCGGCTTAGTGAAGAGAAGACTGAGAAGTGACACAGTAGTGCTTTTTAAATAACTCAAGGGCTGGTACAAAGAGGAGAATGTAGGCTTGTTTTCTGCTGTTTCAGAGGTTAGAACTGGGTCTAAAAGTTTTAAGTTAAAGGAGGAAAGACTTCAACTGAGCATTAGAAGAAACTTCTTGACAGTGACAGATGTTTGGCAATGGAACCAATTCCCTAGAGAAGTAGTGGAGTTTCCTTCTCTGGATTTCTTCAAAAAGAGGCTGGACAGCTATCTACTGGGAATGTTTTAGCTGGAGATCCTGCACTGAGCAGGGGGTTGGACTCAATGGCCCATGAGATCCCTTCCAATTCTGTGACTCTGTGACTCCATGGCAAAAGCAATCACTATTGATCCCAAGAAGTCACAACCCTAGGTGCCTATAGCTGCTATCTTTAGCTCATCCTTCTTAATCTGGTGCCCTACAGATGTATTGAACTGGAAGCGTGAGAGCTATACTTCTTGTACATCTTGAGGCCAGTGGGTCGGAAATGGATGCCATAGCTACTTGAATAAAGACAGCATTTCTTCCCCCTGGGATCTTCACCTGGAGGGACTCAGATCAATACTAATCATGGCTAGGGATTGACATCCAAAGTCACAAATCTGGGTTTGAATAAGGCAGAGGGGACGCTGGAGTTTAAAATGCTGCCTCCAGTGGCAATTGCTAACACCTTGGCTTATATATTGCAAAGATTTGTTACCTGACATTTTGGTGCAAAGAGTGGCTGGCAGTTAAAAACAACAACAACCCATCACTCAAAACTCCTAGCATGGTAAAGAATACTTTCTAAACACTAATATAATAAAGAATACCAATATCATAAGTAAAAACTCCAGCACGAGAGCAATCTCTTCATTTAAAAAAAAGATTAAAAGGCCTGAACAATGAAACAAGCTTTCAATTGGTTCCGAAAAGAAATGGAAGCCAACATTAGACCAGTCTCCTTGAAGAGAGGATTCTATAACTAGGATGTAAAAAGATCTATTCCTTGATCACCAACTGCCAAACCTGGAGGAACTCGGAGGTAAGCGCCTGTGATTTTAAGGTTTGGGCAGCTTAATGTTATTTGAAGTTTCTGAGCAGTCTTCAAGGACAGCCCCAAGTGGGACACATTACAGTAGTCCTTTTCCTAGGTCCTTACGTCTCACTCAGTCCCACAAAGAGCAAAGGAAGGGAAGTGACAAACATTCTCATTTTACAGAAGGAAAAATGGAGATGGAAAATTGTCCATGGTTAGGCACTGAGTGCAATGCCCTTTTTCTATTTGCAGCTCAACTCTGACTGCAATACATTGTCATTCCAAGTTCACAACTTCTGTTTAGCTCTTCCTTGCCTGCCTTCTCTTCACACTGTACCTGTCTATCTACATCCAGTCCAATATTTCTCCCTGCACACCAATGGGCACCCACCTCTGAGTTTTCATCTTCTATGTATTTACTGCCATGCACACCTCCTTCCTTATTCCATGAGTCCATTTTCTCCCTGTCTTCTTTGGCTCTCAGTCTTTCCCTGTCTTCCACTAATGATAGTAGATTACATGTTCCTTTCCTAGAACTCTTATAGCGTTACACCCAGTGCAAATTCTTTTCTGTCTGCATGTACTTTGGATTGGTTGAGCCCATCCATAACGCTTTGTTCTACTCTACTCAATCTGCCAACTTGAGTTACTGTTGTGTTTCTGTTACTTTCACACTGTACCTAACTCCAGCCTCCTTTATACAAGAGTCTTCTCCTCCGGTTGTCCTTGGCATCCGGAGAGTCAACATCAGCTCATTTGGCAAAAGGACCCCAAATGACCAAAAGGCCACAGTTGTCCTGAAACCCACAATCAATCCATTTTATCATTTTGCATTGCCTTTGAATTCCCTCCCTGGACAACTCTTTGCAAAGAAACCACTTACCCCATTGTACTTGGGCATCCCCCCAGCATCTCTGCACAGAATGTTTTTGCTTGTTCCTGCTTGCTCTTCTTCTTCCTCAGTCACACTGTGTGTTTTCTCCTTCTCCTCCTTCTCTTTTTCACCTCCTCTTTCCCCTTGATTCTCTCCTCTTGGCTGCAAAGACACCTTCTTCTTCCTCTCTTTCTGTCTTCTTCTCTCCCCTGCTCCCTCAGACCAACTGTTGGGGATGTAGATCCCAGCTAATCCCTGGAGAATTTGCCACAAGTTGAAAAGGAGGCAAGGACACAAGTCCCTCCCCTGGCCTTTGGGGATTGGCTGGTTTTGGGTATCCTTCTCCAGCTGTTTTTGGACAGCTGGACAGTGAGAGAGTGCCAGATTAGGATGCTGAGAGAATTGAAAAGTAAGGATGGGTAGAGGCCTATCTTTGTATTTCTTATATAGTTGTGGGTTTGCTGTCTCCCTGTAATTCTCAGTTTATTAGGTTTTTTATTCTTTCTTTGGCAAGCTCACCTCTCTGTCTCTATTTTTTTCCCCTCTCTGCACTCAGCGATGAAGCACTATGGCCTGTAAATCAATGCATGGAAAATGCTCTCAGGGGATCAGAATGAAACATCCCTGTGGAGTCCATGAATGGTTCAAGCGATTAATAACTCTGCCCTTCTAAGTCATATTTACTATACCTGGCTGGATTAGGGTTGGCAGGTGTCCTTTATTATAAGGGATGTCCCTTATCTGAGGGTTGGAAGGTTTTCCTTTAATATCAACTGACCAAGATGCTTAAAAAATCCCATTATTGTGGAGTGTGGGCCCTTCATAAAAACAGAAACATGGGCACCATCTAAATTATGAATATGGTGAATATGTTGATTTTACAAAGAAAAAACATGGCCAAGTTAACTGAAACCAGGACTTTCATTTGGTATTTAGGAAGGACACAAATTTGTTAACAGTCATTTCTTGATTGTCAACCTTGCATGTCATGTGTTACAACTTATGGCTATTTTGAAAATCTGTTAACACTAGGCTGAATATATTATAAAAGAAAACAAGATGCTTCTTCCGTTCTGACTTCCATTGTGAAGTTCAGTAAATAGATTTTATAGTGTCTTCCTTTACCAAGATATGCTGTAAATGAGTAAATTCATTGAATCGTCTCTGTTTCAGGCACTTTCTAGTAACTCTAAAGAATGATCCTTTGATTGCAATAAATAACTGAGATTAAAATAAATGACTCAAAAAACTGTCATTTATTGAGGGTAGTTGGGAAAGTTCCAGGCTTGCGAAAAGGCGAAAACACTTGCAAACCCAGAATTCTTTTGAACAGTTAAGCATGTTTCTCATATATAATATATAATGTTACAAATGTTACCTTAAGAATTACTTTAGTTATTAACAGTAACATATATTGCAAAATGATAAAAACACAGGTGAGAAAATTAAAGTGACATACACAACATAGTTACAAGGTCTTCTTGCCTCACACAGTAGATTATATGTGTTCCATATGTAGGGAATTTTAATGTTGAAATTCAAAACATAAAATGCTTCCAGAAAAACATAAAGCCATTGCACAAATTCAACAGAAAGCAGAATCAATCAATCAATATCAAAAGCCAGTACATCAACGTTGCCAGACAACACAGATTGGATTGGGGACCACGGGGGAAAGTTACAGGTACTGGAATAGGCTGGTTGCTATGGAGACAATGCCTGGCAGCAAGGAGGAGGACAGTGTATTCCTTCAGGAACCCATCCTCTGTATGTTAACAACTCTGAATATAGTTTGGATTGGAGAATATGGGAAAAAGTTACAAGTACTGGAATAGACTGGTTGCTGTGGAGATGAGGCCTAGCAGCAAGGAGGAGGACAGTGTATTCCTTCAGGAACACAACCTCTGTATGTTAATAACTCTGAATACGGACTGGATTGAGGAATATGGGGAAAAATTACAGGTACTGGAAAAGACAGTTTAATGATTTCTTAATAGGAAAATAAAATCTCAGAAAAGTTGCAGGTACTAGACAGCACGGTTTGGGGAATTAGAGACACAGGATATCAAATCTGTGTATTTCAACTGCATCTAACTCCTACAGTAAGGTAAGGTAATTCCTAAAGTATTTCTAACAAGTGTTACTTATGAGAAAATACAATCCTGGGCAACGCCAGGTAAATAGGCTAGTTGATTATATATTTGGCTTCACTAGCTGTATCCTGCAGTGATGTCATTGCATAGCCATATTCTGATTAGCTCTGTAGCACCATAACACCATGATGTTTGCCATGGGATGCCTGACTGTGTGCAATTCCCTGTAGGCTTATCCAGGAAGAATATGTTGGTGGCGGTAGGGATAAGCAGCAGCAACTCTTGAAAAAATAATGCTTAACAAAAAATTTTTTAAAAAGGGAATATTCAGTCAACATCTTTTCCAGAAGAAATTTCTATCCAGCCAAAATATCTTGTTTTCTTACATGCAAATCTAAAACAGAGGTTATTGGATGCACCATGTACTGAAGAATGCATGTACAGGTCATAAGCATGAGGCTCCCAAGAGGCTATTTTTTAAAAAAATAAAAGACCCTAAAAAGGGCTGTTGAGCCTTCTCATATTTTGCTAGAATGGTTTCAGTATAGGCTAGATCATGGAAGAGAAAGTAAAGGCCAGAGATTGTAGGTTTGACATACACACCATAGGTCTATTTAAGATTAAACTAGATTGAGTCCAAACTTGGCAAAATTATGAGCGCTAATGATGCAATGGGAATGCATTTCAAGGGCAGAATGTTTATTTCCTCCTTCCTCTCCAACAGGGCTCTTGTTTGGTGTTGGCTTGCACTGGTGCTCCTGCACTTTTCCTTGTGCAAAGAGCAATCATGTGACAGGAAGGGGGGCAGTGCTGAGAAAGGGATTTCCTGGAATGCTAGATGCCTCATACCTAATCCAATGGTTCCCTCTAGTGACCATAGGGGAGGCTTGCATTAAGTAAGGGGGAATTTTCCTAGCAGTATTATAATTGGCCAGAATTCAGGAAGATAGTTACAAACGGGTCATGAATTCATGACAGGTTCATCTTCACAGTCCCTACATATTCCCTAGTTTAGGAGATAATTGGGGACTATGAGAGTCCTCCAGTCCCCACTTACCAGGCAACAACAACTGCAATAAATGAGGAGTCTATTCTCCTATTGATCAGAAAGCAGCTCCCTGAGGTCTGCACTTCCCTTTTCACTAGTGATCTCTGGTGCAAGGGAGGATTGTGACAGGGACCTGCTTCTGCCTGTCAAAATGGAGATCTCCCATGAGAAGGGGTGCGAACATCAATCAGCTGCTTCCTGATAGACAGGGGAAGAGACACCTATTGATGGAAGCATTGCTGTCCAGTAAGTGGGAATTCAGGGAACTATGTAGCTACATAAGTAAGGTAGCTGAATAACTGATAGAGGTTTCTGGGCATCCTCATCAGTCTCATCTTCATCCTGCCTTCTCCCCAATACTGGGACTCAAGGCAGTGTACAGCATATGAAAAACAGCACTGATTAAAAATATTAAGAAGAGAGAGAGAGAGAGAACTTTATATTATGAATGTCGTTTGGCTGGACCTCCCCAAACTCCTATTCCTTGGCCATGCAGGCTGGGCCTTCCTACCCTCCAATTGTTCTGATTTGTCAGGGACAGTCTTGATTAATCTTCCATCCTACTTTTTCAGCTGCTTTTAAAACGTCCCTATTTCTCTGTCTTCCTCTTCCTTTCTCTCTTTGTACTCATTTTACTTAGACATGTTTAAATATTTGAAAGGATGTCATATCAAAGAGGGAACAGGCTTGTTTTCTGCTGCTCCAGAGACCAGGGCCCTTTTCGCACGGGCCTTTTCTCACGCGACAGCCCCGTGAGCCTCGCGGGAGTGGGAGTGTCGCTCCGCACGACGCACTCCCACTTCCGTCGGGCTCACGGGGCTGAAGCGGCGCGAGCGCGGGTTTTTTGATTTTCGCTTCTAAGCGAAAATCACCCGCGCTCGTGCAACGCTCCCGGCACCCGCGCGCACTTACCTCTTGTGTGGAGCGTCGGGAGCCGGCCGGGTCGTGCTTCCTTCCCTCCGCCCCTGCGGAAGGAAGGGACGGGGCGGGGCGCTAGCGCGACGGACACGACACGTCCTGCTTCGCGCGCGCACGCGCGCAAGGGGGGCAGACATGACAAGCGCCTTTCTCGCGCGGGCGGGGGGGCGGACGCGACAAGTGCCTTTCTCTCGCACCCGGGGGGGATGGAGGGGACAGGCTCCTTTCTCGCGCGGGGGAATGGACGGACGCGCGAGCCGCCGCTGCCTCCAGGAGGCTGCTGCTTCCCCGCTCGTTCCTTCGCCTGCGGAAGGAAGGAGGGGGAAGCGGCAGCCTCCTGGAGAAGGCTTCTTGCGTGAGTCGCCCTCCTCCGTCGCGCGAGCGCCGGCGCTGCGAAAAGGGTCCAGGACAAGGAGCAATGGATTCAAGCTGCAGGAAAGGAGATTCCACCTGAACCTCAGGAAGAATTTCCTGATGGTCAGAGCTGTCTGGTAGTGGAAAATGCTGCCTCAGTGTGTGGTGGAGTCTCTTTCTTTGGAGGTTTTTGAGCAGAGGCTGGATGGCCATCTATCGGGAGTGCTTTGATGTGGGTTCCTGCATGGCAGGGGGTTGGACTGGATGGCCTTTGTGGTCTCTTCCAACTCTATGATTCTATGATTCAGTTGCAGCAAAGTGAGTTCAAAGTGCAAAAGTAGTTTGCAGTCAATTTAGCAATGGGGAAAGGAAAAGAGGGGGCAGAATTTTGCCCTTCCCTGTAGGTTCAGGCAAGAGCAAACTGCTGCAGCCTCTCTTAGCTTGTGTGCTCTTCCTCATTAATAACTTCTGCTCTCTTGACCGCACTCTGATGATTCTTGGCCACATATGTCCTCTGTTTCATCTGTCAAATGTTGGAGGGTATGGCCTTCAGTGGGGTAGAATGCTGGAAATTACAGACGCATAAGATCAGGAAGGCCGCACTATAATTTTGTTTTTCCTTTCATTTGTATAAAGCCTTTCTTCCAGAGTGGAACCCAAGGCAACTCACACACCCAGCTCTGTTTTATTGCAGCAGGAAATGCTTCTCATATGCAGCTGAACTGAAACAAATATTGACTGGAAACGTTCTTGGTTTCAGATGTCAAATTGACTTTCAGAGAGGCAGCAGATGTATTTCTATACTACAGAGTAATGATACTTTGATAGCACTTTCAATGTCATGGTTCAATCCTATGGAATCGTGGGAACTGTAGTTCTACTATCCTGAACTTCTGCACTAGAAGTCTTTCATAGAGCATTCTAATGACCTCATCAAACTAGAAACTCCAGGATTTCACAGGATACAATCATAGCAGTTAGAGTGGGACTGAACTGCTATCATGGTGTCATATTAATTCTCTTAATCTATGGCTAAATGAATGAACGGATGGACAGATAGATGTGTCTTCTTCCATCCTGGCTATTAGTCTGTTCTGGGGTGGGGGGAAAGACCCTCATGGCAGCATTAAGACAAACCAGTTTATTTTAGCATGAGCGGATTACAGTTAACATTTTCTGAAGTATGCAATTCAACATCAGGACTTTAAGGGATGCAGAAAATAACCATTGTGATTATATTACTGCTTCAGATGCAACAAATTTCTAAGCAGACTTGAATTAGATAGTATATGATAAGCATCTGCTAATAGCCTTACTTATTTTTGGAATATTTAGACTAATTGTCTTTTGTTGCAGTGATTTGCCCTCCAGTCAACTTTGACTTATTGTGACCACTAAGGTCATCAAGAGCGTTATTCAGCTCTTGCGAACTTGGGGTCTGTGGCCTTACAGTCCAGCTGTAATGTGGCCATCCTCCTTTCCTACTGCCTTCCATTTTACAGAACATTGTCATCTTCTCCAATGAATCAGATTGTCTCTTGATACATCCAAAGTATGATAGCCTCAGTTTAGCCATCTTCACTTTCAGTGAGAGTTCAGGCTTGATTTGGTCTATGACCCATTAGTCTATTAGGAGCCCTCAAAATCCACTTCTGAGTAGGCCTTTAAAGCTTCAATGTCCCATAATCCCCTAGCCAGCATGGCCAGTTGCCTGATGGTCTCAAAATCTTGCATGGCAATTTTAGTGTCATTTTGGTTGGCCCAAGAAAGGTTTGACCTTCTTGCTGGTAATGTCGTAATTCCCGGAAGAAAGATATAGAGGAGTCCCTATTGCTTTAGTTTTGGACCCAATGGTTCTCGGGATATTCAAGCACACATACGTTGTTTTATTACAAATCTTTTCAAGAGGTTACTTTAGTTGCGTAGGAACAGGGGGTGGGGAGGTGTTTTGCCCTGGGCGGCAATGTTTTCGGGGCATCCCAACTCGTAGCCACATCCCCACACACTGCAGCCATGCCCCCACACACCATAGTGCGCCCCCTTCTGCCCCCCCACACACACTCCAAGCTCCGCCACCGGTTACATTTAGTCTATGTTTCCTGACTGAACTGTTTTGAAAAATTTACTCCCCATGATGAACTATCCAAATCATCCAGGATGTTGCAGTGTTTTGAAACACAGTTTTGCAAAGTGGATCAAAGATGTGAGCAAATTCTGAACGTGATGCATGTCATTCCTACTGCTGTTAATGTTACTATATCCCAACTAGCTCTTACTGTCTAAGTTCTCTGTTCTTTTACATAATTTCTTTTCTTTAAATGGTCAGTGGAGTAAATAAATGAACCTTCTGCTACCACTACTGCCAGCATTATCTGCCTTTTCCATCACAGCACTTGCACCTATGTTTTGTGGTTTCCTATTTTGCCTATTGTGTGTTTATTCAAGTGCATGACAGCAGCCATAGTGCATGGAACAGTATCTGACCACAAGAGATCTTTCATGCTGATTGGGAGTCTCTGAGAGTTACAAATTCCAGGGTGCAATGGTAGATTATGCTGTTGTTAGTTTCCTGTAACTCCACATGTAATCTGGGGGCTCACCAAAAATTATTGCAACCAATAGACTTGAAGACAGGAGTATTGGAGTTTGCTCTTTACAGGACCTAATATTTCTCTGTGATGATGCTTACATTCTCCCTCCTTTTACTTGGATGAGGACTGTAAAAGTCATATTCACAGCTGACAGTTGAAAGGGCATTGACCAATACATGTCAGTATGATACAGACAGGTTGTATGGGAGGCAGGTGAGGGAAAAACAGTGTTTCACTGTCTGAAATGAAGACGTTTTGCATAGAAACGGTTGAGGTAGAAAACTTCCTCTCCCACATAAGGGATGTGGCTAGGGAGATGGTTTCTTGGTGGTGAACAGCGTGATACTCTGTCCATGTTCAGAGTCTCATTGTATTTATTTTACATAATTTGCTGTGTGGAAGGGATGAGCATCTAGGCAATGAGAATGCTTTCCACCGGCCAGCCTTTGATTTAACCATGTTTGTTTTTATACTGGTATGGATGAGCAAATGGAGAAATATTGTGCTCTAACAGAGGTCTCCTTCTTGTTTTAGTAATAAGTCTTTCCGACTTTTCAGAGTGCTCCTTGTGACAGGACGAAAAATAAATTGATGGTAAGAATATTTCCTAACCTAGTGTGAAAGTTACAGTGGATTTCTGAATGGCAAATCAACACTTATTTACATTCTGTTGACTCAGCGGAATGGAAATAAATCTACTTTAGTGGGGACTAGCAATTAACCTTAATGCTATGTGTTTTATATTTTCATTTATTTTTCTGATTGTTTATTAACCTTCTGATATTTGGGACTGCAACACTGATCATCTCTGACCTTTGGAAATGCTAACAAGGGCTGATGGGAGTTGGAGTACCAAACTTCGGATGGTGTTGCCCTGGTTTGCAATATCATTTTAAAATGCATTTATATTAAACTGGTTATACTGTAAGAAGCTTTGTGGAATATATATATATATATATATATATATATAGATGTACACACACACACGTACATACATACACACACACAGAAAAAGAGGAATATTAAATAATTATATAGATAAAGTAAATATAAAATGTAATTGCACGTGCATGGTGATTTATTAAAGGCTTATTTATTTATTTATTTATTTATTTATTAAGTTATTTGCCTTGCAGTCGACTTTGACCTGTGGTAACCAGGTGGGATCAGAGATACCAAGAGCTCTGGTCATCAACTGCCTTGTTCAAGTCTTGCAAACTTAGGGTCTGTGGTTTCCTTTATTGAATTGATCCAGCTGTAACGTGGCCTTCCTCTTTTCCTGCTGCCTTTCATTTTACAGAACATTGCCATCTTTTTCAATGAATCAGATTGTCTTTTAATGTATCCAAAGTACAACAGCCTCAGTTTAGTCATCTTTGCTTTCAGTGAGAGTTCAGGCTTGATTTGCTTGAGGACACACTAGGTCTATGAGGAGTGCCAAATCCACTTCTGAGCAGGTTTTTAAAGCTTCAGATGTTCCATAATCCTCAATCAGCATGGCCAGTTGCTAGAGCCAGGGAGGGCTTTGCCTGATGGTTTCAAAATCTTGCATGGCAATTTTTGTACCTTTTTCATTGGCCTAAGAAAAGTACGACCTACTTGGTCAGATCTGCAGCTATTGGCTCAATTCCTGAAAGCTGGATATGGAGGAATCGCCATTTCTTGAATTTCAACCCCGATGGTTCTGGGAATATTGAAACACATATCTTTTGTTTTATTGTAAATCTTAGGTTAGGTCCAGCGTAAGTTAGATTCAGTCTTTATCTCCCAGCAGAACTGCTTTGAAAAATTCTTACTCCCAGTAGTGAACTATCAAAATCACCCAGAATGTCACAGTTTTGAACTGCAGTTCTGCAAACTGGACTCAAGATATGGGCCAGTTCTTAATTTGATGCATTTGATTCCCACTGCTGTTAGGATTAATGTTGCTATGTCCTGAGTAGATATTATTGTGAAAGGTCTCTGTTCTTTTACATAACTTCTTCTCTTTAAATGGTCAGTGGAGTAAATAAATGAATCTTCTGCTACTGCAGCCACAAGCACTGTCTACCTTTTCTATCATAGCATTGACACCTATGTTTTGTGGTTTCCTAATATACACATTCAAGCCCATGACAGTAGCCATAGTGTGCGGAACAATATCTGACCACAGGAGATCTTTCCAGCTGATTGGGAATCTCGGAGAGGTACAAGATCCGGGGTAGGATGGCCAATCATGGTGTTGTCAGCTTCCTGTAACTCCACATGTAATCTAGGAGCTTTCTAAAAACCATTGCAATCAATAGACTTGAGGTCAGTAATGTGGGAGCTTGCTCTTTAAGGACTTCTACTGTAATGCTCACATTTTTCGTCCTTTTACTTGGGTAAGGACTGTAAAGGCTAAAGGTTAGAAGGAAGGGCGTTGACCAGTCAGTATGACAGAGAAAGACACTTGGTATGGGAGGCAGGTGAGGGGAAAATCTTGCATATAAATGAGGCTGTTGGGATGGAACTCTCCCTTCTCCGAAAGGGATGGGGCTATAGAGGTGGTTTCTTAGTGGTGAGCAGCATGGCACTCTATCCATGATCAGAGTATCATTGTATTCTTTTACATACTTTGCTGGGTGGGAGGGAGGAGAATCTAGGCAATGAGAATGCTTTCCAGAGGCCAGCCTTGGATTTAACCATGTTTGTGTTTTTGATGGGCAAGTGAATGGAGAAATGTTGTGCTCTAGCAGAGATCACCTTTTTGTTTTAGTAATGGCTCTTTCTCACTTTTCAGCATGTTCTTTGCAACAGGACAAAAATCAAATCAATGGTAAGAATCTCTCCTAACCTAGTGTGAAAGTTACATGTTCTGTTGGGTCAGTGGAATGGAAATAAGTCTACTTTAATTGGGACTAGCAATTAGCTTTGGTCTTATGGCTTTTATATTTTCAGTTCTTTTTTCTGATTGTTTATGAACCTTCATATATTTTGGACCATTGGAAATGCCAAGTAGGGCTGGATGGAAGTTAGAAAATCAAACATTGGGAGGGTGTTGCCTAATTGGGTTTACAATGCTGTTTTAAAATGCATTTATATTCTAAGAAATTTTGTAGAATGTATATGTCCTTGGAAGGAGGATAATTGAATAACTACATTGATAAATGAATTATTCAAAAATTAAAATATGATTGCATTTGCAGGGTGATTTGTAAAAGGTTTATCAAATTGGACAAGGGAGTGATCTTTTTGTTGTTATTGTTGTTGTTGTGGTGTAATATAAAAACTGAGTTGAAATGTTTTTGCTGTGTACAAATCTTTTCTTTCTGACTGGATGTGCTATTGTCCTTTTACAACCATACTAATGCTCTACAATTCCCCATTGTTTTTCAGGAGCAACCGTGACCTTCCAGCCAAGAACAACCAAAACAGAAGATTTGAAATAGATCAAAACAGAAGATTTGGAATGGACCAGGACTACTCTCTTCACGGCTATGAGTATGTCACTTTGTGCTTTGTAATCGACATGGCCAACTTTGCTAACTTTAATGTCAAGTAAACATGTGGCTTCATTCATTGGATAAAAAAAGTAGGACTTAGCACGAATAGTCTCTCAAATTTCTCCACACTATTTATCAGTGACAAACTTGTGTGTGAGTGTGTGTGAGTGTGTGTGTGAAAGAGAGAGAGAAAGAGAGAGAGAGAAAGAGAAAGAGAGAGAGCAATTTCGGCAAGCTTTTGTGAAGCAAGGCAGACTCCTCCAGCAGTTGGCAAAAAGGGAGAGAAGGAAACTTCTGTTCTGAAAAATATCAGCTCGTTTAATACTGAATGAAATTATATTATTGGTTTTATTGGTGGGTGACAAAGAGGTCAGAGGAGAATTAGAAAGGAAAGGGCCAAGTTTATTCCTTTGTTTCTTTGACAGAACTGAAGTTATATGAAGCTGTAGTGTACAGTTGTACTTACAATTTTCCATTCCATTAACAGATAGTGATACCATTTTTGTGGCAAGGAAGGGTTTAAATGATCTAGCAGTTCAGGAGAGGCTTTTAAAAAGACTTTAGATGATATCTTTTTTTTTTTTTAAATCTTTTGTGATATTTTGGCCCAGGTCTATTAAAAACCTTGGCATGTGGGAGTTAACTCATTTCCCACAAACTAGTTGGACTGTACAGTTCATGCTCATTTTGCTTAGTATCTCTTCTTCTACAAGAGTTAGACATTTTATTTGGTTAAATGAAAGTGGGGAAACTGCTAGCTAATGGTGGGAATGGCCATAGCCGCCGTGGATACAATAGAAGGAGAACCTGGTCAGTTGAATGATATGGCAATCCTAACAAACCAGGTTCTTCAGCTAATGGTGACAATGCATCCTGGTTGGCTGCCATGGCTACTGTCCAGATAAAACCTAGCCAATATGATAATGCTAACAGGCCAGGTTCTTCATTCTGATCACCCAGTCATAGCTTAAAGCTTCTTCCAAAGTCTAGCTGTAGTATAAATGAATGCTGAGTGGGGCATTCAGATCAAAAGTATATGATATTGAATAAGCTACGGAATTTACCAGAGATGGTCTAAAGTTTCCAACACAAGAAGACTGAATAATGAAACTTCTTGACTTGGGGCCTTTCTGCACTACACTGTTATAGTGCTATTATTCCACTTTCAACATCACTGGAATTACAGGGTTTGTAGTTTACCGAGAGTTCTAAATCCCTCTCCCTAAACTGCAAACCCCAGCATTCCATGAGATGTTGAAAGTGGAATAATAGCACTATAGCAGTGTAGTGCGGAAAGGCCCTCGGTTGAAATAGACAAATTAACTTCATTGCTGAAAGAGGTGTCTATGAATGACTTTTAAAAAGATTGGGATAGAGGTAAGACATTTTTTACAAATCACTGGGAAGGTTTATTTTTTAAAAAAACTTAGGGTTTAAATATTGATAAATAGTACTTTAGCAGAAGTATATTTCTTAGTTTTATGTTATTTCAACTCTATTACATCTTTGTACAAGAAGCCCCCATGTTTTGACACCCCATTATCTGATGGCTTGCTCTTTTGATGCTTCCAGATTAAGGGTTTCCTCTCTTTCATTGGTTCTTCTTGTCTATGGATGCTCTTTTGGAACCACTTGCACATGCACTCTGCTTACAAAGTGAGTTGAGGGGGGGAAGGCGCTAAGTTGGCTAAGCGACTTTGCAAGCAGTGGGCACGTGGTCAATCCCAAGTGAGCCTCCATAAGTCCTTCATGCTCCCTATATGGGTTCTGCTTTTCAACCAGACCCATCTTCTGACAGTGCTCCAGTCCCTAACCTGTCAGATAACTGGGGGAAGCCTGTGGTAGCTTCTCTGAGGAAGTGTATGAGTAGTGCAGTTTTTTACCATCATCTGACAGGCTGGAAGTCATGGCTATCTTATCCTCATGTAATTTTGGGTAGTTATAGGCCGTTTCCGCATTAGCCTGTTGTAGTGCAATGATTCCACTTTCAACATCCTCTGGAATCCTGGGGTTTGCAGTTTTGGGAGGGGCCGGCTGGAAATGATCATAGTTAGTGTGATTTGATTTATTTTCTCTTGGTGTAGTTTTAGCTGTGTGATTTTCTTTTGTGTGTGTGGTTTTTGTATATCCTTGTGTGTTGTTTTATATGTCTAAAATGTATGTGTTTAATAAAAATATTATTTAAAAGAATCCTTTGGGTGCCTTTCCCCTCTTTATCAAAACTTGATTTTGTATTTATTTTCTTCTTAATCCAGCAAAATGTCCATGTTTCCATCCAGTCAATACTATCCTGTTTCTGCAGTCTCACTTGGAAAAGATGCCATCATCACCTGTAATGGCAGTTTCAGTACAAGGATTCCTGTCACGTTGGTAAAAGATAAAAAATTCATACGGTCTATCATGGATGGCTTTGGAAACCCTATTAGATTTTCCATTGCTAATGTGAAACGAGAGGATGGAGGATTATACAAATGTTGCCATGGCTGGAGTGAGACTTTTTGCAAGAAAGCAATGGAACTCCTGATAAGAGGTAAGAGCCTTAGCAGAAAGTTTTGGTGTGAATCTCAGAAGAGTTTCCTGAGGCTGAAGCCAAGCGAACATTGCTGTATGTTGTGTAAATGGGGCCACATCAATGGTATCAAGGCCAAGGGCCCTGTCACACTACACAATTATAGCATTGTGATTCCAATTTAATTGCCATGGCTACATCCTAGGAAGCCCCAGGGTTTGTAGTAGAGCTCCTTGCTGAGAATTCAGAATGCCCCTCCTTAAACTATAAATCCTAGGATTCCATTAAAGTGGAATTATACCACTATAATCTGGAGGGGACCTTTTCTGTGTCCCATAATTCAGGGCAATATTCTGTGTGAGGACAGAGGACAGGGCCTGCTCTGCTTTGGCACTCAAGCCGTGGAACACTCTCCCCTTGAAGGCCTAGTTGGTGCCAATACTGCTGTTATTTAAGCCCCAAGGAACAACATGGTTGTTCATGAAAGTTTTTGGGCCTGAGTGGCTTTACAACTCCCCCCGCTCTCAACCACACGCACATGGATTTAATTCATTTTAAACAATTTGAACTCTATGGCCGTTTCCCCATTACACCAATTTAGTGCTATCATTCCACTTTCAACGTCCTGTGGAATTCTGGAGTTTGCAGTTTACTGGGGCCAAAAGATCTTTGGCTGAGAATTATAAATACCCCTCCCTAAACTGCAAACCCCAGGATTCCATAGGATTTTGAAAGCGGAATAATAGTACTATGGCCCTTTTCGCATGTTTTTTTTTCCCGCGCGAGCGCCCCTTGAGTGTCGCGTGAGTGGGAGCGTCGCTCCATATGACGCACCCCCCCTCGCGCGACGCTCATGAGGCTAAAGCGGGGTGGGTGTGCATTTTTTAATTTTAAGCTGAAAATATTGCACACTCGCGCAATGCTCGCGGCGCCCTCGCGCACTTACCTGTGTGCGGTGCTTCAGCGAGCGAGGCCGTTGCGCTTCCTTTCCCCTGTGCAGCCTACAGCTCCCAGACTGTGCTGCGGAAGGAAGGGGTGGGGTGCAAGTGCGACGGTTGCGCTACAAGGAAGGCGATGCAGGAGGCAAAAAGGGCTGTCGCGAGCAGCTCGCGCGAGTGCCGTTCCCCACTGCCACAATGAGGTAAGGTGCGAAAAGGGCCTATAACAGTGTAGTGTGAAAATGGCCTTTTAGCCTGTCTTTAACTTGTTTGTTTTTTAGCCTTTTAAAATTATCTGAATTGTTTATCCTGTTTTAAGGTGGTTAGATTAATTTTATTGTACACTGCCATGAGATCCCCGCGGGATATAAACATTTTAAGAAAGAAGGAAAGAAAAAGGCCCCAAATCTTCTTTTGCCATTTCAACGTCTTAGTTCAGGTGCTGCAGCAACACAGCAATAAAGCCAAAATGCGACATACTTGTGCAGGTATGTGGCAATATTGTTGTATTTCTCCTTCCCCCAGTCCACTTTAGGATCAAGATAAGTCTCTAGTTAAAACAGGAAGCCCCTAGAGTGTTTTTTTCCCCCAAGCGGAGGATATGTGGTAGGTGTGAGAATAGATTTTTTTTTTCCAGGATGGGTACATTAGGAGTTTTATTTTGTGTATGCCACCACAGTATAACAGTATAAACCAGAGTAGGGAAACTTTCTGCACTCCAGATGGTTTTTAACTACAGCTCCCTTAATGCCTTGCCATTGACTTTGCTAATTGGGGCTTCTGGGAACTGAAGTCCAAAAAAATGTGAAGAGCCAAAGTTTCCTATTTCTAGCAGCTTGGAACTCTTCACAACATCTTCTCTTCTTTTGTACAGATCCCTTCTTAACCAGACCAGAAGTCGCCTTTTGGCCTACTGCACCTGGCATTGGAGAAGACTTTACCATTCGTTGCAGATCTCAAAAAGTAGGCAGAAAGTTTTATTTCCAAAAGGATGGGAAAGAGATGCTTCGTGAACCATCATCTGAGAGTGTGATAACCATTCAAAGAGCGAGTGAGAAGGATGCAGGGAATTACAGCTGCAGTTATTCCTTCCCATTTGTCATGTCCGAACCCAGTGCCCCTAAGGAGCTGCTTATAACAGGTAGAGGCGTTCACTCCTCTCCAAATCCTTTTTCTTCACTCTTGGGCCATTTCCGCACTAGCCTGTTATAGCGTGATGATTCCACTTTCAACATCCTCTGGAATCCTGGGGTTTGCAGTTTCGGGAGGGGCCAGGCGGCCCCTCCCGAAACTGCAAACCCCAGGATTCCAGAGGATGTTGAAAGTGGAATCATCGCGCTATAACAGGCTAGTGCAGAAATGGATTTTAATTGAATTTTAGCCTCAAGATCTGTTTTGTTTTTAGTAGGAAAGCACAGGTGGCTTTTTAACAGGACCACTGTGGGGAAAAATCAGTGAGGAGTGTCCTAAAGATGTCAAGAAAGTGAGGAATAATTCAAAGAAGCCCAAGGTTGTTGTTCTTCAGTGTGTGTGTGTGTGTGTGTGTGCTCTTCTCACTTCCAGGAGAGTTAAATCACACATCTCTTGAGGAGTCTTCAGGCAGAAATACATTGAAAAGGGGGAAGAGGAAAATCTTCCCAGAAAAGTTGGGTTAGGGTAGCCAGAACTCTTCTTTTTTCAGTCTTTTCACTTATGTATAGTTCTGTCCAATATTTAAAATTCTGCAATATCAGAGAAATCAGTAAATGTCAGGGAACATTTTTGGTTGGAAGCATTTGCACTTCTGTACATGTGAGTGCTTTTTTTCCCTAGTCGTATGAGGCTGGATTTTGGGTGAGGACCGCACACTCGTCTCTAGATGAAGATATTTATCAGTTTTCAAATCCTCTTCAGAAAAAAGAAAGTGAATGAAATTCTCACTCACATCTACTTTTAAGGCAGTCAGAAAGAGAGAAAGGGAAGGAGGAAGCCATCTCCTGTGATGGTCCATTTCCATACTGTACTGTTATAGCGCTATCATTCCACTTGCAACATCCTATGGAATCCTGGGGTTTGCAGTTTTGGGAGGGTCCAGGTAGCCCCTCCCAAAACTGCAAACCCCAGGATTCCATAGGATGTTGAAAGTGGAATCATAGTGCTATAACAGTCCAGTACAGAATGGGTCATGGTGTCAACATTCTCTCCCTATTTCAGCTACTGGCAGGAGTTCTGCTTGGGCCTTCTGTGAGCTCTTTCCCAACAGCATCACGTTTATCTTGTGAGAGGCTTCTGTGGAGAAAGTTGCCTCCCTTCAGATCAGCACAGTTTCAAAAGTGTTATATGTTGTTCATAACCACAGTTATACCTAGGGCCATTTCCGCACTAGCCTGTTATAGCGCAATGATTTCACTTTCAACATCCTCTGGAATCCTGGGGTTTGCAGTTAAGGCCCCTCTGAAACTGCAAACCCCAGGATTCCAGAGGATGTTGAAAGTGGAATCATCGCGCTATAACAGGCTAGTGCAGAAATGGCCTAGGAGTACGATTCCCAAACTCTGGTGCTCCAGGGGTTTTGGACTTCAGCTCCCAGTAGCCTCAGTCACATTGTGAATAGCTAGGGATTCTGGGAGCTTAAGTATCTGGAAGACCAAAGTTAGAGAACCACTGTCCTAGGGTTTTTTCAGCACAGGTGAAACCTACTTTTACAATATTGTAAAAGAGGCAATATTAAAGCAATAGTGATTAATTTGGCTCAAAATCTAGGATATACAATATAATTAGAACACTGGGAATATAGAAATTTACAGTTGCCCAGAACTTAAATGAAAACAATTTCAAGATTTTTCACAGATGGTACATGACCCCAAATAAGCTAAAAAAAAAAAAAAAATTCTACAATTCTGGAACAGGAAAGTGCTAGAAATGTCTGACTGTGGTTGGCACGTTGTTACCAAATTCATAGTGGACTTGCAGTAAGGCCAAAGAGTTCTGGAATGGTATACACAAAACAATTTTTTAAAAAATTGCAAATTAACTTCAAGTCTCTAGAAATTTGCCTATTGAAGACGCTTCATACAATTGACCAAAGTATGAGGAAAACTCACTGGAGGATCTTGTTATACATGATAACAGCAGTAAGAATCAAATACACTAAACTCTGGAAAAATGAAGGGACCCCCAACATAGATCAATGACTACATAGTCTGTCAGAAATAAAAACTGCAGATATTTTATCTCAAAGGCTTAAAGGTCTGACAGATGAAAAAATACACAAGGAATGAGCTCCTTTGAATCAATTCCTTCAAAATCAGAAAATACAAAATTAGCTGACAAGTGTTTCTTTTATCAATTTTGTAGAGGAAAATCTCATATGAAATTGATGTAACAAACTTTTAAATCAGAAATGCAATGAAGGAGGTAATATTGAACATATGACTTTGTTTATCAGAGAAATATTATTAGGTATGATAAATGTGATGAATATGTCAGTTTAGACTATAATTTTAGATCTGATAGATTTGATTGTTCAGAAACAAACAATTTAATTTAATCGTTTTTGAGTAGTGTGTTTAAGATTTGACTTATGAATAATACTTGATTCTAGGAAGGATTGGAAGAAGATTATATGGTATCTAAATGAGCTATAGTATATTGTCAACTGGTGGTTTATTTTTATATTTTGTAATAAAAAGTATTTAAAAAAAGAGGTAATATTGAAGTGAAGAGCAAGTGCAGCAAAACCCAGTTTTTGCCTGAGAAAACATGTTTGGCTTTACAGAGAAGGTGAAATCAAAAGCCTGTGGATGACTGATTGTGGCTCTGCCATACAGAGGCTGGCAGCTCACTTTCCATTTTCTTCTCTTCCTAGATACTCGCTTACCGAGGCCTGCCATCTCCAGCAACCCAGGTGTGTTGGTTGCCCTTGGGGTGCAAGTCACCATTCAGTGTGAAATTGAAGGTCCAGCTGCCATTTTCTATCTCCATAAAGCTGGAAACCCAGCCAGAAGAATCATGCAGACTGATGGAAGAATTGGCAAATATTACTTTAGGAACTTCAGCTTGAAGGATCAAGGGTTTTATAGCTGCAGCTGTGCACTCTTAGAGAGTCCTTTTGTGGTCTCAGAAAAAGCGATCCCTTGGAGCTTCTTCTATCAGGTACTTTCCTAGTTCTCCATACTAGCTTGGGATTTTGATTTCTTTTGATGCTATTTCCACATTGCACGTCAAACTGAGTCCCTTTCCGCACGCAGCAAGGGAAACGCTCCCTGCTGCTACTCACCAGCTTTTTGGTGGGTCCATTTGGATCCATCCTGACGAGGAGCAGTGCGAGCTTGTTGCTTCGCACTGCTCCAGTGTCCAAAATGGCGGCTTCTGGTGGGTGGAGGCTCCCCACCAACCGCTGAAGCTCACCAGCCTAAAGCCAGCCCCTGGCAGATCTGCAGGCTCGCACTGTTGCGAGCCTGTAAATCTGCACCGGAGTGCGGGAACGGAGTGGCACGGAGTGGTGCGCTCCGTGCTTTTGAAAAACCTGTAAAAGCAGGTTTTTAAAAAGTATGCTGCGTGACCACTTTGGGTCGCTCCGGAGTGGACTGAGGTGCGGAACTGCAACAAGTAGTCTGACCCAGTCCGCTCCCAAGGTGCGGGTTACCTCAATCAGAGGTGGCACCGAGCCGTTCTACTTACCCCATGCGGAAAGGGCCTGAGTCTCTCAGAAAGGTTGGCATATATTATAAAAATAATTATAGATCTCTGTGTCCTGGAAACAATAGCTGTGTTTACTGATGGAGGCCATCTTAGCCAGTTCTGGGATAATACAAACAGATAGCCAAGCACATTTCATTATGGAAAGCAGTGAGTGAATTCAAACTGACCTGAGGAGTGGAAAAGGAAAATCCTTGGTAATGACAAATGCTCCCAGGAAATACTTCAGGATGATGAAAATTAGATTTTATAGCACCATGGACACCGAGAAAGAAATTTGTACCCATAGACTTTCATAGACTGTCCACTTCATAAGATACAAGAGATCTGATATACATGAACAACTAAAGTCCCCCCACCCCCGCATTGGATACCTGAAACTGTGGATAGTACTAACCTTCTAGCTTTGCAGGGACCATATAAAAACTTCATACTACTGAATAATATGAAGCCTCTCTGTGGTCTCTGTGAAGCTAGAGAGCTACTTCCTATGACACGAGAGCACTGATTTGAATAAAGGTGGTAATTTAATAGAACCATCAGAAACCAGCTACCAGCTGTCATTACTGATAAGCCAATGATTCTCAACCATCTCACTTCCTTTCTTTATTTTCAGGAATAACGTAATAGGATGAAATATTTTTTAGAAGGCACCCATCTTCTTCTCTAACTGCCTCTCCATGTTTTTCAGATGAGGAAAGCCATCAGACCCAACATACAGTTCTCATACCCATTGCTGTATGTGTAACTGTGTGCATCTTCTTCCTTCTACTTGTTCTTCTTTGGTGCAAAAGAAGAAGAGATGGTAGGTCTGATCTGTTTTTTGAGAGTATGGTCAAACATTTTTGACCAGGAATTTGGCAAGAAGCTAAGGCTGTTACCCTGTATGTTGGGGGTCCTGGGAGGGGCACCCAAATTACCAAATAAAAACACAAGATGGGGAAATTAGACTCGAGCACTCTCTTAAGCTAACGAGAGGCAGGGTGACTTTAGCTAGGATCTTTTACCCTTTGTATACAGTGTCAGGTCAGAGAGCAGTTAGACACGTTTTAAAAGTAAAAATAACAGTTTTATTAAGAGACAAACAACGAATAAGACAACACATACGCTAGCTAACTGAGAAATAGAAATGGGAAGTTTCGAGGGAGTGGGTAATACGACACCTGGTCTCGTCGTCCTGGAGAGAAGCGGGGATTGCAGGAGGGAGAGCTCAGCGTGGTTCACTGAGGGGAGCTTCTTCAGACAAACCAGCAGCAAGTTGGAATGGAAGTCCAAAGTAGTCCGAGGTGGTCCCGAAAGTGGGGACTTTTTATAGGGTGGATTATACCTACAGGCCATGCCATGCTCGGTGAGAACAAAGGAAATTTGGAGCTGGACAAAGGAGTTGCAAAAGGTCAGGTTTTGCATGATGGGCTTAGTGCTTGATGACAATAGTATGGCCAGTATGCAAATAGCTCAACAGAAAGGACTGGCTTGGCCTCTCAGCAGAGAGTCTTTATGTAGACTCGCGCTGAGCAAGGCTGGTTTGCAAGAAGGTGTTCCCTGAAGCAACGGAGAGGCTTAAGTTGCCTGCCTAAATGAGGTTTGGAATGTCCAACCATTAACGGCCGCGTCCAACACGTGCTTGTCCAATGGACCTCTGCAAACACGTGGAGCGGGGTGGCAGAGAAAGGTCAGGTAAAGGCCAAATTATTTGATATCAAGAGATATCTAGTGCTCTCACCAGACATATCATACCCGCAGTAGCAAGGCCATTTCCACACTAGATTATTATAGTGCTATTATTCTACTTTCAACATCCTATGAACTTCTGGGTTTTGCAGTTGAGGGAATGCCCTTTGAGGCCACTCCCTAAGCTGCAAACCCCAGGATTCCATAGGATGTTGAAAGTGGAATAATAGCACTATAACAGGCTAGTGTGAAAATGGCCCAAGGGAAACTAGTAAAAACTTGTGTGGTTTTTGCTTTCTGTCATTATATAATCCAATAGCAAATGATATTTCAAGTTAGGGAGTGGAAATCACTTGTTTCTCACTTACATGAACAAGCATTTGAGGGATGTAGGGATTAAAAAAAAGTCCTCATGCTGGAAATCTCCAAATTGTTACGAACTGCTCCCAACCCACTGCTGAATTTTAATCAACTTTGTAATACTTGGTACCAGTTCTTTCATCTGCCCTTTTCATACCTTCCAAAATTTCACAGATGAAAACTGGAGTGTGTGTGACCAAGCAATATCTGATGGAAAAAAGTTATTAATGAAGAAGAACACAACAGCTAAGAGAGGCTGCAGTAGTTTGCCTTTGCCTTAGCATAGTGGAAACGGCAAGATTAAGACCCTTTTTCTCACCACTGCAGAATTAATTGAGTGCAAGCTATGTTTGCAAGTTGAACTCTGTTTGCAGCGATTGAAGTAAACCAAGCATGGGTAGAGGGAAGTGAAAAGAGGAGAGAAAAACTGGGATATATTAAAAGCAGCTGAAAAAGTAGTATGATAAAGGATTAATTCGGACTGTCTCTGCTAAATCAGAACAGTTGGAGAGTATGCTGTTAACCTTCTTTCCTTCCTTTTTCTGATACTTATTTTTGTCCTGGTTTATAATATAATAAGTTTGGGAAAAAGTGGGGAGCCAGGGAGAGGAAATTAATAGGTGAGGGAGCTTATGATAATGTAAGATATTTGAATTTACCTAAGTTGGACAGACATTTCAGAAGTCGGGCATGAATTCTCCTGCATGTGCATGGTCTAGTTTTGCTCACTGCTAGAATGTGCATGTATGTAAGAAAAGTCTCTTTCAGTGGATTCTGATTTTGTTTCTTTACAGCACTATTGGAAGCAACACAAACAAGGTAAGAGATCCCAGGCCTTCATCTTAAACTCTACTATCTTGAACTCAACGGGATGGTAGGGCACTATGCTGAGCTTTAAGAGACAAATGATACAGGACAAATGTGAAGACACAGACTGCTTTTAGAAGAGGAGTAGCACAGCAGAAATTTATTTTAAAAAATCATGATTGAGGGCAGACACTTTCTCCTGGTGTTAACTAGACTGGAGAAGAATGGGACAACTGGGAGCCAGACTGGAGAAGAATGGGACAACTGGGAGCCAATTAATATCACAGAATAGGTTAAGTATGGATTGTGAAATGCAACAAAAGACTTCCAGTTTTTCTAGGAATCATGATAATTGGTTGGTTAGAGTGGGAGAGGCAGAACCTTGCATTCTTCGGGGAAAATATGATGTCCAATAGATTAGAAAGAACCACTGATTTTTTCTGGAAATCAGCAGATTGGTTGATAGTGTGTTTTCTCATTGTCCAAGGGAAATGTTCCCTGTCCTGAGTAAAGAGCTGAGTGGGTGGATAATGACTATAGGTTTCTAGATGACCCTTTCTTATTTCTTTCCCCTTCTTGGTTAGTGGTGAACGCTCCTTCCAAGTTTTGAGGGCTCGTCGGGTAACAAAATCTGCTGGTAAGTAACATTGCAAGAGTCATGTTGGGAACTGATATTGCTGGGATCAGATAAACGGAATCAGATTTGTGAATTTTCAGATAAGCGTCTTTGCTTCTCTGGGACTATGCAAGGGATAGTTGCGATAGTTTTGTCAGGCTACAGAGCCCCTCCTGCAGTCAGTCTGCTGGCCGTATACTGAAATAGCGTATGTAGTCTGTGTAGATGTATGCTATAGACCTCTATCAAGCTAGTAATGCTGTGAAGTGTCCAGTGTTAATTGATGATCGCAACAAAGTATCTGTTTGGAGTTTGCCTGTGTTATTACAAAGTATCTATTAGTTACTTGCTTTGTTGCCTGCTGCTACAAAGGCGAGGGCGAGAAGATCAGGGAGGGCAAAAACAGAAGTGTCAAGGAAAATGTTCTGGGAACTTGAGGTGTTTTAAGATAAGAGGCATGAGAAGTGGGAAACAAATGCAAGTCTGGAAATTGTCTAAAATGTGGGGTGGTGTTAGGTTTATGATCCTCCCCTCACAGCTTTGCATGCCTAAAATTTGAACTGGTGTCTATAAAACCTGTGAGCTCCATGTATGCTTTGGTCTCAGCAACTTTGGAAGAAGTGTTCTGTGTTGGTTGCTTTCTCTACAGATAAAAACTATTGTTTATCTCAGAGTGAAATTTGTGGATTGTGGGTTAGACAGTACACAAGTTTCAGGAAATGCTGGAGCATCCTCTTTTGGGATTTCATTCCTTGTCACGTTTGTTTCTGCTCCTGTACCTAGTGGTCTCCCAAATGGGTTTGAGGCCTTGGCTTGTTGCTGGTTGTAGCACTACCTTTAATCAGGATGTTTCTTTTCAAACATCATTTTCTCTCCGTTGAGATGTGGTGTTGGCATTGTTTTCTGCCATCTCCTTCATGAACTCAACATCTTCCTTTCTGTGCCCCTCCCCTAGTACCCCACACATTATTTCTATTTTTGCTCCTCCTTCTTCTTTGATGTTGTATAATCTGTTACCCTGAGTTCTGGGGGTCGCACAAGGGACACCTAAGTGTGCTCCAAATTATACATGTTGGGGAAATTAGTCAAAGAGCACAAGCTAGCAATGTGGGAGGCAGGGCAACGGAGCGAGATCTTTTACCCAATGTCTACGGGGTCAGACCAAGTCAAGGAGCAAACAGAAGTGGAATAACAGTTGTTGTTTTTATTAAAATACAATCAAACAGTGTATGCAGCACACTCACTCAGATAACTAGAGAAATAAAGGCTGGAGTGGGATAGAGGGATTTTTAGAGGAGTTGTTGGTTTGGGTAATACTACACCTGTCCTGAAGCCCAGGTAGTCTACAGCAGAGGTTCATAGAGATGAAGTTTCTTGGTACATGGGACTGAGGGGAAGGCTCACCAAGCAAAGCGGCAGCAAGGCGGGATGGAAGTCAGGAGCGATCCGAAGAAGCTCTCAAAGTCAGGGGTTCTTATAGAAGAAAATGTGGCCACAGGCTAGTCCGTACTTGGGGAAAACAATGAGTTTCGGGCTGGAGACAAAGCCTCCGAAAGGTCAGAATTTAGTATGATTGAGTTAAGTCCGAATCGTCAATAGAGTAGACAGTATGCAAATACAGAGTGCTTGACAAATGAGGATTCATCTAATCAAGCTGCCTGCTCGGGGCAGGGAGTTCTTTGTAAGTAGCGTGCATACAAAATAGAGTACTTGCCTTTGAGGTCTCCTGAAGTGGTGGGACGGCTATTTCTGGCCAGCCTGTATTGTTTGGAATATTACAGTGATTAGTGGCCATGCCTGTCTGCAAGCTTGTCCGGGGGACCTCACAGCATGTGGAGAGGAGTAGGTAAAGAAGGCCAAATTATTGGTATCAAAGTGATATCTAATATCCCACAAGTCCAGGCTAACAACTGCTGTAACAAATCATTGTGCTAAAGTGCTATAAGCCCATACCACTTTTGTGCTATGTCTCTAAAAAGGAAGTGAAAAAGAACCTTTCAGTCTGATAATTCAAATGTATTCATGCTTTCCCCCTACACACACCATTTCTTTTTCCTGTTTTTAATTTTCTATTTAATTAGAAAAGAGACTGCACAGTCATACTGCTATGATGCTATAAGTCTGTACTATTTTAGTACTATATCTCCAAAAGCAAAGGAAACAGAAACTTTCAGCTGGGTAATTTATCCATCTCCCCCACTTGACACATTATTTCTTTTTCCTATTTTTAACTTTCTGTTTAATTGGAGGGAATGTATAGACATAGCACTCAAGTGATATATGTCTATACTGCTTTAGAACCATATTTTGAAAGAGAAGAGGTGAGTGGGGAGGAAAAACATTCAGTCTGGAAATGCAATGAGAGGACAAAGGTCAGCAGAAAACCTTTATAATGAAGGTCACACTCCCATTGAAAATATCCTGTTTACTTCTTGCTTTTTCCTAGAATGATGCAGGGAATATGGCAAAAAATGTGGCAAAAATGCCCTTCGTGCCCCTTAGAGAGTATTTGGGGGCAGAAAAAATGGACTTTTTTTTTAACTCTTGGGGAACCTTGGGAGCCACAAAAACAGCCCTGGTGTTTGCAAGTAACCAACTCTGCCTTAGGCTCAGACGGCTTGTGGATAGTGTTTCTGAAAACTCATCCTGTTTCTCATCCACAGGCATCTCAACAGCTCGAGGACAACACATGGAGAAGCAAGTGAGTCTCTACTGTTGGTTTTCTGATCTTAATGCAAGTAATGTTGCTGATGAAATTTGGCACATGGAGCCAAAAATGTGAACTCTTTCAGGGGAAAAAAAAAGGGGGGGGGTTTGCCTCACTTCAGCTCATCCCTGGACCATTCATGTCTGGATGAGGTTCAAAATGGGTTCAGTCTTGGTCCATTTATTAACCTTCCCTCCTTTGTTATGCAAATCCTTCTCCTTGCACTCTGTAAGGTGAAGAGAGAATGAGCTGGTAGACCTCACTGGAAAGGTTGACTTTACTGGTCAGTTCCTGAGCTTGATCTAAGGCATCATTTCCTGGTATCTGTCACCCACTGAGCAGGATCCTTGCCCTTGAAATAAGCGGAGGTATTTACACATACGCCTCTGGAAAATTTTGGCTGAGATCCTATGTCCTTGTGGATGGAATGTAATGTTCCTTTCGTGCAGTTGGACTAGGCTGCCACTTCTGCCCATATTGAAGGCAACTTCCCTGCACAGAATGCACTTCCATGGATATTTATCAGCTGGAAAAGGGTGTGGGGCACCTGGACAGCATTTGGCCACATTTGGATAGCCAAGAGGAAACTCAACATTTGACTACACTTGGATAGCCAGAAGGAAAGTCCTCCCAGATCTTCGGAGAGTATGCTGGAAAACTTGGGAGGGTGATAGCTGCTGTTTCCTCCACCTGGAGACTGCCTGGGAACCCCATGCTCTCCTCTGGCCATCAAATGACTGAGAGAACATGCCTGTTCATTGAAGAAGACTTGCATGGAGGGAAGAAGGGTAGCTTTAGACAAGGGGATACTGGATACCACCATTCATAATGTCCTTAAAAAGACCCCAGGTCGTGTGTGTGTGTGTGTGTGTGTGTGTGTGTGCCTGGTCATTTTGTTACTTTTGAAAGTGGTAGATAATGATGAAAAAAAAGGGGCAAGTAAAAGGGGAGAAGGAGCAGCTTTTTGAATACACCAATACGTGTAAATGGCTTTGTATTAGGGTTCCTTGTAGAAAAATGCATATTATTTTGCATATTTTTCTATGCAAAATACAGTCAGTCCTCCACCTTTGGTAGGGCTAGGGGTGCAGGAACTCCACAAAAGTGGAAAACTCACAAATATCAAAACTCATGTTTGTGTGTCTGTGGGAAGGAGGCTGTGATATGTTAGGGAGAATAGGCACCCAGGCTCCAAACCAGGTCTGAAAAAGAGGGGAAAGAGGATGGGTTGGCATCGTGGCCCTATGCTTCCCCCCACAACTCTGTCTCTTTCTCTCTCTCTCTCACCTATCTCCTTCTTTGGGTGAGGGGGGGACATCGGGAGAGTGTTTGTGGTGCTGAGAAATCAGACTGCAAGCCATCCTTAGCTGGACAGGCAGGGACTTGTGGAGGAAGAAGAAGAGCACAGGTAGGTTTTTAAGGGGCTGTATGGCCTGATCGGAGTCAACAAGAGGGAAGTGGCTGAGACGGGTTGGAGAAGCTCTTAAATGATCAAATGCATGAAAATTAAACCTGAAAATATGGAAGGTTGACAATATGTTAGTCTGGAAAAAAAATCTGGAAAAAGTACACTGCAGACAATTGCAGATGAGAACATTTGATCTACTAAGATACATGTAGGGCAGATTGTGTTTAATTCATACTTCATACTAAGTCAGCCCTATCAATGTGCCTCCTTTTTCTGCAGCCTCCAAAGAATGACCGGACCGCTCAGCCACAAGACATCATCTATGCTGAATTCAGGAAGGATTCCTCAGACAGTCAGGAAGAAGCGGAAGCTGATGATGATATTGTCTATACCACAGTCATCATACGTTAAAACCTTAACTTGGGGGAGTCAAGACAGATTTGTATGTCTTTTGAATGGCTTCCTATCAAAAAGCATAGAAGTGCTGAAGAAATGTTGGACCCGTGGCTCTCTGGACTTGATAAATCTGTCCAGCAAATGAACTGTAGTTGTTTCTGGTTCCTGGCTTTGGGATGTGGATGTAGTCAGCCTATTTTTCTGGAATGCTCTCTTGGGTGGAAAAAAAAAGACTGAGCATGAAAAGAAGCCTCACTGCAGGTTCCTCATCTTGGGTGTGAGTCTAGGTTTCTCTTGGGTGCACCAGTGAAATTACGGGTATACTAGCAAAATCAGTGTCACTTTGCCTCTCATAGCTGCCCAGTACTCATATATCAGGTAGCCCCTCACCTTTTATTTTCTTTTTTAAAAATGCGTCAATTTGAATATTCATATGTTACCTTATTTTCCAAAAAAGGAGACCGTGTAGATGTGCAGAGGAGCTTTGATATCCATGCCATCCCTTGTCAGCTTTCAATACAGACATGTATAGCTATTTGCTCTTGTGCAGAAAAAAGGGGACAATGGTAGCAAGGTACGTTGACCATCAGCCTCATGGGTGGCTTTGCCTCATTGCTATTTTTTAAAAAAAGTCTGCATCTTTTTTCATTCTGTATACATTCTTCTCTAGCTGAGGGTTTGAGGAAGGCTGCAAACAGGCCATTTCCGCACTACACTGTTATAGAGCTATTATTCCACTTTCAACATCTTGTGGAATTCTGGGGTTTGTAGTTTAATGAAGCCAAAGATGCCCCTCCCTAAACTGCAAACCCCAGGATTCCATAGGAGTTGAAAGTAGAATAATAGCACTGTAACAGTGTAGTACGGAAATGGCCATAAAGACCAACCATATCACCTTCAAGGAGGACCTTTCTGATTATTTACAGACATTTTCTCTTCTGAAGACATGGTGGCTAAAAGCTTACAGTTGATTAATAAATGGAACCCAGTGGACCTGTGGTTGTATAGTGTGAATACTGGGTGTATACCGAGCATACATAGAGTATAGCTGATAATGTAGGTGCATAGATCCTGAAACAGGGGAGGCATAGGGGGCTTGAGTCTCCCCATAAGGCTGGGTTTCCCCTGTCCTGGAAATGACCAGGTACCAGGGATCAGGAGCACCAAAACACCTGTGAAGCTGGATCTCCCCCCGTCCCCACAAGGAACTACCAACTGGAACTGTCCTATTTTATAGCCATCATTGCATTCACCTAATAGGGTGTTCTGTATTTTCCCTTTTCCTTGGTATGTTAATTTTATTTTATAATTTTATAATTTATAACAATATTATCGTGTTTTATTTATTTGTCATTGTCTTCATCGTAGTCACATTGTTAACTGTTTTAGTTAGTACTATTATGATTCATTTCTGTGTTGCTGTTTTGTAAAAACATACATGCAAGTATGTCAAATTTGTAATGATCTTCCTGCCAGGCTGGCACCCCCCCCCCCAAAAAAAGAAACCCAGTTCTGGGTTGACATGCAGACAAGCTTCTACTCAAATTTATATTTTAGTTGTTTATTTTTTTTACCCTGTAATCCATGCCCGTTATTTCATTTTCCTTATCAGTCCCAATAAACTGTTCATTTGCTTTCTCCTAACCTGAACTGCAGAGGCTTTGTATTTAAGGAACACAGAAATTCACTGAGCAAACTGAATTGTGTTTCCTTCAAGATGCATTCAAGAATTCAGTACATTCTAAATGTGGCTGATGTTGAAAAACCTAAGGTTGAAAAAGCATCTGCACCATACAGTTATAGCAGTTTGGTACCACTTTAACCATCATGACTTCATCCCACAGAATCTTGGGATTTATAGGTTGGGGAGATGGGTCTCTACTAAAGAACTCTAGTGTTGCAGTTCAAGGGAGTTCACTACAGCTTTCCTGCAGAGAATATTAAGTCCCTAATCAAACTATAGATCCCAGGACTCTATATGATGTGAGCATGATAGTCAAAGTCATGTCAAGCTGCTATAACAGTGTGGTGTCAACACTAGGGATATAAATCTTTTTCTGTTTCATTATTGCATGCAAAACCAAAGGCTTTCAAAAATTTTGTGCCTGTTGGTTGAGATTATCAGTTTTTTTTAAATTTTTAATTCTTATATCTATTTAGTTGGTTAGTTAGTTAGTTATTTCAGTGTAGGAGCTTTTCCGCCCCACACACATTCTCCCAAACTACAGTTTTCAGCACAAAAACATGTTTTTTGCACCAAAGAAATTTTCTCAAAAGAGTCCTGAAGCAGGAAAAATCTTACAGTAGTTGATATATCTCTACACCCTTTCTCATCAAAGACAGGGGAAATTGTGAGTGCTGTGAAAGAAAACAAAATACCATCATACATGCAAATAGAGCTTGGAAAACTTACTTTTTTGGACTACAAATCCCAGAATCCTTCAGCCAGAAGGCCATTCTACAGATTATAGTCCAGAATAGTAATTTATCTGAGATCTGCAAACAGCGTACAAGGACAATCGGGGACCATTTCCGCACTAGAATGTTGTAGCGCGATTATTCCACTTTCAACCTCCTATGGAATCCTGCGGTTTGCAGTTTAAGGAGGGGCCTTGAAGCCCCTCCTTAAACTGCAAACCCCAGGTCCATAGGAGGTTGAAAGTGGAATAATCACGCTATAACAGTCTAATGTGGAAATGGCCAAAGTTCAGGAGAAGGGGAAATTTTGAAAATATATCTGTGAGGGGGAAAAAATCCATAAATTATAAATCTATAAAGGAAGAATTCTGCAGGTATACAGTTTAGGGAGGGGCCTTTAGAATTCTCAGCGAAAGAACTCTTGGGCCTCAGTAAACCACAAACCCCAGAATTCCACAGGATGATGAAAGTGGAATAACAGCACAATAACAGTGTAGTGCAGAAGCAGCCAAAGTTCGTAAGATGCATTGAGAGAAGCTGAGGCAGAAAGACTAGTCATTCCTCAAGGCAGACATAGGACTCATGTAGAGCATGGGGTGCATGTATGTTCTATTTTGTAGACCAAGGGCCCTCTCCCACTTTTGGGGGTGAGGCAGGGGGAAAAAAGGAAAAGTGTAGCAGCAATGATTCTTCTTTTATACATGGTGCAGGTCTCCTGATACACATTTTAAAAATTTGAAGAGCCATTCGTTTTCCAGCTATAAGTGGACCTCGTGCTGTTTTCTGTCCAGCCCATTATTTTTAACACAAGGGTCAATACAACTCGTGGTGGATCCTACAGAATGGGCCCCCAGAGCCTTGAAGGTTGCTTTACTACAGTCCTGTTGTCATTCATGTATGCCTTCAAGTTGTTTCTAACTCTAAGGTGGACCTATCACAGATAATTTTTTTACAAGATTTGTTCAGAGGTTTGCTATTGCCTTCCTCTGCAGCTGAGAGTGTGTGACTTGTTCCAGGTCATCCAGTAGGATTCCATGGCAGAGCAGGGATTTGAACCCTGGCCTCCCAGGTTCCTAGTCCAGCATACAAAACATTATACCACACAGGCTCCTTCTTCTTGGGTCAGGATCCTGGTTTCCAAGAAAGCTCAAGTGAAACGTTGCATTATGACTGGGGTGTGTGTGGAAACATGAAATCTAGAATACCAGTATGAATGTTCAACATCATAGGCCCTTTCCACATGGGGTTAAAAAAACGGTGTAGATCGACCTCCACGGAGGTCTTCTACACCGTTACGTGAATTGGGGTGGATTACTCACAAGTAAATCCACACGCCAATCCGCGGTCGGGTGCCCGCAAGTGGCGGTGCCGTGTGCTTTTGAAAAACCACATTTTATGTGGTTTTTCAAAGGCAGGGGGCGTCCAGCCCCATCCAGCCCCGTCGCAGTGCCCGTATGGATTTACAGACGTGCGAAAGGGCGTCCCTGCAGATTGGGCAGGGGGTGGGATTTCCGGCTGGCGAGCTTCTCCGTTTGGTGGAGAGGCTCCACCAGTCAAAATCTGCCATTTTGGTTGCTGCTGGGCGCCGAGGACGCTGCGGGACGCTGCTGCATGTAGAGCAGCGAAATGCGCTGCTCCGCGCAGCAACGGAACAAGGTAAGCACCATTTTGGCGTGGCTTGCCCCGTTCCGCCGCCCACGTGTGAAAAGGGCCATAATTATGGAAACTTCCTAACTATCAAATAGAAATGGGCATGTTTCTTCTATTTGAAGTGGAGCAGTAGCACATCATAGTGATCGACTGAGGAAGTCGTGCAAGAAAGCCTCTATATCACGTGTGTCAAACACAAAGCCTGTGGACTGAATCCAGCCCACCAGGCCATTTCATGGGGCCCGCACACTTCTCCTGCAGCTGCAGCACTCCCCCTGCCTGGGAAGCCCAATCTCCAGATTGCAGGCCCCGAGCTGCTGGTATTCTGAAGAGGGGTGCAGCAACCAGCACTTATGATCTATTTCTACTTCTGACTGCTCCTCTGTCCAAGTCTTCCCATCAGAATATTGCTGTGGGTTACCATGGCAACACTCTGCATGGCTCATGAGAGCTGGACAGAGGAGCAGTCAGAAGCAGAAGTAGATCATGAGTTCTGGCTTCTTCAGAATACCGGCAGCCAGGGACCCACAATTTGGGGATCAGATTCACCAGGTACAGAGAGGGGCAGGAGGGCAGAAAGAGCCACAAGGGAAGGGGAAGCAGAAAGAGGCACAGAGAGGGTCTCAACAGGGACCAAAAAGTTAAACAAAGTTCATGTAATAAACAGTGCTTGGTAATATTTGTCTGATGATTCAAAAACTAACTTTCTGTTTTCAAAACTCATTTTTCAATAAATTGTACAATAAATTGTTGTACACAATAAATTGTACATTCCCCTGTAGATCAATAAATTGTACAATAGTTGTACACTTGAATATCTACTTGCCATTATTTTTCCTAGACTTCTAGTTTCAGAGCTGCTTATTACTAAAACCAGTAATAATTGAATGCAATTATTAATCTGATAAAAGAGTAGGTACATTTATATAGTCTTACAGATACAATCAGCCCTTCGAGGGCAACCATAATGCAGATGCCACCCAAGATGAAATTGAGTGTGACACCTCTGCTCTATATCTTCTCTGCAGATCTAGCTGTAGCTCATGTTGCTTGGAGGAAGTACTTTATCTTGTGTTTAAAGCTAAAAATGTTTTATTCTCTCCTCTTCCGTGAAAACCCAAAGAGATTGAGAACATCACTGTCCTATCTGTGTGCATCTTTAGCACACAGCAGAAATGTGTCAGAATCCTGTATGATGACTACATACTGTGAAGCACCATTAGTATGGTGCTAGGTAATGCATTCTGGCCAGACCCCCTCCCCACAAAACCCACTTACTGGTAAGCAGCTGCTGGGATTGATGGGGAGGGTCCATTCCCCTGTAGATCATGAAGTGGCTGCCTGATGTTCCCACCCCCTCCCATGATCAATCTCAGGTATGACAGGTAGAAATGAGATCCCTGTCACAAATCTCCATTTCCACCAGAGATCACTTGCATGATGGGATGGGTGGGAACACCAGGCAGCTGCTTCTTAACCAACAGAGAAATGATTCCCCATTGATCCCAGCAGCGGCTTACTAACAAGTGGAGTTTGGGGAACTTTCTTGGTCCCTATATAGTCTCTGAACTAGGGGCTATGCAGGGATTGCAAAAACATAGCAGCGACAAATGTGTAACTGTAGGTTCCATATTTGTAACTGCCCAGTAGGATGCCAGCCATGGTTTCTTACTATTAGAGTTTATTCTGAAGTGCACACCTCAGTAAAGTCATGACATCAGACCACTTTTCAGGTTTGCTGCTATTAGGGCTTATTCTGAAGTGAACACTTCAGTAAATTTATGACATCTGACCATTTTCAGATTGACATTAAAGCCCCGAATGTGAACTTGTTTGAATTTACCGTCTGAATGTGGATTGTTATCTTTGGGATTCAAGTGCCTGAGAGCTGGTTCACAAGTAAAATCTTAAACTCTGTCAGTTGCCAATTTGATGCATCACATCCAGCCATATCCTATGCACAATTTCAAGCCATCTATCAATGAACAAACATTGTAACCAGTAACAACCATCAATGAGCAATTTCATACTAGTCATCTATGACCAATCAGTGTCAAATAGCAAATACTAGAGGGCTGCACATGCAGGCAACAAACAATATATATGAGTTTCTGGGGAAGATCTAAAACTGGGATGGGCAACTGTGGTTCACCAGGACAGAGAGGAATTTTCTGTCTTGGCAGCCTCTGAGGGGCCACATAGATTGCCAAAACCACCAAAACCAAAACAAAATACAGACATAGTCTACTTTTGGTTCTAAAAATTTGGTATTTTTGATGTTGAATAGCACAGGGGGGGGGTCTGGCAATCTATTTGAGAGTTTGAGGAGAGTCCATTCACCCTTTCATTTGGGCTATAGAAAAGATGTTGTGGGGAAGGCTTGAGGTCTGCGTAAAAGCAACATGGGGAGCATATTTTCTCCAGTCCTGATCTAGAGCATGTCTGATAGCAAAATTTGCAGAAAAGAATGATATATACAGATCATCTGAAAGTGAATTCCTTTCCACCCTCAAGAAAAAGTAAAGAACATGGTGGAAGCTGCAAAGACAGTAAGTATCTCAGTTCCTATCATAGGCGATCTGAATTTCAGACTGAGAGATGATGGTGATAGAGAGCATGAATGTGCAGTGGCATGCTATTATGTTTAAGGAACCATGACACCAATGACTTTAGAACAGAAAGTCTCTGACAGAGAAACTCCTTTTCTCAAAGTCTTTATGACTTCTCAGCCCAACTTTTTCTACTCATTCTCTACCAAGCCAAAAGTTTATTTTTAGCAGCACCATTATTGTGAGGATGGCAAGAGAAGGATGGAGAAACACAGACTTTCAACATGGGTTGCAGCCATGTTAAACAGTGCAATAAAGCTTGAGCTGGGAAAGAAGGAATTCTGCTCCAGCTGGTCCCATACTAACTGTGTGTGCCTGCCAGCCACAGGCAAGATAAGCAGCAGCTGTCTCTAGAATCCCATCCCAACATTTGCTTTCTAATGGTGTTGGTGCTGCTTTTGGATCCAAACTCTTTCTTGAAATATCCTGGGTTACCCTCATTCCCTTTCTCTTGTGTTCTTCCTCCTCCCCCTCCCCATTGATCATGGGTCACATGTAGAATCAGCAACATTTCAGAAATTAACTTTCACCAACTTCCACCAACTTTGTTATTATTATCATGTCAGGAGTTTGATTATATGCATCAAAAGTGCTTTAGCAATACTAGATTAGTTAAGCATTAAGATCATTTCCTTTTATTTCTAGCAATTCTTTTTCCATCACTTTTTCTCTGCTGAATCTACTGTCTTGGGAACAGTGACTGTGGCCAATTCCACACTACACCGTTATAGTGCTATTATTCCACTTTCAACACACTGTGGAATTCTTGGGTTTGTACTTTTACTAAGGCCAAAGAGTTCTCTGGCTGAGAATTCTAAAGCTGCCCCTCCCCGAAACTGCAAACCCCAGGATTCCATAGCATGTTGAAAGTAGAATAATGGCACTAAAACAGTGTAGCGTGGAAATGGCCTCTATTTTTTTGGCTGTGGCCATCTTAGTTAGTTCTAAGATGACAGCGTCAGGTTGCTAGGCTCCTTGTCATATGGAAATAAGTATGGTCTGCTATAGTGGGGCAAATGTATTTGATCATCTCATAGAAGCTGCTACATATCTCTGTTAGTATTGCTTATTACCATTATGAAATATCCATTGCTAATTACAGTTACAGAAGGCCTTTCCACACTACAATTTAATACTGCTATTATTCCACTTTCAACATCCCGTGGAATTCTGGGCTTTGTAGTTTAGGGAAGGGCATTTAGAATTCTCAGCCAGAGAGCACTTTGGACTCAGTAACCTTACAGACCCCAGAATTCCACAGGATGTTGAAAGTGGAATAATAGCACTATAACAGTGCAATGTGGAAATGGCTAAAGTAACCATAGGGCCTGCTTACTGCAGCAATGTATCCAAGACCAGGGAGGAGCAAATAAGGGCAAAAAATTGCAGACTAGAGAGACACATTGTTTTGAGAAACTGGTGCTTGTGAGATAAGAACAGGAAATATGCAATTAGGTCACCTTTTTCAAGGATGGCAGAGGAGATGTGGCAAGCACTGGTTTGGAAAAGTGTTGGGGAGGTGGTATGGTGTATGGATTTATGGATTTATGGATCTCACCAATCACTGCTTTGCATGCCTTAATTTGGAATGTTAACCTATAAAAGCCTTAAGCTATATGTATACTTTAGTCTCAGCAACTTCAGTGGAAGTGTGCTGTGTTGCTCATGTTTATCCATCAAAATAAGCTACTGTCTAGCTCAGAGTGAATTTTGTGGAATGTGGGTTATCCAGTATATGGCATACAGACCATGTAGAAGTACATTTCATTTCAAGAAACACTGGTTAATTTAAACTGCCCCAGGGAGTGGGAATAAAAAGTCCTTATAAGTGCTGGGAGTTCCCCAGGAATTCTTCAGGATGGGGGAAAACAATCTCAAAATGTAGATCTCAAGAAAAAGAACAGAGAAGGATAAGACAGGAACGAAACCAGGGACTTTCTCCTTTTCC
The DNA here is from genome assembly GCA_948474755.1 of Ctenosaura bakeri. Lineage (NCBI taxonomy): Eukaryota > Metazoa > Chordata > Lepidosauria > Squamata > Iguanidae > Ctenosaura > Ctenosaura bakeri. Next base: position 135,087 of record CAOLHI010000799.1, read on the forward strand.
CCCAAGTCCATCTGGTTGGGTCCTAAGAAACAGCAGGTTCCTAGGCTACAACACATCCTTTTGTTGGTGCTGTGAGGAGAAGCAGATGATGGAAAAAGGTGAAACACCTCACTTGATTCATTTGTCTTTCTGCTCAGTAGGCAGCAACGCATGGGAAAAGGATCCTCAAAGTGAACTAGTGGAAGGAGTGCGTGTATGTGTGCTTCTTTTAGGTCAGAACCACAATTTTATCTTTTTCCATGGCAGCAATCTAATCTATGTTTTATACTTACCTCAAGCCTATGCAGTACATATCCTCTTTTGCATATTCTTGTTTTTAAAATTACTTGAGTGGCTACCTTAGTGAGTTGACTGATTGTCTGATCACAGAAGATCTTGCACATCATGAGAAAGCACATGAGAAGCTTGAGGTTATGATAAAATTCTTGCCAGTTTCTTGTTAGATCCAGTCTGGGGGCTGATGAACTTCAGAAAACTTAACAGATGCTGTAGCTGGAACTAGGTCTACGGATCCAACATTGTCCCATCATGAAGAAGACACCCACTGTCTCCATCCTGTTGTTTTGGTGAGAACCTCAACTAATGAGGAGTGGGGGGGGACCTTGAACTGGGAGAGAAGGGTATTTATATAAATGCAACAGGGAGCTGTTCAAGTTTTGAGAAAGACAAGCTCTGGAAATCAGGATGAATGGGTGATATAATTGTGGTAGCTCACTTGTGAAGCATGCTGCTATAGAGGCATGCTAATATTGCGCTGTGAATCTATTCCCTCTAGGCACTGAAAATATGTTGTAGTATAATTTCACATCAGATACATGCATCCACCTACTTGTGTGTCCACCAGGAGAAACGTGCAAATATGTAATAGACGTGGCAGTCATTTGGCAGAGATAATGATAATAATAATAATAACATTTATTTTTATCCCACCTCTCCCAATGGATCAAGGCGGCATTACAGCAATATATAAAATACATTAAAACATTAAAACATTAAAATGTACCCCATCCTCCCCACCCACCCACCCTTCTAACCCCCTAAAACACATTAGCTATTAAAAACAAATTAAAAACAAGTTTAAAAAGAAGAGGACAATTGATCATCTCATTGTGATGAGGATCTATTCAGTAGTGGTTGTTTTTAATTTTCAGGTTACTCTCCACCTCAGCAGAAGATGTTCAAACTAGGTAAGAAAATGCCCAGGCAAAGTATGTTATTGCTATAGTAACTCTGACTCACGGACGTTTGAAATGAGCCCTCTGCATCAGAGAGCGCTTTTCAGGCTTGAAGAGTTCATGTGCAGAACACTCGCTTTGTGAAATAGAGATTATTGAGTATTACTGACTTTGCATGCCACAGAGAAATTAGTAGCTTGACCGTGTTGCCCTATATGGCGACTTTGCTGCTTAACATGGGACATGCTGTGAATTTATCCTCAGACATGTTCCATGTTGTTAACCAAAAAATCTATCTGTGTAGAAAGGCATCTAAGCTATCAGTTTTCTCTGACATGTCAACAGGCAGTAGAAGTTAATGTAGCAATGCTGTCCATAAAAACATCCAAATCCATGTTAAGGTAATGAAACAACTGAGAAATAGGAAAATAAGCCATTGCTTTCTTGCTTCTTCTCCCCAGCAGTGCTATTGCCAGTCCCAGGTGCAGTGTGAAACCATCATATCACTTGGTGAAACTTTATTTGCGTTTATTAACTTATTTATGTTTTTTTCTTTCTTCAATTTGTACCCACATTTTTCATGACAAGGGACCCAAGGCAGCTTGCAAAATTTAAAGTAAAAGTTGGCTAGAATGTTACATTACAAAAGTTTTAAAAACCAACAAAACAAGAATACACATCTTCCCACTTCTCATGTTAAAAGACTAACCTTGCAGACATTGTAACTTCAATATTTAGTTAGCTTTTTGCCCCTTCTCTACCCAAGCAACACCCAGCCTTTTGAAATATCTTGCTGATGAAGAGATCTTGAGGTGTCAGAAGCTGGCATGTTTGTAATACGTCGTTGAGTCTAATAAAGGGATTTATTCTTATCATGGATTTGGGAACAACTGTTCAGTACATTCAACATGTCAAGAGTAACTCAACCCAAGCATTGGCCAAAGAATAGTCTCTCTTGCCTGTCCCACATGTGAACCAATTATGAAGTACTATGAGAAGCAAATTTGATATACATTTCCTTGTTATTGTTATTTTTTTTACCTTCAAATAATTTCCAACTTACTGTGACCCTAAGGCAAATCTGTCATGGGGTTTTCTTGGCAAGATTTGTTCAGAGAGGTTTTGCCTTTGCCTTTTTCTGAGGCTGAGAGAAATAACTTACCCTAGGTCACCTAGCGTCCTATCTCAGTACTGGCACAGCTGATAAAACAAACAAAACAAACTGAATAACTCCCAGCTTGTTACTTACTTCCAGGCAGTAAGCATAGAGTCATAAATAAAGTCCGACACAAACAAAGTCCCACAGGTTTCACAGCAAGGGAGTGTCCAAGGTTAATTTAAGCATTCATCAAGGCATCCAGCAAGGTAGAAGTTTGGATAAGTTCTGACAATTCCTGGAGGGAAAGGACGCCAGCTAAATAGACCCAAAGCCTAGCACAGCTGTGCCTTGATTGATTGTTGCCAGTTATAAATTCTGAGAGAGTATCGCTGGGTTTCTCTTTGCTGCCTGTGCTGTGCAATCAAGGTATGTGTTCTTCTGTATCTGAAGAGGCAAGACTCTCTGTTGAAGCTGGCACCACCCTCTGTTCTGTTTCTGGCACTGTAACCTCTCTCTGTACAGCATGCCCTGGCATGCCCTCTGTTTCAGCCTCTGATGTGCCCTCTGCTTCAGACTTTGAGCCAGAGTCCATGCTCTGGAAGGAGGGCATGACACCCACTGGGTTTCCATGGCCAAGTTGGGAATCAAACCCTGGTCTCCAGGATTGTAGTTCAACACTCACACCACGACACCACGCTGGTTTGCTTCAGATGTTTCCTGTCCTCCTGTTAATATCTGGTTTTGTCTTTGTTTCTTTGGTTTAGTGAGAGCCCTCCTGCTCCTACAATCTCCTTGATCTCTAGGTGGCCAACCTTGCTGAGTGGAAATGCCACCATCATCTGCAAGGCACCTCAAAATACCACAGTGCTGGATTTTTACTTGGAAAAGGATGCCCAGAACCTAAGCAGTCCTAGAGAAGGAATTGATGGAGTTGCTCATTTCCCCATCACTAATATGAGCACAGAGCATGGAGGAGTGTATAAATGTTGTTATTACAGTTCAGGCTCCTCCGTCCCAAAATGCAGTGAGCCCCTAGAACTTCTGATAACAGGTAAGAAGCCCAGAAATCTCAATATCTCGGAATATATCCTGAGGCCACCAGAAGCTGGTTCAATGGTGAATACTGTTTTTGCTCTCATAGATGAGGGACAGAATAGGGGTAGGATCAGGGAAAAGCTTCCATCCACCAGTGCCTTCATGTTGCAGCAGCACAACAAGACATGGAAATGTTGCACAAATATGTGTTTATATATGGAGCAAGATGCAAGATGAACACTATACACCAATTACACTTTGATGTGACAGGAAAATATTCTGCTGTTTTAGATACAGAAGACAAATTTCTAGGCTTAGTTTTTTTTTTTTATATCTTTTGCACCATGATCTTATGGGTGGATTTTGTGGTTCTAAAAAAAGAAAGAAAAGAAAATAGACTCTGTAACTCCAAAATCTTCCCACCATTCTTTTAATATATTCATCTTCTTTCAATACAATATTCTAAGCTTTCTATTGATGGGTGGATCCATCTTGGTCTTAGCAAGATTCTTATTTTCGCACTACCAAACTTATTCTATTCTGGTTACATATAAGCTCCCCACTCCCTAGAAATCCAACATCGTTTGAACAGGTTTTTCATATGTGCATATTTTTGTGTGCATTTTTTCCAGACACTTTTTTGTTCAGTTCCTAAAGGTGTGCATGATAGTACTTTTTTCCATGTTTCACAGAATGCATTGTAAGCTCATAAACGTATGGATTTCCAACTTCAAATTATGCCCAGTTCAGCGTCTGGGTCCAGGATGTACAAGATGCGGAAAACATGCTTTTAAGAAACTTGATGGAGTGAAATCTCACCCTTCCCTGTTTTTTTCCTTCTGTTCACAGATCCTGATTTACCGAGGCCAAATATTTCTCTTACCCCTAGAAAGATAATTCACTTAGGAATCACGGTCACTATTCAATGCTTGGCCACTGGCCCAGTCCAGAGGTTCTATCTTCATAAAGATGGACATAAATTGGAATCTCAGTCTGTGAAACCACAAAAAGACAGTGTTAAATTTTTCCTTCGTGATGTGAAGCAGAATCATGGAGGCAGATACCACTGCAGCTACAAATCGTCTTCACACCCTTTCATCTCAGACTCCAGCAATGAAGTGGAAGTGTTTGTTGTAGGTAAGGGGGCTAATAGATCATCTCCTCAGACTAACACACCTAGTGATTCAGGTTGCAGTGTCATTGTTCTCTCACCTGAATAATGCAGATTGTTCCCATAAGTAAGGGCAAGGTCTTTTCCTCACTAGACTGTTATAGTGCTATTATTCCACTTTCAACATTCTATGGAATCCTGGGGTTTGCAGTTTAGGGAGGGGCCGTGAGGCACTAGATCGTTATAGCCTTGAGCCCCTCCCTGAACTGCAAACCCCAGGATTCCATAGGATGTTGAAAGTGGAATAATAGCACTATAACAGCCTAGCGTGGAAATGGCCTAAGAGTCCTGCTTACAGTGGTAACCATTCTTGACACAGTTCTTCCCAGGGGTGTTTGACTTTTCAGAGTCCCTTCTCAATTTTTTACAACAGCATGGATTTAGGGATACAAAAGTATAAGGACCACACCCCACCTCTCAACACTCAGAAGTGTAATTTTATGCCACAAACTCCACTGGTTAATGTTGTTGCTGTGATCAGATCTGATGCACAATGGAGAGAAAGTAAGTACATTCTGCTTGTGGAACTCTTGCACTACTGTCAAGGACTGCTGAGGTTAAGGCACCAGTGCAAAAGCAGGATGTCTTCACAAAGATGGGCAAGAAAGGTCCTCCAGTTTCTTCTTCCAAAAGCATTTGCATCAACTTCCTGGTTTGTGGCATCATAACTTCTTTACTTAGTATGCTTCCATATTGGGTAAGAGACAGAGCTGAGTGGATGCGATTAGGCCTTAGGGACAATAAAAGGTGCTACCTCTCCTTATGCATCTTTAGAACCAAAGAAATCACAGAATTAGAATCCTTGGCAATGGAAGAGGAGAACCTGTCGTGCCTCAGTCCCAGAACCCAGGTACAAACACGTGCAGGATCCTCTCCAATGGCCAAAACACACAGACACAAACAGGATTATATCTAGTGCAGCCCATCATTGACTAGAAAGGGAGAGCCCACAAGGCCGAGAGCACTTATATAGAGAGGTCTCATTAACCAGGCAAACAGATGGTGGAGGTTGCTGGCCAATATATACCAGAAGCAGGGCAGAAAGAAGTCTGTTGCAGACAACTGCCAATTCTGGTGGAAGCCCTCTGTTTTTTTGATCCTTGGTTTGTGTTCTTGAAAAACCTTAACTCTTGCCTTGTATATTGACTATGCTGCTGGGCGCTCCCTTGAACTGACACTCTGAATTTATTGCTGATCTGGGTAAGAAAGGTAAAAAATGACTGAACAGTTTCTGTAAACCTTGATTGGGTCTGCCACTATAGACTGTTTAAGGCCTGGGAACTGTGGCTGGTTTTCTAAACAGGACAGAAATGCTCATTGTATAATTTCCTCCTTTGCACAGACCCTACATTTCCCAGGCCCACCATCTCTCCAAGTCCTGTTATGCTGGTTGCCCCTGGAGGAAATGTCACTGTCAAGTGTGAAAGCCAAAATCTATCCGTGAGGTTCTACCTTCAGAAGTGGGATGATGAGATACCTCAGCAGTTCCTGGAGACCAATGGGACCATGGTCAAATTTCACATCATGAATGCAAATGAAAGTCACATGGGAGAATATAACTGTAGGTACAGCTCTAAGTCGGAACCTTTCATCATCTCAAAAATGAGCAGCCTCACCCGACTGGTAATAACAGGTAAGATTTTATACCCATATATCCCCATGACTTATTATTTTATTAGCAGGGAGGGAGTTAACTTGAAATTTATCTGTAGAGTTGGTTATAATTATCAAGGATGTGCAAGGCTATCATATTTTATCAAACAAAACCTTGCATGTTTTCCAATAGAATTCTTGAAAACCCTTAAGATAGCCTTCTTCATCCTGGTGTCCTTCAGATGTATTAGATCACAACTCCTGCCTTTTCCTGCCAGTATGGGCATTGATAACAGGTGCGAAGGGTGAAGGATGAGGAAGACTAAATTAGGGGGATTCTTCCTCTCTGTGTTACTCATTTAATTTTATGCCCGTTCCATGTCAGTTTCTCTCCTCCAAGAACAAACACCCAGCAGAACCCTAAACCCTACTTTGGCAACGGCAAACAAGGTGGGATGTATGAAGGTGGCAGGAGAGCTCCTTCTTCTTCATGTTGACCTGGGTCTGGTTTGAACAGAGCTAAACATCCTGAGCAGAGGAAATTCACTTCCTTACCAGGAAAGGTTCCCAATATCTCCAGTGTTTAACAACTGAGCATGTCTTGAAAAACAGCTGGTTGAACAGAGTAGCAGGACAGGTATTCTTGATGATTCCCAATTAAGCTTGCCAGAATGAAAGCTGGAGATAGTTCCTGGTTATGCAGAAGAAGGAATTTCAGCAGATGTTAATTGTTGCACAGTCAGGTAAAAAGCAATACCTCACACAGTTCCTTCTTCTGTGTTCATATGTCTATATGACTTCAAGTCACCTGTCAACTAATGGTGACACCTTCTTCTACACACCCATTAAAGACGGAGGAGCACTGGCAATCCTATGACCCCTACCTGCATCGAAGGAAGGGATGATGTCATAGCCACCAGATGTCCATTGCCAGGCAATGGGGTGCAAAGCGAGCAGAAAGCTGTTCTGGCAGACAACTGAGACTGCTTAGCAGTTCAGCAGAGCTTGCCTGTTTAGGGTTGAGCAGAAGCATAGTCAAAGAGTCAGTCCAAAAGTTCAGGACTTCTTTTTTTAATGACAGGAGGTGACAGGGATGCAAAGGGAATTTGATGAAATCATGTTTTGGTCTCTGATGGGCCCCAGGGGCCACAAAAATGAAGCTGCAGCTGCCTGTGGCACATGGTCCACACTTTTTCCCAGTCCTTGTTCTAGCATTACATTCCACAAAGCACAAAAGTTGTGACACCAACCAGACTGGTCCCTCTGTTTTTTCTCCCCAGATCCTCATCACCTGAAACCCAGGATCTCCCTGATCCCTGATGGAATTGCGCAGCTGGCAAGCCACATCCATATTGAGTGCACAGCCAACCACCCTGGGAACCAATTCTATCTTTATAAGAGTGGAGATAAAAATCAGTTGCAAATAGTGATCACAGACGGGGACACAGCAAACTTCCCCATCAACAGCTTGGGCAAAGAAGATGGTGGGAGTTTCTACTGTAGTTACATGAACCAATCAGAATTCTTCACTTCTTCCGAGACCAGTAATGAAGTCACACTGTTGGTCTCAGGTTAGGATCCTAACTCAACTTTGGTAGACTGGGGCCATTTCCGCACTACACTCTTACAGTGCTATTATTCCACTTTCAACATCCTATGGAATCCTACGATATGCAGTTCAGGGAGGGGCCTCAGGCCTTAGGCCCCTCCCTAAAGTGCAAATCCCAGGATTCCATAGGATGTTGAATGTGGAATAATAGCACTATAAGAGTGTAGTGCAGAAATAGTCTAGGAAACACTTAGAGCAGGATTGGGGAAAGCCAGCCTGTGACTCTCATGAGCCCCACCAAATCTTTTTTGTGTTCCTCCCAAGGCCCCCCAGACTGCCCAAGAACTTTTAAATATGTGTGAGTGTGGGTGAAATTTGCCTCCAAATGGCTGAAAATTGCCAGAACTTCCATAAAAATGTAGCAGTTTAGGTCAATTTGCCCAATACTATCCTTCAATTCAAAAACAATCCATTTTGGGAGAAAAGTGAAGCAGGAAGTGATGTGACATTGCTTCTAGTCACTCTGACCTATTCAATGTTGCCCATGTTACCTACTCCCAGTTTGGAGACACATCATGATTTTGTTTATCCTGATTGGTCTAATCTGGACTGTGGAATTCTTGCTGATTTATTATTGTTTCCATTGTTTCCATTTTTTTTTCTGACTGTCAGAAACCTGTTTTTAGACACTGGAATAAATAATCATGAATATTCTCTCCACCCTTAGTGTGGAGCTTTTGCGGAAACACCATCACACCAAGGATGGTATCCTGTTTGGTGACATAGGCCCGTGAAAGTCATGCAACTCATGTCAGGCAAATTATTCACCAAAGCACAACAGATATGTTCAGTTGACAGTGGCAGAAGTGGAGTTGTATGTGCAGTAACATTATACATTGTGGTTATGCATCATTCTGCTTTGCAGTTGCACATTCATATTGTACATCATTCACTGTTTATTGCACACTGTTTATTGTGCAATGTTCAGTACATATCAATAACTGGATGCTGTTGTGCAATGTTTACTGAACATTGCTGTTTATTGAACATTGCACACTGGCATCCAGTCATTGATATGTACTGTGAAATCTTGCTATGCTGGGGTTGCATAGCACTGGCTCTGGTACAATTCTGCATGCAGATGTTTATACTGTTCTGAGTGGATGACAGATTGCAGCCAAATGTGTAGTCTAAATTGCAGAATATACAGTCATTCAAAGCCATAGTTTTAAGAAGGTAACCCTCAATGCACTAAACCTGGCTGGGTGACTCTAGTTTCAGCTTCTCTAACTTTCTAAAAAAACAAAAACAAAACCACTTTAAATTTTTTCCATCCCAAATATGGAGAAATTTGTGGATTTCTTAAAATGACCAAACAGCTTTAATAATGACCAGTTGGGCTGGAAGCAGAAGGATAAAATGATGGAGCCGTCACTGACTCAGTTTTCCTTTTGCCCAGATCCCTCACTGCCTGAACCTCACATCTTCCCCAACAACACACAGTGGGTTGCCCTGGAGAGAAATATGAGTATCCGTTGTGAAAGCCAGAATCTGTCTGCAAAGTTCTTTCTCCAAAAGGATGATGGCCAAATGCCTTGCCAGATTCTAGAAGCTAGCAGCAACACGGCCACATTTGTCATCAGCAATGCAACCTCAGCACATGGAGGGAAATATAAGTGCAGTTACAGCACAACATCATACCCTTTTGCCATCTCATTGCCCAGTGACTTTGTGAGCATCCACATAGCAGGTAAAGGACCTGAATCAGCCCATACTTTTCCACATTCGCACTTTACTCTTTGTTTGAGGTGTTATTAAGGAGTTTACCTGCAGCATTTTGGTGTAGGGTTCATTGGAAGGCATTAGATGTCTGCATTGTTTTGGACAGAGCAAAATGGGTGCTGCATTACTTAAGACTCAATTCTTGCATGAAAGGAAACAATAAAAAGGAAAAACAAGACCTGCCCAATCTATCCATCCACCCATCACTTTATTTATATCTCACCTTTTTCCTAGGAGTGGGACTCAAGGTGGCTTATATGCATAAATATCTCCTGCTCTTTTGAGTTCTGTATCAAGTTCTAAGGTGACCTTTGGAAGATCCAAACTGCATATCTACAAACTGAGAGATATGGAGTCCTGTGGCTGGTGTCCAGGCAAAGCCTGGGAAAATTATTGTTTTGGATTACAGTTACTAAAATCGCCCTACAGCACGGTCGCTGGCCATACTTGCTACCCACTATTTGCTGCCTGAGGTAGCTTGTATCTCTGTGCCTGATGGTAGGGCTGGCAAAAATGTGTGCCATAGACCTCTATGATTAAGTGGAGGGGGAGGCTGAGGTGCAGAGATGGCTGTAAGAATGGTGCATGTTTCTAGAAGCCAGGTCTTCTTCCCACAAGGGGCCTTTCACACTGCATCATTATAGCACTTTTGTTTCACTTTAACTGCCCTCACTGCATCCTGTGGAATTCTGGAATTTGTAATTTGGTGAGATGCTAGAGTTCTCCGGCAGAGAACACTAAATACGCCTTCCTAAACTGCAAATCCCATGATTACACAGGATGTTGCCATGACATTTAAAGTGGAATCATGGTGCTATAATTATGCGAAGTGGAAAGGGCCCTGGTCAAAGGAGTTGTGGGTAGCATCATAGGAAGTGAGGCATATGTAGAACACATCCACTTGATGTGTTTCTGCAGGTCATGTGCTATTGTTCATTTTGTTAAGTGCTCTCTCTGGATTTATTTTTTCACACTAGTTGATTTTGGACAGATGATAATATGAAAAATCATATGTATCTTTCTAGAAGGCACACTTGATATGAAGCCACTGACATGCATTTGGATGTGCAAAAAAATGTGCTTCTTATGCCTTCTTTTTCATTTCCATCTCTTTCACCTGCACCCTTCGGTTTCAAAAGTTGTGCCACATTTAAGACAGGCATCTACATAAATATCTCTCTAAGTTTCAAGGCCAGCAGATCCTCTGGACCCAAATACAGATTCCATAGTCTGAGGATGCCTCCCATTCAGAACAGGGAAAATCCAGTACTAGTAGATTCCACAGTGGATTTAACTGTTAACTTGAATCATGTGTTTGCAACCCCCCATTTAGTCCCAGAGAGATGAATGGGGCCGTAAAGGTACGTGCATTAAGCTGCCTTTGTTTGACTTGTAGATCCTGCTCTACCAAAGCCCAGTATTTCCCTTCCTGCAAGAGAGGTGGCCACTCTGGGATCTGACGTCGTTGTTCTGTGCAGAGTCCATGACCTGAATGGTACATTCCATCCAGACAGTACTTTCTATCTTTATAAGGATGGTGATAAGAGCGAACTGCAAGCCATGAAGCCAGACAACTGTACAGCCAACTTCTCCATCAGTGCTGTGAAGGAAGAACATGTGGGAATGTACTACTGCAGTTACAAACCTCCGTCAGGGTCCTTGATGTCAGAATCCAGTGACCTTTTGCAAATTTTTCTATTAGGTGAGGCTCCTAATTCAACATCTTTCAGAGTAACAAGATGGAGATGTAAAGCTGTCCAACTTTGTTGCCCCCTCCAGACTTACTGTGATGTGGACTAGAGTTTGAAAAAGTGTGGGGGGTTTTGGACTACAGCTTTCAGAATCCCCCATGTTGGCAAAAGTTAAGTTTTCCAGTTAAAGGGGACATTTTTATAACGTGCCATATCCATAGCTATGCACCACCTGGACTATATAGCTCATGCAAGATTTAAGAAAAGGAATGGAAGTCAGATTAAATCCTTTTTTTTAGATCTCTGGTCTGTGTCCAGGAAGACTGGATAGGTAGTTCCTGTGTCCAGGAAGACTGGATAGGTAGTGCGTACTTTGATTTGATGGGCAGCATAGGGGTAGTATAGAATTCAGCAGAGAAAAATGGTTTTTTAAAAAAGGATCAGGCAAAAACTAACTGCTGTGGCCTCTGCTAGTTTGTGTGTTGTTCCTCATTAATATTTTACCACCTTGACAACACTTTGATGTTGCTTGGATACTGTGGCCATTTCTGCACTAGACTGTTATAGTGCTATTATTCCACTTTCAACATCCTATGGAATCCTGGAGTTTGCAGTTTTCAAAGCCCCCTCCCAAAACTGCAAACCCCAGGATTCCACAGGATGTTGAAAGTGGAATCATAGCGCTATAACAGTCTAGTGCGGAAATGGCCTGAGAGTACACCCAGACTGATTAAAAAGACCAGCGAGTCCCAGATTTTCTTCCTTATTTTATTTTAGAGATCCATACTCTTTTTTTTTCCTTAGTTATTGTTGTGTGCCTTCAAGTTGTTCCCACCTTATGGTGACCCTGAGATGAACTTATCGCAGGGTTTTCTGGGGCTGAGAGTCTATGATGCACTCAAGGTCACCCAGAGGGTTTCTATGGCTGAGAAGAAAATCGAACCCTGGTCTCCGGGGTTGTTAGTCCAACACTCAAAGCAGTAAACCGTACTGGCTTTTCTATGTTTTGTTTAACCCAGATTGTCAGCTGCTGGTACAATCAGAGACTTTTTAATATTAACTCCACAGGCTGGAAAGAAACTGGAAAGAGCTTTCTAGTTCAGTCTCGATGTATCAGGAGATGCAACAATGACCTTGTTTCGGCTCACTGTCCTGTACCTTGGATCAGTTCCTCTAGTGTGGTGGTTTACCCCTAGATTCTTTCCTTTCTCTTTCTGCTCCCAGATCCTGCATTATTCCGGCCAACTATTTCCGTCAGTGGGGAGGCAGTGATTGGAGAGAACATCACTATCTCGTGTACAGTTAGTGATGGACCCATGAATTTCTATCTCCATAAAAATGGAAGCCCAACAGCAAGTTACAATATGACAAGCACCTTTGACTTAGGCACATTTATCATTAGCAATATCAGCTGGGAGGACAGTGGGAACTACAGCTGCAGCTATACACGTGTTGAGAAACCTCTTGTCTACTCACAGCCCAGTGACTCATTGCAGCTTCTGGTATCAGGTATGGTATCTACTTTGGTCTTGGGTGGTTCTTGATATTTCAGCTGTGTGTGTAAATAATGCTGGGATGACAACTCTTTGAGGTCTGATTACCGATTATTGACCTCCCATTTATTATGAATCATGATATGTCTCAATGGGATTAGATCAGGCGTAAGCAAAGTAGGAGAGCCAGCATGGTGCAGTGCAGAGCTTTCCAAACTTTTCATGTTGGTGACACACTTTTTAGACATGCATCATATTGTGACACAGTAAGTTCAGTTTTACTAGCAAAGCGGAGGTTAACCTAACCCCTGATAAGAGATACAGACACATGCACACACTGTAATAACAAAATGTATGGGGACACAACATATCTCATGAAAACCTTTTTAAAAATATATGATTTATAAATAATAACATGCATTTCCAAGACTGTAGGCGACACATCTACACACTTCAGGTGACACACTAATGTGTCACAGCACACCATTTGGAAAGCCCTGGTGTAGTGGTTTGAACATTGGACACCAGGGTTTGATTTGCCACTTGCCATGGAAAACCACTGGGTGACCTCAGACATGTCACATACTCTCAGCCCCCAGAAAACCCCATGATATGGTTTCTTTAGGGTCACCGTAAGTCAGAAACGATTTGAAGGCATACAACAGCAACAAGAAGAAGAAGAAAAAGAAGAAAAAGTCAAGTCCATGGACTCTATGCAGCTCCAAGGTCATTTTTGTGGCCTCTACACCTTCAGTGTACCTCCCACCTGGAAAAAAAAAATCTGAGCATAGACAAAGGCCATTTCTGCACTACACTGTTATAGTGCTATGATTCCACTTTCAACATCCTATGGAATCCTGGAGTTTGCAGTTTAGGGAGGGGCATTTAGACTTCTCAGCTAGAGAACTCTTTGGCTTCAGTAAACTACAAATCCCAGAATTCCATAGGATGTTGAAAGTGGAATAATAGCACTGTATCAGTGTAGTGTGGAAATGGTCATAGTTCCCATACATAGAAACCTCTAGGAAGACTGATTTGGTAAGAAAATTTAAATCTCTCCCAAACCAGGTTTGTAACTGAATGTGCAAGTGAATGTGAAAGGTGTGATTTCAATGCAAAATACACATTTGCATGTGCAGTGTGCAAGAGCAGCCCATCTACAATGGCATCTCATGTGCAACTCTGTTTCTGCAGCTTTAAACTGAATATGGACTTCCAGATCTGACAAAGATGTCCAGAGACTTCCATAGGGGCACTTACGTATACCAAAATCACTAATGGGATGCAAGCCACTTTGGTATGCCTAAATCACTAAGAGGATGTCAGGGAAGGGATACCATTCTTTCCACATGTATATTTCACTCTACTTCTCTAGAAACTATGGGACCTTCCGCACTGCACTGTTATAGTGCTATTATTCCACTTTCAACATCCTGTGGAATTCTGGGGTTTGAGGCCAAAGAACTCTCTGGCTGAGAATTCTAAATCTCCCTCCCTAAACTGCAGGTCTCCTTTTTTGTAGGTTTTTAAGCAGAGGCTGGATGGCCATCTGTCAGGAATGCTGTGAGGGTGTTCCTGCATGGCAGGGGGTTGGACTGGATGGCCCCTGTGGTCTCTTCCAACTCCACATTTCTATGATTCTATGATTCTATCCCAGGATTCCATAGGATGTTGAAAATGGAATGACAGCACTGTAACAGTGTAGGGTGGAAAGGCCCAAAGACTTATTTAGCTAGGTGGAGAAGAGAGCAGAGGATGAAATAAACATTATCAAACCTAGGAGGGCAATGCATATGGCTTCAACCTCAGACAGATTCTCTCTCTTTCTCCCACTTTCTTCCTCCATCTTCAATTTACTTTGATTGCTGTAAATAGAGTTCAAAGTGCAATTAATACTGGAGGAGCAAGAGGAGAGGAGAGGGCAGAGTTTTGCCTACCTAAATTCAGTACATAAATACCAGAATTGCCATGCTGACAATAGTGACTTTGTGTGTTCTTCTTCAACTAATAACTTTTGCTCTCTTGTTGCCTGGCCACACCTTTTGATTACACTTCAATATAGTTGAGCCATATGCCTCCAAATGTTCATACTGTTAAACATGTATCTGCTGTTTGTGTGGCATAAACTGTGGATGATAGTTTTCCTATTCATGTGGGTATGTATCCTGATTTACCCATCTCATTCTAGAGAAGCCAGATTACACCACAGAAAACATAATTCGCAGTGCCATTGGAGTCCTGATCCTTTTTCTGCTTGGCTGTCTCTCCATTTGGTTGTCTCACGATTGCCGCTGCACAAAGGTGTATGAAATCAAGTCCCAACAACACTCAAAGGAGGAATCCTTGAGGGAATCATTTTTGACACCAGCTCCAGTTGCAGCCTCAGCAACAGCATCATCAACTAGTCAGGTAAATGGAAAGGGAATGATGATACAAGGTTGGAAGAGATGGCTGATTCTCTTCACCTTCCTGATCCTCTTATCTAAGCTGTGTTCAAAATTGGTCTTGGAAGGAAACATTGGGATCAATTTTGGACATCTTGGGAAAATAGGGGTGTGGTACGGGTTGGGTGGATCGGATGTTTCAAGCAAAATGGGGGGTGGGAAGAGTGAATAAAGCATAGCCAAGCATGCAAGATGAGGCCTGGAAAGTTCCTATAGAGGTGATGACCCCATGTATCAGGGTGGAATATAACTAAGTTAGAAGCCTTTCCCAATATAATGCAAATCACCCAGAAAGTTCCAGCCTCACCAACTAATCAGGTAAACACAAAGGGATTGAGGGTACAGGTGCTCGTTTGAGGGTTAGAAGAAGTAGCTGGTTCTTTTCTGTGAAGGAAATAGCATTTTCCTCCTGGAAAATAATATATCCATGAAGAAATATTAATTCCTGCACAAAAATGCTGTTTTCTATGGAAATCAGCTATGTGCAATTTTTACATCAAACAAATCTCTAATTATTGCCTTTTTTGTATGGAAAATAACACAAATGTGCACAGAATAAGTCCCAAAATTTAAAAATTTACACTAGTCAGGATTTTTCTCATTCGGGGTTTCTCAACACTTGAAAAATATGTTTTTGACCATTTTCCACATATTTTTGGATATTCTTTCCATCCCTGATACAAATATCTGTGGCATCAAGTGTTGTTTCCTCTTTTTGGCTGGGAAACAAAGTTTTATTTCCATTTTTGTGTGAGATACACCAGTCCCTGCCCACCTGTGTGCATAGTTCATCCCAAACCATCTAGAGCAAATTGCAAGCTCCTTTGATGCCCAGATGCTTTATATTTATTTCTGTGGATTTATCTATTTAAGTTATATCCCCCTTTTCTCCTGGTATAGGGCACAAGGAAGCTTATAATAAATTAAAGCCAAAACAAAACAAAGTTTTAAAAGAATTTTTTAAAAACTTGAAAAACAGAACAAAGGATAATAGCATTACACACCTTATTAAAAGACCTTTCTGCCACAGTTAAGTTAAGACTCAAAGGCCTGCCTAAACACAAAGGCAGACAGAGAACAGACAGGAGATCAGCTGAGTCTCCCATGGGAGGCAATTCCAAAACTTGGGAGCAATAGCAATCACCAAGAAGGGTCTGGCATATCCTTTCAACACAGGCACCTATAATAGGATGCAGAGAAAGCACGCTCTCCAAAGATCTTCCAGACATGTTTATATATTTTCCATTGTTTACAGCAACATATATTTGCATTAATCTTTTTTTTTAATGTGTAACATTGCTAGGAATGAACAACAAATGGCAACAAAACCACGACTTCTGTTTGTGAGTACAGTATGAAGATGAGATAATTTTCTCAAGCTGCAGGACATTTGAGAACTGCTTCACTTTGACCTAACTATAGTGAAACCATTAGTGGATCATAAGTCATGTCAAGAAGGAACTTAATTTACCCTCTGCACTTCATGGTCAGCAAAATCCCTCACTGTAGTTCTGTTTTTGTTTTTGTTTTTCTTCCTTACAAATGATGTCAGGAAACTTTAGCTCTGTAAGCTGTCAGGTTTTCCAAGTATCAACCGTTTTGCTGATGTCCAATGATTCATTTTAAAATACTCTTTAATTTTTTTTTAAAGACAGTCTAAAAACAAGTAGATTTCTTTGTATGTATTTTTCTTTTACAATATGTATTTTAGTTCATTTTCAGCACTGAAAAATTTGGCGTGTACAGTGGAAAGGACAATTGCATTCAAATTCACATACTATTCTGAGAAATACAAATTACTTAAAAATGTAGACTGAACAAAATTCTTCTGCATCTCTAATCACTTAATCACTAATTACTATAGTGAGTATTAATACCATTGACACTCAGCCTCTTTTCGCACAGCATTTGTCATGCGAAAGGGCCTCCAGAGCATCGTGTGATTGCGAGGAGTATTCCACATGGTGTCCTCGCAATCGCACAATGCTGCCAGGGCCAGTAAGCGCCGATTGTGCAATATATCATTTTTGGCTTTAGGCCAAAAATGGTGCACGGTTGCGCATCACTCTGGGGCCCCACACGCACTTACCGTATGTGCGGAGCCTCCGGAGCAACGGCTCTCGTGCTTCCTCCCCCAGCGCAGCCTGGGAAAATACCTGGCTGTGCTGTGGAAGGATCAGGTGGAGCTCTTACGTTGCCTGCTGGCTGGCAGGCAACTGCTACAAAGCAGGAGCAGCAGGGACACGAGTGCCTCGCGTGATCTCTGTGTGACTGCGCCAGACACAGGTAAGCTGCAGAGAGGGCCTCAGTTCCTATCTTCCTTTCTTCCCATAGTATAGAAATGTTATTTTTGGATTACAGATCCCAGAATGTGTCCAAGATCCATGTTGACAGGGGGAGTCTGGAAGTTATTGTCCAAATCGTACCTTTTCCAAGCCATGGGGCTGAGCAGAAGTCCCCCAGTGCCACTCTGTGGGACCTTTCCTGGAATCTTTGACATACTACATCTTTAGCCATTGCACTGAAGTCAGAGACAGACTATGGTTATATAATGAAATGGAGCTGAGTTAGTCATTCCTCAGGAAAACAATCTTGATGGAGGAAGTCGATATTTAGCATACCCATCCTTGGAATAAGTCATTGGCCTCTCTGGCTAGGGAATTCAGGGTGGTTCCAGTCCAAACAGTAACTTTTCTGAGCATTGATCAACACTTACTGTTACTACAGCACTAAATGACCCAAAGCCACTCCCTAGAAACTGAAGCTCCCATTCCAGAAGTGCTAGTTTTTATTGATATATTGTTAGAGAGTGCCTATCTGCAGTGATATAGACTTGAGCCAATAGATTGGACTCAAATTGGACTTAAGTTGCTTCAGTGATTCGACTTGGACTCGACTAGGCCATAAATGATGCACTGACTCAACTCGAGACTTGTATATTTTTAATGACTGACTTGATGCCCTTGGTTCAGTAACAAAACACATTCATCCAGAAACCTTACTACTTTGAACAACGCTTCCATCTTTTTTTGCTTACTCATCACATGACAATCTCTCTCAAGCCCAAAGTGTGGACACATTTCTCGGAACAGCAAACAGGTCAGGCAACAGGCTTGAAGTCTACTCAACAACCTGTCCCTGCTGCATATCGGAGGAGCCTTCTAAAACTTTTCCTAAGAGCAAAAGACAAGACTCACTCCCAGAATGCAGGTGCATTTCTCAGGGGGGAACAGCAAATGTGTCAGGCAACAGGCTTAAGGAGGAAGGATCCTTCCTTCAAAAGCTGTTGAATCTTTAATAATGGGGAGTAAGAAGGATCCTATTCCCCACTTCTGAAGCTGCAGATTGCAAAATTGCAAATGTGGAGAGCCGATTCTCCTTAAATTGTTAAAACTGAATTTATTTCACTCTATCCAATGATTCTGGAATTTTGGTTGGGGTATAAAGTTGGCTTCCAGATTTGAGACTTGAAGGTAGTGACTTGAGACTTGGAGTAGACGACTTAAATACATCACTGCCTATCTGCAGCAGAGCAGAGTAGTGCTGATTAAGCAGCAAGACACTATGGCTTAAAGGAAAATAAACTAAAAACTTTATTATAAGAACTCCATACTAAGGCCCTTTTCGCACACCGTTTCTAAAGTGAAAGGGCCCCTTGAGCATCGCGTAAATGGGAGGAGTGGTCCATACGACACACTCCCATTTACGCGATGCTCAAGAGCCTAAAGCGGACCACACACGCACATTTTCATTTTCGGCCTAAAGCCAAAAATGGTGCATGGTTGTGCAATGCTCCCGGGGCCCGCGCGCACTTACCTGGTATGCGGTGTGTCGGGAGCCGGTCTGGTCATGCTTCCTGCCTCAGCGCTAGCCTGCAATTCCCAGGTTGCGCTGCAGTAGGAAGGGGCGGGGCGTTCATGCGACCAGCAAGCCAGCTGTGGTGAGGAAGCAGAAACAAAGTGAGTGCCTCATGCAAAAGGCTGCTCACGCGACGACCGCCCCCCACCTCTGCGAAAAGGTAAGGTGCAGAAAGGGTCTAAGGAAAGTTACTGGGGGCTATCTAGTCTAGCTGCATTCTCAGGGAGGACTAGAAAGAAGGAGGACGGGTCTTGATAAGTAGCAGAGAGACATCCCTAAGAGTATCAGTTTGTATCACAGGGAGATCAGGATGTAGAGATAAAAGGGAGGACACTTGGGGTCACCCTAACTAACTACCTTTGTTGCTGCTGTTCCACTGTGAGGCATTCTGGGTTCTTCAGTGCTAAGTGTTTTTGTACTTCTAACATATATGATGCTAATAGTAAGACACAATGCATCTAACAGTTGGTCATAATCCTCATTATGTGAGGACAGAAAGACTAAGATTCTAACTCACCAAGCATACAATGCAACTCTCCACTCCCCACTCCCAAGACTCATGGTTTTGCTGTTATAGTTCCCCTGAACAGCCATCCCATGGCTAATGGAGAGCAGAGGTGGGATCAGCCAAGTGTTTGGCTATACCACATAGCCAAAAGCCAACCAATGACATCTTCCCCTGAGATCCACCTTCTTCTCCACCAGCGACAGAATGGCTGTTCAAGGGGGTTCTTACTATAAACCCTCCCATCCTGGAGGAGCTATGGTCATTGCAGAAGAGAATGTCAACTTCCACAATGACCCCTCCCAATACATAGGAAGGCATAAGGTGAGATTATGCTTCTATATATTTTCAACAAGAGGCTGGCAAATGGTTCTAGGTTCTCTGACAGGGAAGAGAATTCTCACCCTCTCTTCCTCTGTGCGGAGGAAAGGCCCGTGTGTTGTTTTGCTTATGGATGGGAGGATAATGTGTGACTGCATATTTGTCTGAGCAATATCTAACAAATAAAAAGCAGCCTGTTAAGCATAGTTTGGGAATTTCACCTTTTTAGACTACAGTTCCCAGCCAGCATAGTTAGTTATTGGGAGATTCTGGATGTGTAGGCCAAAAATGTAACATTTCTAAGCTCTGATTTCACCTTGAATATGGCATCCAGTTCTGGGCACCACAGTTCAGGAAGGATATGGAAAAGCTGGAATGTGTCCAGAGGAGGGTGGTAGAAAGCCTGGAAACGATATCCTATTAAGAGTGTCTTAGGAAGCTGGGTATGTTTAGCCTGGGGAAGAGAAGATTAAGAGGTGATGTGATAGATATGTTTAAATATTTAAAGGGATGTCACATGGAGGAAGGAGCAAGGCTGTTTTCTGCTGCTCCAGAGACTAGGACACAGAGCAATAGCTTCAAACTTCAAGAAAAGAGATTCTATCTAAACATTAGGAAGAACTTCTTGACAGTCAGAGCTGTTCGGCAGTGGAATATACCGCCTGGGAGTGGGGTGGAGTCTCCTTCTTTGGTGGCCCTCTGTGCTTTGATGGTGTATTTTTGCATGGCAACAGGTTGGACTCAATGGCCCTTGTGATCTCTTCCAGCTCTATAATTTTATGAGTTTTTATGTCTATGATTTAACTCCAAAGGGACCTCAAACTGATATACAATAAGAAAAAAAACATGAAGTTAACTTTGGAGCAACACACCAGATAAACAGCAATACTCAGCTATCATTAAAAACGATTATTTCCCCCTTTTCCACATCACCCTTTCTGGCTCTCTATCTATTTCCATTTCCTACCAACTGTTGAGTCCTCTATAATTTAATCTTTTTTGCTCAAGCAAAGCTGAACAAAAACAGATTACTGAGATAAACTCTATAGATTTCTGACTTAGAAACAGGAACTCGAAGACCAGCCCACATATACCTTCCCATCATTTGAACATCTAATGCTTGATTATTCAAGAGAAGTTCTACTGGATCAGATCAAAGGCCTACCAATCTATCATACTGGTCCCACAGTGGCTAGTCCCCTAGTTACACAAAAGCAAATCATAGGACTGAAAGCCAGCTTCATGTAGTAGTTTGAGTGTTGAATGAGAACACTGGGAGATCACAATTCAAATCTCCACTAAACCATGAAAACCTACTGAATGACCTTGGGCAAGCTATACTCTCTCAGCCTCAGACAAAGGCAAAGACTAATCCCCTGTGAACAAATTCTGCCAAGAAAACTTGCATCATTTCTGCACGACGACGTCCTCCCATGTCATCCTATTGCATTCCCAGCAGTGCCTTTGCTGGGAAGGGAGTGTGACAGGAACGGTCCCCTCCACACCCAGCTGGATCTTTGCAGAAGGAAGCATGGGTGACACACACTTGCCTTCCACAGCATGGTTGGGCTCTTTCCTATGCTGCACTGGAGAAGGGAGCAGCCCATCGTGCTTCCTGCCCTTCCACATGGCAGGTAAGGATGGGATCATTGTGTGATCACAGGTGCTTAATGGATTTTTTTCCATTAAGCAAATATCCTGTGATAGCGACGCATGGGGATGGAATGACTGCAAGATCGTAATGACATCATGCAAAAGCATGACCTGTTGGCTGCTGCCATTGTGTCCCCAATGTGGGACTATGATACCATGTGGAAATGGTCTTGGTGATAGGCTTGTTTTAGAGTCACTGTAAGTCAGAAATGACTTGAAGGCATATAACGACGACAACAACAAAAGCAACAAACCATAAGATTGCCCGTTGTCCCTTATAAATGAGATGTCTTTTATTTGAAGGCCTGAAACATCATCCTTTAGAAGACTTCCAGATGAAAGCTTTTTCTTGAAGATCTTACGGTTTGGGCAAGCTCATAGAAGGAGGTATAGATCAGTATTCTATACCAGCTATCTAACAGCTGTCCCCCACAAACCTGATGGAAACATCATTTGTTCATGCTCTGATGCCTTGTGGAATGGATCTCCTTCTCTCTATGCAGCTGCCTTGGAGTGTGGTGGAGTCCTCTTTGTTGGAGGTTTTAAACAGAGGCCGGATTGCCATCTGACAGAAGTGCTTTGATGTATATACCTGCATGGCAGGGGGTTGGACTGGATGGCCCTTGTGGTCTCTTCCAACTCTATGATTCTATGATCCCAACTCATCGATTCTATGATCACAGCATAGACTACTTAGTTATGTAAGTCACTCTCATATAGATTGATTGATTGAATTTATATCCCACATTTCTCATTGTATAGGATTCAATGTGGCTTACAGGCATTTAAAAATGGTACTGTTTTTAAAAAAAATATATTTATATACAAATTAAATGTACAAGTAACAATTCAGTTAAAAACAAGGTTAAAATGATATAAGACACAATTAAAACACAATTATAGTACAAAAGATAAAAACACAACCCCATTAAATGTTCTTTCTGTCATCTAAGCCAATGGTCTGCCTGAATAAAAAGGTCTTTGCCTCTTGGTGAAAGGAAAAGAGATAAGGGGCTAACTATTCATTGTACCACTACTTGCTGGCAGGAGTGCCCCATTCACCAATACTGGAGAACTCTGTCCCTTGGTAGAGCTCCTGGATTTTAAGGTGGATTTGGGGTTGGTTCAGCAGCCAGAGCATAGTCATACCATCATGGCTATGTGTCTGACACAGATCTTTACCAACATTTCTGCAAAGAAGACTTTGGGGTTTTGTGTAAGATACAATATGCTATGGGCAAAATATAGTTTTCTGTGGAAACCCATGAAAAATGAAAAAGTGGGGTCCATGTCTTTTCACTCTTGCTGAAGCATGGAAAATCTTGTGGTGGTGAACAGATTTTTCTACAGGGCATTTCTACATGATAAGACAACTTTTTTCTCTTCTAGAGCATTTGCCAACATTTTTTAAACTCTATTCAAAGAACAGAAATTGAGTAAATTTATAAAAAGAGCAGGAAGAAGAAGAGGAGGGGAAGAAAAGAAAAGAAGTATTTTCACTAATGCACATTGCTTTCCTCTTTCCTGTCCTGATTTCTAGTCCTGTAGACCACTGTAGTATAGACGCAACCCTCAGAGCCGTCATCCAATTCTTCCTCCTCCTGAATGTCCAGGAATTTCTGCTTCAGTTCAGCATAGATGACATTTTTGGGCTTGGTGTGAGGGCTGGACTCCAGAGACTGCAAGGGAATCAGATGCATTCAGAGATGTAAAAATATACAAAATGCTTGTCTGTTAAAAAGTCAATGATGTCATTAACTTAACGGTGTGAATATTGTCATTGTTACATCCCTTTAGGTTGGCTGGAACTCATGTCAACCCTACCACAGGGTTTTCTTGGCATGGTTTCTTTAAAGAAGGTTTGGCACTGCCTTTCTCTAAGGCTGAGAGAGTGTGACTTGACAAGGTCACCTAGTGGATTTCCCTGGCTGCATGGGAAGCTGACTCTTATTCTCCCACAATCCTAGTCCAACACTCAAACCATTATGATGGCTCTTGTTTTCTTGGCAAGCTGTATTCAGGGAAGGATTGGCTTTGCCTCTCCTCAAGGCTGAGAGAGCATGGCTTGCCCAAGATCACACTGTGAGTGTCTGTGACCAAGCAACAATTCAAATCCTGGTCTCCCAGAGTCTTAGCTCAACATCCCACCCCACCCCATGCTGGCTATCAAGAATGGTATTAATGTTGTGTACATTCAAGTCATTTCTGGTTTCTGGAAACCCTAAGGTGAACTTATCATAGGTCTTCTTGGCAAGATTTGTCCAGGAGGGAGGGAGTCTGCCTTTGCCTTCCTTTGAGGCTAAGAGAGTGTGACTCACCCAAGGTCATCAAGTGGATTTCTATGGCTGAGTGGGCATTCAAACCCTGCTCTCCAAGTCATAGGCCATTTCTGCACTAGACGTTTATAGTGCTATTATTCCACTTTCAACATCCTATGGAATCCTGGGGTTTGCAGTTTCGGGAGGGGCTGGCAGCTGGCCCCTCCCGAAATTGCAAACCCCAGGATTCCATAGGATGTTGAAAGTGGAATAATAGCGCTATAAAAGTCTAGTGCGGAAATAGCTATAGTCTGACACTCAAAGCACCGCGCCACACTGGCTTCATGGTATTAACGCCTGTCCATTGACTTAGCCCAGAGTTGAGCAAGCTGGGGGAGTGAACTGTGGACAAAACAATGCACTTCGGTAGAGGAGCCCTTGTAAAGCAGAACCATTGCTCCTGGAGGCTGTAATCCTGGCATTAGCTTAGGGTGGGTGAGTGGATGGGATGGGTTTCCCTAGAAAGAACGTATTGTGGCAATCTGCTTCAGAGCTAAGTATTTTGGTTTGGCTTGGTCTTGAATGAGAAATTCAACACCTGTGCTTGATAGAGATGGAAACTATTAGAACTGGTTTGTTGTTAATATGAATCAACACAGTTGGATACATTTCCACAGTCTCCTTGTGAGTGTATCTATAGGAATTGTCATGAAAAGTGCCTGGATTTCAAAATTTATCATTACACTGCTGTGCGTAGATGTTGCAATGGTAGCCAGGTGTACTTATGGGTTGCATGGGGTCAGAACAAGGTAAGGATGGTTAATTTTGGATTTGCTTTGCAATGTGTTGAATTATTTGCTGGTGAGGGACAGGGGAGTATAGCCTTACTTATTGCTAACACAATTTAACAAAGGTCATGTGAACTCACTGATTCTACTATTTAGTGCTTCATGACTGAATGGAAACATGAAATGCCACCTAGGCCTGGTATTAATGGTCTTGGCATTTAGGGTCTTGGCATTTTCAGTCTACATGTATCAGGATCAGGGGAACTATTGAAGAAACTGTTCTTACCAGATTCTCCCTAGGAATCTCTCGATCGGTCAAGTAGCCTACGGATTAGAAAGAAAATCTTTGAATTTTCAAAATATCTGGTCTGGTCAAGAGTAAATACTAGGAACGGATAAAGCTAGTATTTAAAAAAAAACAACTACAGATGGACAAATCTGTCCAATTTAGTTTCTATCATTTTCACCTTTTTCTGATCATAAATCCATCTTGTTCTATTTCTGCATGACTTTCCAATTTTTTAA
The DNA here is from genome assembly GCA_948474755.1 of Ctenosaura bakeri. Taxonomy (NCBI): domain Eukaryota; kingdom Metazoa; phylum Chordata; class Lepidosauria; order Squamata; family Iguanidae; genus Ctenosaura; species Ctenosaura bakeri. The sequence goes on from CAOLHI010000799.1 coordinate 160,027, forward strand.
AAGGCCCACATTAACATTTGTGCACATTCTTCTGGTACAAGTGTCCAGAGGCTGCTGCTGTGGTTAACTGCCATAAAATCAGCTTCAATCTGTGGTGATCATGTAAATGAGAAACAGCTCCAATCAGGCCACACAGCCCTTTCAAAACTTGCCTCTGGTCCTCTTCCTCCTCCACCAGCCACCGGCTGGCCATTTAAGGGTGGATCTCAGTCCATTTCTTACCACCACAAACCTTCTTTTGATTCCTCAACACATCTAAGAAGAAAGCTGGGCAAGAGAGAGGAAATAGAGGTCGACCATGCCAACTCACCCCCTTTCTTCTCCTTTACCTGACTTAGTTTGGACTCTGGGTGTCCATTCTCACCACTATGCCTCAGTCTCCTCCCCACACATACATACACATACTTTGATATTTGTGACTGCCCACTTCTGTGAGGGTCCTGTGCCCCTAACCCTAGCGAATGTGGAGGGTCAACTGGATTGTAGCGGTCCTCCATTACTACTGTAATACCCATTTGTAGACCCCATCCTGGGGGATATCAAATCAATATCAAAAATATCAGCTATGCCAGAGAGGTTGACCGGGTGGGTGCGTAGTCAAATAGGTTAACGATCGAGCAGAGGTCGAGACCAGGGAAGTCCCCAGTCAACGTTTACCCAAGGAGACCTCTTGCAGGCACAAACAAAGAGTCCTCAGCCAACTTGAGGGGACTACCGGGTTTTCCCCTGTTGAGCAACGCTTGCAACAGCGAAATGTACTAGGGTGAGGTCCATTGACACGAAACAATCATGCAAGCCATCAAGTAGCCATTGTGCAGTATTCTCCTTCTGTTTTGACCACTGTTCTTCCTGGGAAAGTGTCTGCCCTCGAGGTACGTTTGGCCCTATAAATAGCCCCTCTTTTTGAGGCCTTTTTCGGAGAACTCCGCTGCTACGCTAGCAGACCGGCACTCTGTTAGTCGAGAGCTCCCCTCAGCCACCTCATTTCGCTGAGTTCCTTCCATCTTACCACTTCCCAGACCAAAGACTTCTGGACAGAGGCAGTATTACTGCCTTTACACCCCCTTCACTCGATCTCCTATAAGCTTTCACCTTTTCCCCATCTCAGTAATCTTTGTGTGCATGAGTGAGTGACTGCGTTTGTGCGGGTGAACATATTTGCTAATAAAATTCTTTTCTTGAGACGTTTGGCTGGTTTTTGCGTGGTCCTGGGGTTTGCAATTTAGGGAGGAGCCTTTGAGGCCCCTCTGTAGGCTGCAAACCCCAGGATTCCATAGGATGTTGAAAGTGGAATAATAGCACTATAACAGTCTAGTGCAGAAATGGCCACTAACTACAGCTCCTTGGGCTGTGTTTTTTCAACTGTGTGCATTTCGGCTATGTCAGTGGTGGAGCTTGGAGTGTGTGGAGGGCGGGGTGGGAAGGGGTCAGGGCTATGGTGCATGGGGGTGTGGCCGCAATGCATTGGGCATGGCTGTGGTGCATGGGGGTGTGGCTAGGGCATGTGAGGGCATGGCTATGAGCTGGACACTCCAAAAACATTGCCGCCCGGGGCAAAGCACCCCCCTGTCCCCCCGTTCCTATGTGACTGGGCTGTGGCACCCCTTTTAATTTACAATGGCTGAAATGCCCACATGGTATACTGTACTTTTGGTTGATTAGCAAAAACATCCATTTTAATTTTCTGTCCCAGCTATCAAATCATCTATTATCATCATCATCATCGTCGTCGTCGTCATCATCATCATTATTATGTTCCACTGGAACATAAACACGAACCAGCCTTAAAGGATGTCAGTCTATAATCAAATTCCATTCAACATCACTTGTTGTTGTTATTGTGTGCCTTCAATTAATTTCTGACTTAAGTCAACTCTCAGATGACCTTATTGTAGGGTTTTCTGGGGCTGAGAGTGTATGATGTGCCTAAGGTCACCCAATGTGTTTCCATGGCTGAGTGGGGAATCGAACCCTGGTCTCTGGGTCCATAGTCCAAGGCTGATACCATTAAACCAAGCTGGTTCTCTCAATACTGCTACCCCCTTTCAATTGATCCCCACACAGGTACTTACAGCTAGGGTTGGCTGCCTTGCGAGGCTTCACTATTCGGAATTCACCAGAGCTAACCAGCAGGAAGGAAAGGAAAAGAATTTCATTACAAATGGCTATCTACATGTCCAGTATGTGCCTTCTATGTTCTTTCTCCTTCCCAGCAATCACTCAAAGGCTGCAATCCAGCATCCCCTCAGCAATGCATAAATATCTGCATGTAGAGATATGCTAAGCCAACACTACACAATCCCCATGTAGAACAGCAACATCGTGTGACCCACATCAATGATGGAGTGCCATTGTGGATTGCACAATGGGCAACTGCAATGTATCTTAATATAACTCTGATTTACCTGCTTTATGTGATAATCTCCTTGGTCAGATGTGAAATAGCTGCCTATCACGACAGATTCTAGATGTCATGAAAGGGCAGGAAAATAGTTATTTAATTTTCTATTACTATATTTTACTGCCAGGCATGGGGAGTAGTGCTTAGGTGATCTTCCCCTTCATGTGCACCCAAATACCTGATTTCTAATATCATGCACCTTGACCTGTGTAGAAGAGACATACAATGCTATGCTCTCAGTTACACATGGCTGAGCACGCTACCTACCCATTCCTGAACTGTGGTTTTAAGCACTACCTGCTCATTCTAAAATAACACTCTCTTTCTCTAGCTCTAGAAGACTTAGACTCCAGTGGGCCTATTGCCTTTGCTATTGGTCTAATTCATTGAAAGCTTCTTTCTTTCCCAAAGCTGCAGCCCTTCAACACAGTGCAGTGCAAAACTGGAATCTCTTACCTGTGTTTTGACGCAGATTCTAGTTCATCTGCAAACAGACATAAAATGAATTCATTAAGAGATTCTTCTGTTAAATTCACACTAAGTTATCTGGTTCATTTACCGTTATTATTGGTTAGAAAAGGGGAAGAAAGAAAGAAGTGCACTGAGACTGTTACCACTTTTCTTGTTTTCTTTGGATGCTGCCTTCTCTGATTGTTCGGAAGGCAAACTGATTTCTCCATACTGAATTGGGGACTGCAGCAAGTAAGATCAAATGCCTTGTTCTCCTTTGCCTTTAAAGTGGACCTGGTGACCTTAAAGATGGTCTTCCTGTGAGTTTTAAAACCGGGTTTTAAGATCTGTTTGAGAAACTTTCTTTTTTGTCCCATCATCAAAAGGCACAAGGCCTTTTGAGAGCCTTTTCGGGAAGAAACGGGACCTTTTCAGTGTACTGCTCCTTTCTTTGTGATCTTCTGCCTATTTTTAGTAAATTTTAGACTGCTGCTTAGGAACAGGTTATAAACAGGTTACAAATTACTTACTTATCCCATTTTCCATATTAATTATTTAATTATTGGGTTTTTGTTTAAAAGCACAATTTCATACCAATATGCACATCTTCCAACCAGAGGCGTGCATATGGTATGGGTGGGATAAATAGGGTATGTCTCCTGGGTGACAATGCCAAGAGGGTGCAAAAAAAACAAAACAAAAACCATGCTTGAAGATTTGGGGGAGGAGGAGGAGGAGGAGGAAGAGGTGGCAACAGCCTGGAGGTAGGGGCACAACTTCCATGCATGCCCTAGGCACTGTTTATTGTAGATATATCTCTGCCTCCAAATGTCCTGATTTGGCAGGGGCAGTCCTGCTTAACTCTCTGCCATCCCATGTTTTTGGTTGCTTTTAAAATGTCCCTCTTCCTCTCTTTTTCCTCAGCTCATCTCACTTGTTGCAAACTGAATTCAAAATCAAAGTCAGTTTGCACTCAATAAACTCGTCAGATGGAGAGGAGGGGTGAAATCTTGCTCTTCCCAATAGGGTCAAGCAAAAGCAAACTGTTCCAACCTTTCCTAGCTTGTATGTTCTTCCTCATTAATTGTTACTTGGCCTCATGTCTCCCGGTTTTCATCTCTGAAATGTTGAAGGATACGTTCTCAGATATGGTTTGCCACTGTCCTCCAGTGAAATATAGCCTACACAGCATCCAGTATTCCCTAGTGGCCTTTGTTCTGAGTACTAACCAGGCCTGAACCTGCTTAGCTTCCAAAATCAGACAGGATCTAGTGCCTTCAGCATATTTAGACCTTATTATTTATCAACCACCATTGATAATTTTTACAATTTACTGACTGAGATAAGCAAAACCAAGGCTGTAACATCTAAATTCCTTTTAGTCTCCACAGCCATGTCACCCAAGTCCTGGCCAAGAACCACTGAACTCCCTTCTCTCCAGAGGTCCTTACATACCATTGCACCTTCTTTTGTACCAAAAGATTACTCCAAACAACAGAGAGAGGAGGAAGACCACAGCTATACATACTCCTATGAGAAGGCCTGATTTTTGATCTGAAAAATATGAATCAACAGTTAGAGAAGAAGATGGTGGCCTCCTTGGAAGCTGAGCAAAGGAATACCCACCAATACCACCTCCCTCGTATATGTATAAATTGTTTATTATGTTGTTTGGCAGGATGGAGAGTACACATGTCTGGCAGCTAGCAATACCCCATTCATACCTCTGTATTTCACAGATGAAAGTTATTAAGGGGAAAGAGCATGTAAGCTGGGAGAGGCTGCAGCAGGTTGCTTTAGCCTGAGTCTACTGCAAGATTCTACAGCCTCCGCTCTCTTCTGCTCTGCTGAGTTAATTAATTGAGAGCAAACTTCTTTTGTACTTTGAACTTGGTTTGCAGCAGTGGGAGTAAGTTAAGGATGATGGGGAAAGTGGGAAAAGGGAGAAAGGAGATAGTGTGAGTTTATGATGCTAGGCCCATAGATATTCAATGCCAAAACTCTGGACAATTTCGACAAATGCTAAGGATTCTATTAGCAATCAAATCATCTGGAGTTTGTAATACTGGAAATATGAAATTGGGCCTATCCAGATTAAACAAAGGCTACTACATTGTTATAGTGCTATTATTCCACTTTCAACATCCTGTGGAATCCTGGGGTTTTTAGTTTAGGGAGGGGCATTTAGAATTCTCAGCCAGATTGCTCTTTAGCCTTAGGAAACTACAAACTGCAGAATTCCACAGGACATTGAAAGAGGAATAATAGCACTCTAACAGTGTAGTGAGGAAATGGCCAGAGTTATAGCTATGTGGAGGCAAAATGAGAGGACTGCCCCCCAAGTTTAAAATTCTGACCCTCCCAAATAAAATTTTCCTTCCATCCCCAAACCTCTAGTATTGCAGAAAACAGAACTCTGCCAATCATTTACACCTAGAGCTCTTAGACTGACTGTGTTCACATCCCCTTGTTAACTTTGCCAGCCTGTTTTCTTCAGATGCTAAACTGTATTTCAAAATGCTCAACTCAAATTTTAGGCCAAAAATTTGGGGACTGAAGGGGAATTTCATGTGTGGGAGGAGTGGAATTCTTATTTGGTCCTCTCATCCTCCCTCCTCATAGCTACACTCCAAGATCCAATTAACTAAGCTTTATTAAATAATTAACTTGCTCCTAGAGAAAGTCTCCAAGAAAATAATGGGGAGCAAGACTGAAAAACACCAAAATGGATGCCATACCTGATATCAGAAGCTCCACTGGATCACTAAAGTTTGAGAAGACAAAAGGTCTTTCCAAATACGCATAGCTACAGCTGTACTTCCCTTCATGCTCTTGGCTAACATTATGGATGGAAAATTCAGCGATATCGAAGTTATGTTTCATGGGCCACCTTCCTGTTGTAATCCCAGCTTGATGGAGGTAGAATCTCATGGGTCCATCCATAGTTTCACACAGGATCTTGACTTCTGCCCCAAGGGCAACTGATCTGCTGGGGTATATGGAGATTCTTGGTCTAGGCAAGTGTGGATCTGGGCTCAGAGGAAAATAAGGATTTAGATGTGATAGGGAATGGAGACCCCATGTGGTATAGTGGTTTGAGAACTGGATTACAACCCTGGAGATCAGGGTTCGATTCCCCACTTGGCATGGAAACCACTGGGTGACCTTGGCTACATCACACACACTCAACCCCAGAAAACTCTCTGATAGGTTTGCCTTAGGGTTGCCATAAGTTGGAAATGATTCAAAGGCACACAGCAGCAACAACAACAGGGAATGGAACCTCGGGAGCAGGCAGCTCGTGCAAAGCTGAAGCAGCGGGGATGCGAGATCCTCTCGCTGGGGGTTGCTCGTGCGATCCCCACACCGCAGTGCCAAAAAAAGGTAAGGTGCGGAAAGGGCCTCAGAAATGTAGGGGAAAACAGTCTCCTTTTCTCAGTGCTATCTGCGAAAGGCAACAGGGACACAAAAGCTTGCTGTTGCCTGGTAGCAATGCATTTCTTTAAACCATTGACGAGTTGAGTAGACAGCAGTGTAGTGGGGGGGGCGGGCTTTGCAATCCTCACCAATTTTTGGCAGGGGAAAAGGAGAGGAAGGGGTGGAATCGTGCCCTTCCCTACAGACTCAGGCAAAAACAAATCACGTGTATGTTCTTCCTCATTAATAACTGCTGGCATATTGATCACACTCTGGCCATTTCTACACTACACTGTTATAGTCCTATTATTCCACTTTCAACATCCTGTGGAATGCTGGGGTTTGTAGCTTACTGAGTCCAAACTGCTCTCTGGCTGAAAATTCTAAATTCTCCTCCCTAAACTGCAAGTCCCAGGATTCCATAGGATGTTGAAAATGGAATAATAGCACTATAACAGTGTAGTGCAGAAATGGCCTCCGATGTTGCTTGGCCACATGTGTCCCATGTTTCTTCTGTGAAATGTTGAAGGACATGATATTATTTTATTCTTCTTCTTCCACTGGGTGCAGGGGGAATTTGGCCTAAATTCTCCACAATTGGATCAAATCCTCAAAGCGAACTAGGCCAACTTATCCATAACTTCACTGTCCCAAAGGTAAACCTGTTCCTGAAATAACAACGACCTTGCAGAACAGCAAGAATTTGTAACAAAACGCTTAGTTTAGCTTTGCTGCACTAAATAACACTCATAGTGGGAAAGCAAACTTTACTTACTTACTTACTTACTTATTTATTTATTTATAATACCATAACAAAATTGCCCATTCAATAAATGGGGTGACTCGCTGAATCAATTGCCTCTGTTCAGGACTGATTAATCAGAAGAAACCATCACGGTAAGTTGTAATTCAGCAGTTTAATGTCTAGGTCTCCCTTTGAGGTTCTTTGTTCAAATGATGTATGCTAAAAATCATCAGCACTGGGGTCTTAATAAATGAAAATTTATCCTGATGCTTCCTGAACATTACCATATCTGTTCTCAGGTTTATTTCTGTTTATTTTCTTTTTGTGCAAAGCAGTGCTTCTTAAACTCTCTGTTGTGAAGAACCAGTAGGCTTCCCCTTCCAATGTGTCAGGGACAAGCACCATATTTGTGCTCATTAACTACCGTAATCCCCGCCTTATATGTGGTTCCCCTTTTCTTAGTTCCAGTTACCCATTATCAACCACAGTCCAAAAATATTAAATGGAATTCTGGAAGTAAACAATTCATAAGTTTTAAAAGGTATGCCATTCTGAGTAGCATGATGAAATTTCATGCATCCTGCTCCGTCCTGCCTGGGACATGAATCATCCCTTTGTCCGGCACATCCACACTGTGTACATTAGCCATCCGTTAGTCTCTTAGTAGACGTCTCTGTTATCAGATCTACTGCTCTGATATCAGAGTGCTTGTGTTCAAGTAAACCTTGTTTTACTTAATAATGGCCCCAAAGCTCAAAACCTTTGTCATAGGTATGCAGGTATAGGAAAAAAGATATAGTATATAGAGAGTTTCGTATTCTTTGCGGTTTCAGGCATCACGCTGCAGATTTTGGAACACAGTCCATGGATAAAGAGGGACTACTATATAACTGTTCTTTTCTTTCCTGGAAATTCCCTGTGGTTTGGCAGCCAAAAACTCATGGACTGTGCGAGCCCAGTTTTTAAGATCTTTTATGGGGGAGGTCGTCATGGTTCCATAACTATTTACAGGCACATTTGATTAGGACTTGGGCTGTCTTCGCACGTTACCTTTCTCCTGGAGCCATCGCGTGGCAATCCCAGGAAAGCCTCTCCCAGGAGAGAATCAAGTCTGCTGCATTCTCCCTCCGCACCAGTTGGATGGGAGGAAGCACGATGGCTCAGCTCCTCCCTTCCACAGCGCAGCCCAGCAGTTTCCCAGGCTGTGCTGGAGGAGGAAGCGCAACCATGGTTGTTCTTCCTGATGTTCTGCATGACAGGTAAGTGCAGGAGGGACGTGGGAGAACTCCACAATTGTGGGTCATATTCAGGAGAAATCCGAAAATGATTTAATCTGTGATTGCAATGGAATGGCCGCGGGATCGTGACAACATCATGCAGAACCGTCGTCACGATCCCATGGCCATCCCGTGGCCATTTCACATTGCAGGTGGTGTGCGAAAAGGGCCCTGGGTAAAAACCTTCTCAGTAGTAGCTTCCAAGCCGTGGAACTCCCTACCATGGGATGTGTGGTGTGGCTCTCCCCTGCTCTCTCTCTTTCTGCTGGCTAGCAAAGAAATTTCATCTATGCAAATCTTTGAGTCTTAACTTATTTCGCAGTAGCATTATTTAATGTGGTATCCTGTGCTTTCATTTTCTTTTTAGAGTTTTAAAATTGTTTCAACTTTATTTTTTATTTTTTTTTTGGAAGATTTTAGCTGTACATTATTTTAATTTGTTTCAAGCTGCCCTGAGTCTCATGCCAGGACAAAACTGGGATATGAAAGAAAGAAAGAAAGAAAGAAAGAAAGAAAGAAAGGAAGGAAGGAAGGAAGGAAGGAAGGAAGGAAGGAAGGAAGGAAGGAAGGAAGGAAGGAAGGAAGGAAGAGGAAAGAACTGGCACAGGTCTACTGACCATCAGTTGGAGTGGTACTTGAGCAGTCAACCTTCTTCAGCACCTGTTGGGTAGCAACTACTATCATCCTCAATCAATGTGGCCCTTGAGGGACAGTAGAGACTGACTTGCTGATCTGTCTGTTTTAGAGATGCCAAAGAAGGGGGGTTTGTAGGGTTTGCGATGATATCTATTTGAGTAGTGATTTAAATGTTAGACTAAAAAACTAGGATTCAAATGCTAACCTCGGGCAAAAACCCACTGGCTTACCTTTGGCAAGTCACACTCTCTCAGTGACAGAGGAAGGCAAGAGCAAACCCTTTCAGAAGAAATCTTGTCAAGAAAACTCCATGATACCATCACCTTAGGGTCACCTTAGGTCAGAAATGATTTGAAGGTACACAACTGCAACAATGACAACAACAGTCTCTGTAATGCTTTGGAGAAGAGGAGGGAAATGTTTTGACCTGGAGGTTGTCAATATACTGTACTCTGCAAACATTCCTGGGCTGTTTTGCTACTAAACACTCAGCAGATCAACATACAGGACAAACATAAGACTGAAAAGATTCAGGCAAAGGCAGCCTTCTGACAGCCCCCTTACCTCTGATCAACAGCTCCACAGGATCACTAAGTTCAGAGGAAAGAAAAGACTCTTCTGACTCCGTCTGGTAACTACAACTGTAGTTACCTCCAGGGTTTTTGCTTGCAGTGTTGATGGTGATTCTGGCTCTGCTAGCCTTTGTGAATTGGGGAATGATCCATTCTCCAGACTTCTGGAAATAGAACCTCAAGCTCCTCTCCTGAGTTTTGCAATGGAGGTGGACAATTGCTCCAAGGGTGATGTTCTCAGCTGGTTCTACGGAGATTTCAGGTCTGGGCATTTTGGGATCTGTGTAAAGGAAGAGATGGGTTGGTAAAAATGTCCTCCTTCTATTGGCAGGTCCCACCGATTGTTGGAACTTGTCTCAACTTGAAGGATAAACAGAGGAAAGGGTAACACCATTTCTTGTCCCTCAGCTTCAGAATCCCTCAGTTCAATCACACACCATTTCCGCATGATGATGCTGTCCCACCTCATCCCATTGCAATTCCAGCAGCACCTTTGCTGGGAAGGAAGTGTGACAGGAACGGAAGGGAGCATAAGTGACATGGGTCTGCCTTCCACAGCACAGCTGGTGTCATGCCCTGCCCTGCCCTGCCGGTGTTCTCTTGTATCTGGATCACCTTGAACCTCTGCCTGCTTGACTATCGCCATTTCTGCACTGCTGTGTTAAAGTGCTGCTATTCCACTTTCAATGCTCTGTGGAATTCTGGGGTTTGTAGTTTACTGAGACCGAAGAGCTCTTTGGCTGAGAATTTGAAGTGCCCTTCCCCAAACTACAAACCCCAGAATTCCATAGAAGGTTGGTAGTGGAATAGCAGCACTTTAACACTGTAGTGCAGAAATGGTCTATGACTTGAATTTGCCCTTTGGATTTGTTTGGTCCAGAACCTGAACTCTGTTTGGACATTTCCCCGCTCTTGCCTTGTGAGTAAGCCCTGCTCTGCCGCTCATTGATTAATTGCTCTGCCTTGGACTCAACAGCCGGGCTCTTTCCCATGCTGCACTGGGGAATGGAAGCACCTCCATCACACTTCCTGTCCTTCTGCATGGCTAGGAAAGACAGGAGCATTGCCTGATTATGGGCGCTTAACAGATTTTTTCCCATTAAGCAAATATTCTATGATCGCAATGTGTGGGGATATGATGGCTGCAGGACCATGATGTTGCCATGTGAAAGTATGACCCACAGACTGCTGCCATCATGCCCTCAATGTGGGCCTGCAACGTCGTGTGGAAATGGCCACGGTTACAGTAATGTAATGCATTCTTTTAAGAATCAAGTGTTGACTCCACATTTGATCACATGAAATCACTTCCACAGATACAAACCATGACTATCCTTAATTAGCCCCATGCTTTCAATAGGTGTACTTTAGGTATAGTTAGGTGAGGATCCATCCCCAGGAGGTGAACAGATGAACAGATGTTGCCTCCGATGCCTTCTGGAAATCCAAGGAGAAAGTGAGAACTTTTCTCCATGTGCAATCATTTATGAAGATTCTCTGCTTCTGGAAAGTCTAACATGCTGCTGCTGCATGGTCTTCACTAAGGGCAGGCAACTTCCAGAAATTAATGGGCTACGTTTGTCCTCAGGATCTCAGATAGCTTGGAGGCCTGAAGGTGAACTGAGTGCACTTCATTACAAGTTAAATGTGCTTACTCTTCAAAGAGTGGGCATTTTTCTTCTTCTGCCAGAGTGAATTTGATGGCAGAGACTCTAGTGGGGGCTTCAAAAATGTCTGGAAGGCATTTGAATATAGCCCACAGGCTCTATGCTGCTCACCCTGGTCTAAGCTTTCCCAGCAGATAATGGAGTCATTCTTACCACAGCCATACTCTTAAAAGTGGATGCCTTCTCCTATTCTCCCTTCCTACCTCTAACTTTTCTCAAACAAATGTGTTTGTATGTGTGTGTGTGTATATGTGTATTCTCAATTTGGCAGACACTTCTGATCAATCCTTTATCATTCTACTTTTTTAGCTGCTTTTAAAATGTTTCTCTCTCTTCCTCCCACTTTCTCTTTTAACCTTGGTTTACCTAAATTGCTACAAACTGAGTTCAAAATACAAAAGTGGTTTGTGCTCCATTAACTCATTAGGAGGAGGTGGAATCTTGCACTTCCCAGGAGGCTCAGGCAAAAGCAGCCTCTCCTAACTCGTCTTCCTCATTAGCATTTTTTGCCATCTTGACCACATACTCTGATGTTGCTTGGCACATGTGTCCATAAACCTTTCCTACATGCAGGGCTGCACTGTTGCTAAAACACCCTTAGGGTCTTTCCACACTACACTGTTATAGTGCTGTTATTCCACTTTCAATATCCTGTGGAATTCTGGGATTTGTAGTTTACTGAGGCCAAAGAGCTCTCTGGCTGAGAATTCTAGATGCTCCTCCCTAAACAGCAAACCTTAGGATACCATAGGATGCTGAAAGCAGAATAACAGCACTATAACAGTGTAGTGTGGAAAGGCCCATAAATTCTTAGGGATTCTACTCTAAAGCTTTGTTTCGTCAGAAAGTTGCTTCTTCAACCAAAAGCTGAGCTCTGAGTGCGTGAGGTCCCCACCTTTAAATGCCTTGTTATCTGATGACTCACTCTTTCAATGCTTCCAAACTAAGGACAAGTTCCATTAATACAACAGAGATTCTGCTCTCTCATCAGTTCTTGCCTATGGAGGCTCCCTGGAGACAGATCACATGTGTGCATTGCTTGCCAGCTGAGACACTTGCAAGCAGGACACATGCAGTCAGTCCCAAAAGAGCCTCCATAAGTCCTTTGTGTTACCCACATGGATTCTGCTTTTCAAACAATTCCATTTTTTGACAGTGTTGCAGTCCCTAACCTGTCAGATAAATGGAAGAAGCCTGTATCCTCATTGCTCTCAAAGACAGATCACCTTCCAACATTTCACAGATGAAAACTGGGGCATGTGTGTCTTCCATGGGCCACACACAGCCTCCCTGCTACTTCAGTTTCTTCCCAGACCTGAGGTTTATGAGCCAAAACCCTGAGATCTAGCGACATGCTCTGATGATGTCACTAAGTGTTATGCATTATGTACCAACCACAGTTGCTCACAGGTTGTCATTCAAACAGAGAGAGAGAGAGAGAGTGAATGAGAGAGAGAGAGAGAGAGAAAACATTTTCCTGTTTGGACATAAAAGTGGAAATTTTAGCTAAAGGGCCTGCTTTCCAATGAAGGTGAAATGAGGCAAAATTATTCCAACTCCCCTAAATTAGGGAGATGGGATAATGCATGTTTAAGCTAGTCTACTTGCTTCTAGCCTGAAAATGGATGCAGAGCAGGGGGTGGACCCTGGCATTCAGTGGCTCTTTTTGCATGGCATTTGCCATGCGAAAGGGCCCTTGGAGTGTCGCGCGACTGTGAGGAACCATCCACATGATGCACTTGCAGTCGTGTGACGCTCCAGGGGCTGGCAGGCACTGACTGCATACTATTTCATTTTTGGCTGTGAGCTGAAAATGGTGTGCGATCGTGCATCACTCCGGGGCCCCACACGCACTTGCCATGTGTGCGGAGCTCTGGAGCCACGGCGCTTGTGCTTCCTGCCCCAGTGCAGCCTGGGAAAATCCCAGGCTGCACTGTGGAAGGAAGAGGAGGGTCTTTTGCGCCAGCAGGCAGCAGCTGTGGAGCTGAAGGAACTGGGACGTGAGAGCCTCTCAGAAGAGGCTGCTTGCGCGATCTCCGCACCCCAGCTCCGCAAAAAGGTGAGTTGCGGAAAGGGCTAGTGACTGGGAAGGAAGAAGGAAGGTAAGTAAATAACACACAGTCAAGAGTCTTTTGCAAATTAAAGCAACAAATCAATTAAGCCTTGCAAACTGCAGCAAGTTGCTACTTTAGTAGGTGGGCTAAGAATCTGCAAACATTCCTTTCCCCTTGCTCAGCACTGAATCCTCCAAAACTGGTGAATTTGTACCCTCCTCTGCTTCCTGGAGATGACCTACAAGCACTGGAGACTCAGGCCATTTCTGCACTAGAGTGTTACAGTGCTATTGTTCCACTTTAAACATCTCATGGAACCCTGGGGTTTGCAGTTTAGGGAGGAGCCTGGCTGGGATTTCATAGGATGTTGAAAGTGGAATAATAGCACTATAACAGTCTAGTGCAGAAATGGCCTCAGTGCCAGGTGCTGAGATGTGGCAACTCTACTATGCCACCAAAATGAGAAACAGCTTTCCCAACTGGGCCTGGCAATTTAAGCAGCTAACTCCCAAAACCACATGAAAGCAAGCATTTTCTAATTCTTTCTCCAGCTTGCCAATCAAGTTCAGCTGCATGATTTCCTAGTGAATTCAGATGACACGTTTGAGGAGGGCCCTGGCACCTGCAAAATATGCTTGGGGTCTCATGCAAGCCCCAGAGTGCATATTCCCTCATGCCAATTCAAGTCCTAACTGTGAGTCCAGGACTGGCTTCATGTTCTGTATATGAAAAATATTGCACATAATTCATCACAACCCTCTTTTTCCGAGCATGTTCATTGGAGGGGAAGTGGAACTTCAAGCCTTACCTGTTATCAATAGTTCTGCAACAGTGCAGGCATCCAAGGATGTAGGAACTTCCTGTGAAAGGCTGCAGCAGTAAGTCCCTCTGTGCTCCCGTCGTAACTCGCTGATGGAGAACTCTGCCATCTTCTCATTTGAGTTCAGTGCCTTGAACCTTATTAAACTGCCAACTTTATGAAGATATAACTTGAGGTTTTTGACTTCAATAGAGCACTGAATGGTAATGGGAATTCCTAGCTGTGCAATGTTGCTTGGCCTCATAGAAATTTGGGGAACTGTAAGCAGAGAAAGATAAGATCATTTTTAACTTTCTCAGTTTATGAATTGATGTCTAATCTGCACCTTTCACCAAAGTAAGTTTTCTGGGCAGGAAGGGAAAGAAAAATTCTCAAAAGAGAAGTAGCATCAAAGAAAATTGGTTTTCGCTTGCTATCTGAAAATCCTCAAGGAGAAAGATAGTCAGTCCCCCTGGGGCAGATAGCCACATACCTTCAAACAATTCACGATAAATATGGGAACCCATGTAGCCCAAGAACATCAGTGTTGTTATTAATGAAAAAGAAGACACAAAACTAGGAGAGGCTGCAGCTGTGTGCTTTTGCCTAAGCTTACTGGGAAGAACAAGATTGGCCCTCTTCTGTTCTTTCCCCTCTGCTGAATTAAGAGAGTGCAAACTACTTTTTCACTTTGAACTCAGTTTGAGCAACTGAAGTAAGCCAAGGACAAAGGGGGGAAATGAGAATAGAGTGAACCTGGACATTTTAAAAGCACCTGAAAAGTGAGATGACAGAAGATTAATCAGGACTGTCCCTACCAAATACATCACTCATAGGATATGGATTCCATAAGCCCTTTCCAAAGGACAATATCCTCCCAGCATGAGGATGCAAGAGGAGTGGGACCACAACAATGTTTCTGTACAATGTCATCACGGTTCCATCCTTCTTGCATTGCCAGCCAGTGCAATTGTGGGGTATATGACTGATGAAAAAACTCCATCAATAGCCCCTGATCACACAAGCCTTCCATCACAGCCGGCCATGCAAAAGGGCTGGAAGTGTGATCATGTGCTTCTTTCCCCACTGCAGCATGGGAAGAAGGCTGGGTGCAATGTAGGAGGAAAGAACGTGTCCTTCATGGTCCCTTTCTCAGGCAGGCGGTTGGGTGCGGAGGGGATTGTGATGGGACGACATGGGAAGCGTCATTGTGCAGAAAAGGCCATACTTATGACAATGTCCTCACATGACACATCTAGAATTCCCAGGTCACCTTACGGTCTTCATAAGTCAGAAACAACTTGAAGGCACACAATAACAACAAAATACACAAACACCTTGCCTTGTTTTATTCATCTTTTTAAAACCCTCATGATCCTTTTTGTTTCCTGATTTTTTTTCACATTTCAATTTTTCAAATTTGGGAGGGTTGAGGCAAATTCCACCCTCTCCTGAAATATTTCTATTTGGAGAGGGAGCTTCACGTTTTTAGGCCAGGATGAGACCAGAGAGCAAGAGTTTGAGCATCCTGGTAGTTAACGTGGAGAAAAATGAATCTGAGACCTTACCTAATACTGAGAGCTTCACAGAGTTGCTGGGTTCAGAAATGAAAAACTCTGATTGAGTCCTATAGCAGCAGTAATAGCTCCCTTCATGTTCTTTGCGGACATCTTGGATGGAGAGCAAGGCAAAGTAATGTTTTGGTTCCATCAAGAGTGGCTTCATATCATGCCCAGCCATGACAAGGTAGACCTTGTCAGAAAGCCTTTTCATTGAACACTGAATGGTGATGTGATCTCCAAGATGTGCCACACTACTAGGTTTTGCGGCAATTGTGGGTCGAGGTAGCTCAGTGTCTGTGAGAAGAAAGTAGACACAGTTCAGGACATTTGATCTAAAACTTGCCATGTTCCATCCAGGAATGGGATACTGTCAGAGGATGTTCAGAACCACCCTCACATCAATGGCCTCTTTATGGACCTTCATACACTCTTTCATAGTTCTGTTGATGATTTTCATGTTGATAAGCTTTCAATTACCATTCAGACTAAATTCTTTCTCTCCTTCCTTTGCAGTAGATCACTGAAAAATGAACCTAAATTGAAAGAGTAAAGCCTTGCCTTGCCTTTCAGAGGAAATCTGATCTGGTCTTGGCCTATTCAGTGCATTTTCCATAGTCACTTACAACTGTACCCCACAGAAATGATAAAAAATACTAGCAGAAGACTTTTATCACACAACAAATTGATGAAGAGTGCACCTGTGCGGTGGCCAACAATACTGATTAAAGACTAAAGACGTCAGTGCCTAACAAAACAAAATAAGGTGTTGTAGAAGGATTTCATTAACACTATAGGAACATTCTCTAATGGTACATCCAGAGAGAAAAAGGCTCAAGATGTATCAAGAGTTTCCGGTTCTTTTTGTTTTGATTGCAACTGCATATTCAAAGGTTTGCATCCAGTCTCACTTGAAAATGTCCCAGGTTTCCCTTTTTCCTTCCCTCCTTTGTGTTGTTTCCCTTCTCCTTCTCACTCATCATAGATCCCATCTAGTCTCATGAAACATTTCAGAAACTGGTTTCTATCAATTTCCACTGAACCTTCTTTTTTAAAATATTCATTGTAGACTAAGACTATTTCCGCACTACAGTGTTAAAGTGCTGCTATTCCACTATCAACCTCCTATAGAATTCCGGGGTTTGTAGTTTAGGGAAGGGCACTTTGAATTCTCAGCCAAAGAGCTCTTTGGTCTCAGTAAACTACAAACCCCAGAATTCCACAGAGCATTGAAAGTAGAATAGCAGCAGTTTAACACTGTAGTGCGGAAATGGCCTAATTTTTACTACTATAGGAGAAGCATAACTGGAGTTAGTAGTTTTACTCTATTTGCTGCTTTAAAATGTTATTTCCTTAGTTTAAACTAATTTAGAATCTAAAATAAGTTGATCACTGATTACCGTTGATTAGAAGTGATTTTTATTAACCAACTAATTTTACAGTTATATAGCTATGATGAGAAGACCAGTTAGCAACAAATATTAATTTTTGGCATAAATTTAGGATTTAATAGTTAGGTCTAACCGCTTGATTAACATGTGCTGTTTCTAACAACGGTGGGAACCAATTTTTAGTTATTTCTAGTTTTGTCATATATTGTTGTTGTAGTTTTGTTGTTGTTAATTGTTGTTAATTGTGTTGTTGTTTGTTGTTAATTGTTAATTGTGTGTTTTAGAGGGTTGGTTTTAGGTGGGTTGATGGGTGGGGAGGATTGGGTATGTTTTTTAATGTTTTTTAATGTAATTAATGTATTATTGTTGTTTGCCGCCTCAATCCATGGGGAGAGGAGGGATAGAAATAATAATAATAATAATAATAATAATAATAATAATAATAATAATAATAATAATGTTATTGTTATTATTATTGTTATATACTGTTAGATACTGTTATTTGTAGCTTCGTTTTTTTCATTTGTATTGTATTGTGCTGTTGTGTGTGGGGGGTTGTTTGTTGTATTGTTTTGTAGTGTTGTTGCTTGTTTTTTTTTCAATCTACTATATAAAAGTCAAAGTTTGTGAGTGATCTGGTGATTGTCCGTGTCAGGCAGGTGAAGATCTCATATGATTGGCTTTATGAGGCAAGAAGATCTCATATGATTGGCTGGCTGTGAAGATTCTATGGAATCCTGGGGTTGGCAGTTCAGGGAGGGGCCTTTAGAATTCTCAGCCAAAGAACTAAGACCGGTTGCTATGGAAATGAGGCCTACTTGGCAAGGAGGAGGGCAGTGTAGTTCCCTCAGGAACCGAACCTCTATATGTTACAACTCTGGATTGGGGAATATTTGGAAAAGTTACAGGTAGTGGAATAGGCCAGTTTCTATGGAGATGAGGCCTAGCAGCAAGGAGGAGGACAGACATTCCCTCAGAAACCCAACTTCTATATGTTAACAACTCTGAATACAGATTGCATTGGGAAATATGGGGAAAAGTTACAGGTACTGGAAAAGAGAGTTTGGTGAGTTCTTAAGAGGAAAATAAAATCCCAGGCAAAGCCAGGAAAATACGCTAGTAAACTTATAAAAATAAAATAAAGGGAAAGTGTGTTTTAAAAGATTCCCCCCCCCATCACTGGACTCCCTTTCACTCTACACCGGCGGTTCTTAACCTGGGGTCCACAGACGCCCGAGAATTTCTGCAGATTCCAGCAGCAGCAGCAGTAGCAGCAGGGAGGGTATGTAAAAGCAAGAGTGGCTTCTCTCCCTTGGCAGCAACAAATGCATCAGCTGCCCTGGGACCCTTCTACATTTCCTCACTACAGTGTTAAACTGCTGCTATTCCACTTTCAACACCCTGTGGAATTCTGGGGTTTGTAGTTTACTGAGACCAAAGAGCTCTTTGGCTGAGAATTCAAAGTGCCCTTCCCTAAACTACAAACCCCAGAATTCCATAGGAGTTTGATAGTGGAATAGAAGCACTTTAACACTGTAGTGCGGAAATGGTAATGACACTATGATTCTATTTTAACCGCCATGGCTGCATCTTACAGAATCCTAGAATTTGTAGTCTGGTGAATCACTAGCCTTCTCTGGGTAAGAATTGTAAATACCCCTCCCTAAACTGCAAACCCCAGAATTCCATGTGATGGAACTATGCCAGTTAAAGTGGAATCATAGCACTATAACTGCATGATGTGGAAAGGCACCAGAGCAGAAGGGTACAGCTCCTGCTTGGTGCAGCGAAGAGTTGGCAGTGCAAGCCTGCCCTTCCTTAAAGCTTCTGGCTGCATATATAAAGTAGAATTTAAAATGGCTGTCATTTCCTTCTGCTTTGGAATCCTCCTGTCCTTCTGGCTTTATCCAGCTATTGAGAAGATCACTGATCTTACCTCTTATCAGTAGCTCCAAAGGGTCACTGTGTTCTGAATAGGACTTGCTGATGGAGTGGTAATAGGAGCAGGAATACTGCCCTCTATCATCTCTGTTCACAGGATTGATGGAAAAGTAAGCCTTTCCTCCATCCATTTCTGCCACAAAGTTGGTGTTCTGGTTCCCTTTCCACAGGTAGAATTTCACCCCCCAAGGGTAAGGACTCTCACAGAGGATTGTGATGTCTGACCCCTCCAACACTCTCCAAGAAGGACTCACAGAAATGGAGGGAGCACCGGGAATTCTCCTCGATGAACAAAGAAATTAAACCGATGTAAGTGTTCAGGCTGGACAGGAATACTACAGCGGCAATTCAACATAGCTCATCGTAGTGTAGTAGTTCTACATGTGGACCAACTCTAGGCTAAGCCATATACCACCCTCCTGACTTCCCATAAAGAGCCTGAGGGCCTCCTAAAAAAACTATGTCCAGTATTTCCAAGAATTCCCTGGGAAGACTTCAGGGTGGGGAAAACGTCATGTAGATCTCCAAAATAAAACCAGTTTGTACCTGAGCAAAACCTGGGACTTTCAGAGACTTTTTTTTCTTTGTTTCAGATTGTCTTGTTACTTGCCCAGATTGATGGCAAGTATCACAATAAGTTGTACAGTACAGGGAAATTCACAAACTGGCACAGGCAAAGCAGTGAACTGGCAATATAACTAGCCAGTGGAGATTCTGATTTCACTGTGCTGTCTGTCCACATTCACAAGGAAGAGAGTACAAACATCTCCTCATGTGAAAAAAGTTTGTACGAATTAACGTAGAAAATGTGGGAGGACATGAGGGATGTCTCTTGCCTGTGGAGAAATCATTTCCAAGTTCTAAGTGTCAAAGGAACCAGCATGGAATTTCCATCTGCTGCTCTCAGTCACAGCCTACTCTTACCTTTTCGAGAAGTTTATTCCTGATGTGGACAGCAGCCTGCAAAGAGGAAACATCATTACAAGAAGGAAATCACATCAAGAGATCATTAGTAATCACATGTTCATCATATAGTAGTTTGAGTGTTGGACTAGGCCTGTGGGAGATCAGTTCTGACTCTTTCTCAGCCATGGAAACCCACTGGGTGACCTTGGGCAAGTCACAGGCCATTTCCGCACTAGACCATTATAGTGCAATTATTCCACTTTCAACATCTTATGGAATCCTGGAGTTTGCAGTTTAGGGAGGGGCCTTTGAGACTGCTCCCTAAACTGCAAACCCCAGGATTCCATAGGATATTGAAAGTGGAATAATCACGCTATAATGGTCTAGTGCGGAAATGGCAAGTGTCTCTCACCGTCAGAAGAAGGCGTCAGCAAACCCCCTCTGAACAAATTTGGCTAAGAAAACTCCATTGTATGATTGCCTTAGGGTAATCATTAGGCGGAAACGACTTGAGGACACACAACCACAACAATCCACACCACTTCCACAGAGAGGGCTTTAGGTAAAACAGTTCCCTCCATGTATCATTGCAACTCTTATCATCCCAAGCCAGCATAGGAAATAGTAAGGGATGCCAGAACTTGCGATCCAACATCTGAAGAACCATGTGATTCCCACTCCTGGTCCAGGCTTGTGTATGCCTTCAAGCTACCTGATGACTTCTGGTGGCCCCATACATTTCATAGGGTTTCCTTAGGCAAGGAATACTCAGAGGTGATTTTGCCAGTTCCTTCCTCTGAAATATAGCCTACAGCATCTGGTATTCATTGACAGTCTTCCATTCAAATGCTAACCACGGCTGATCCTGCTTAGCTTCCAAGATCATATGGGAGCTGGTGCCTTTAGGGTATTTAGGCCTCGGGTCCAGGCTTTCTTTCTTCCAAATATATAATTAGCAAGAAGTTAAAAGAGAATACCTCTGCATATGCATATTATTTCCCTTATTGTTGAATAATCACATTCACATATGATCTTGAATTGCCATGTGGTCCTCCAGATGTACTGGACTGGCAAGAACCACAATCTCTCTCCATTGGCTATACCATCAAGATAAGAGAAGTCCAGAAATATCTTGAGGTCTATTTGTTCCCAACTGCTGCCACAGAGAAATGGGTCCCTGGGCTAGAGAGGTGGGCATGAACTCTATCTCCACACATTTCATTCACGCACTGTCTCATGCATACTTTTATCAGTAACTAGCATGTATACCCGGCGTTACCCGGGATTTTATTTTCTCATAGGTAATACTTGCTAGAAAGATTTGAGATTCTGTGTCTTTAATTCCCCAAACTGTCTTGTCCAGTACCAGTAACTTTTCCCCATATTCCCCAATCCAATCTTATGCAGAGTTACTAACATACAGAGGTTGGGTTTCTGAGGGAATACACTGTCCTCCTCCTTCTTACTGCTAGGTGTCATCTCCATAGCAACCGGCCTATTCTCTGGCTGAGAATTCTAAAGGCCCCTCCCTAAACTGCAAACTCCAGGCTTCCATAGAATCTTCTTAGGAAGCCAATCTTACGAGGTCTTCACCTGACACAGCCAATCATATGAGGTCTTCTCCTGACACAGACAAATAGATAAACTTTGACTTTTATATATTAGATTGCTCAGTCCAGCTCCTTGTTTGGTCTTCTCCAAATAGTCATTCTCAGAGGTGTATGGATGGGGGGGCAATGAGGGTGGTCCACCCAAGGCAGCAATTTTTGGGAGGCACCCTGCACAACATGGCCACACCTCCATGCGGGATGGCCATGCCCCACGCGACACAGCCATGCCCTTGTGCGACATGGCCACTTCCCTGCCCCTCCGCCCCCTTCATCCTGCCTCCCTTCCCCAAACTCCAAGCTACGAGGCTGTTCATTCTTACCAACAGAAGAGGATGATGAGAGCTGGCATCATGAAGAAGCAAACCTGGGGCTCCTAATAGCCAGTTCTGAAGTCACACTGCCTCTAGCTCAGCTCCATTCAATGTTGTTCACCGTGAATGTCCAGATTACATCTGAAGTCACAGGAAAAAGATAACAGTGTCACCAATCACATCATCCTGATGCTGAGCTCTCTCAATCTGTTGGAAAAATCTCCTGTGGTCAGATATTAAATGACATAGAAGGCCTTATATCATAAAACAGCTTTATCTGTGCTTATATCAGCTTCCTCTTGTTTAAGATCTTCAGCTCAGGACAGTGTCAAAATGCCCTCTCTATGTGGCCAGAACGGAGAGGGTCTTCTCTGTGTTTCCTTTTTCCCCCCATTATTTTTATTAAAATAATTATACAAATGATAAAAAAGGAAGTTTCCAACCTGGCATCAGAACGCCTCCTCTGTAAGGACATGGCTGGCACCAATGTTTTTCAGTACCAGGTCAAAACATTTTTTAAAAAATGACCAGGCAATTAAAATTCATTGTTGTTTAATCTGCTGTATTGTTTTAATCTTTTGTTGGTTATCTACTATGAAGCTTCTAGTTTTAAAATATTTGTAGACGACATGATTAATTTTGCTTATCTCTTATCACACATCGCTCTCTTATCTAAGAATAATCAAGTTTGTTCTAGAAATATCTGTAAACAGAGCAAACCCTTTCCTGTTAACCCACAAGTCAGATGCAATATGTCTCTGGATTATTTTTAGCAAATTGAGAGGAAACGTGGGCTAGAATCCTGTTGTGGACATACATTGGCATTAAATGCCATTACCCAAGTCATTGTATTTTCTTGGAAGTTGCACAAGGATGGTGTCCTATTCAGGATTGCACAAGCCCAGCAGAAGCTATTGAGAAATGATTGTACTGTATGACATAGAAGTGGAATGGACATCTAGGGCCATTGAGTCTGACCCTCCCAGTGCAGGAATCCACCACTAAAGTACCACAGAGAGCTAGCTATCCAACCTCTATTTAAAGATCTGCAAAGAAGGCGAGTCCACATCTTCAAAGATAGTCTGTTCTACTGTAGAACAACTTTTACTGTCAGAAAGTTTTTCCTGATGTTTAGTCAGAATATTATTTCTTGTCAGTTAGATTCAGTTAGATGCTGTTGATTCAGGTCCTACCATGTGGAGCTACAAAAAACAAGCCCATCTTTCATGTAACAGCTCTTCAATTCTTTAATGAAAGCTATCATTTCATCTCTGAGTCTTCTCTTCTCCAGTCTTCCTGTTTCTTCTCCAACATAGCAAACTCCTTCAATAACTCCTCATAGAACTTGGTTTCCAGACATTTTACCATCTTGGCTGCCCTCTTCTGAACATATTCCAGCTTAGCAATATCCTTCCTGAACTGTGATGCTTAGACTATCCAGGAAAGATCCTAGAGCAAATCATTAAACAGTCAGTTTGTAATTACTTAGAAAGCAATGTCGTAATCACTAAGAGCCAGCATGGATTTCTCAGAAATAAGTCATGCCAGACTAATTTCATCTCTTTTTATGGTATGGTTACAAGCTTGATAGATGAAGGAAATGCTGTAGACCTAGCATATCTTGACCTCAGTTAGGCCTTTGACAAAGTTCTACATGGCATTCTTGCAAATAAGCTAGTAAAATGTGGGCTGGACAGGGCTACTGTTAGTTGGATTTGTAATTGGTTGACTGACCGCACCCAAAGAGTGATCACCAATGGCTGCTTTTCATCCTAGAGAGAAGTGGCTATTGGGGTGCCACAGGGTTCTGTCCTGGGCCCAGTGCTGTTCAACATCTTCATCAATGACTGGGATGAAGGAGTGGAGGGCATGCTGATCAAATTTGCAGGGGTTGCTAACATACCAAAGGATAGGATCAAATTTCAATACGACCTTGAAAGATTGAAGAGCTGGCCCTAAGCTAATAACATGAATTTCAACAGAGAGAAATGTAGGGTCCTGCACTTGGGCAGAAGAAATGAAAGTCACAAGTATAGGATGGGGGACATGTGGCTAGATAGCAGTACGTGTGAAAAGGATCTAGGAGTCTTGGTAGATCACAAGCTGAACATGAGTCAGCAGTGTGACACAGCAGCCAAGAAAGCCAACGCGATTCTTGGTTGCATCAATAGGAGTATGGTGTCTAGATCAAGGGAGGTAATGGTACCACTCTATTCTGCATTGGTTAAGCCTCATTTGGAATACTGTGTCCAGTTCTGGGCACCTCAATTCAAGAAGGATCTCAACAAGCTGGAACGTGTCCAGAAGAGGGTGACCAAAATAGTGAAGGGTCTGGAAGCCATGCCCTATGAGGAACAGTATAGAGAGCTAGGTATGTTTAGTCTGCAGAAGAGAAGGTTAAGAGGGGACATGATAGCCATGTTTAAATATTTGAAGGGCTGTTATGTTGAGAAGGGAGCAGGCTTGTTCTCTACCGCTCTAGAGACTAGGACAAGGAGCAATGGATTCAAGCTGCAGGAAAGGAGATTCTATCTGAACCTCAGGAAGAACTTCCTGATGGTCAGAGCTGTTCGGCAGTGGAATATTCAGTCTTGGAGTATGGTAGAGTCTCCTTCTTTGGAGGTTTTTAAGCAGAGGCTGGATGGCCATCTGTTGGGAATGCTTTGATGTGTGTTCCTGCATAGTAGGGGGTTGGACTCAATGGCTCCTAGGGTCTCTTCCAAATCTATGATTCTATGATTCTATGACTCACTGTATCACAAGTAGTCTGTAAGAAGTTCTGACCAAAACAGAATAGAATGGTATTATTACTTCCCTTGATCTGGATACTATAATTCTTTTGATGCAGCTTAGAATTACGACACTGGTGGTGGTGGTGGTTTTCCCGCTCCTTCCCACTGTTGACTCATATTTAGCCTGTGGTCTACTCAAACCCCTAGATTCTTTTACATGTACTGCTTTTAAACTGATTGTCACCTATTCTACGGTTGTGTATCTGGTTTTTCCTGCCCAAATGTAGTACCTTTCATTTATGCCTGTTGAAATTCATTTTGTTAGTTTTTTGACCCAGCTCTCCAACCTGTCAAGGTCATCTTGAATCTTGACTCTATCTTCTGAGATATTAGCTGTACCTCCCAATTTGGTTTCATCCCCAAATTCGATGTGCGTGCTTTCTATTCTTTCACTTATTCAAAAAAGTGATAGAATGTGAAACATAGAATTCTATGTGAAACATAGAACGGCATTATCTGCTGCTCCCATCCTCTCTCGATTGCTGACAGAGATCTCTTCTGGTGAAATAGCAGCTGGCCATACCTTCTACATCTCTTGTCCTAGGAGACACTTGAATGCAGAGAAGCAGAGAAGCTTGAAACAGAGAGGAATTCTGCACATGCAGATTGTTCCTGTGGGATTTATAACAATTGCATTTATACATAATCTGTAGCTCTGTCATAAAATATATAGTACTGGATCCAGAATTCATCATGCTTAGAACAAACCCATTGCAACTTGTGGGACAAAAGAGACATGGCTGACCTAATCCCTATTAAGGAAAGAGTCTACGCTAAATATGACTAAAGGCCTTTCCACACTACAAGGCTATAGTGCCATTATTCCACTTTCAAGATCCTATGGAATTCTGGGGTTTGCAGTTTAGGGAGGGGCATTTAGAATTCTCAGCCAGAGAGCATTTTGACCTCAGTAAACTACAAAGCCCAGAATTCCATAGGACGTTGAAAGTAGAATGATAGCACTATAACAGTGTAGTGCAGTGTAGTGCAGGTTGTGGTGTGCCTTGGGACAAATAGTTGTGAAAGGACCCTGTGAGGTCTCTCCAGCTTCCTGTTCCCAAGGCACCTTGCAACTGGGAGTGCATTGTGAGTGTCATGGTTTTTTTTACTCCTGTAATTACCACTTCTGTTTCTGAGATCTAGACAATCTTTGGTAATTCCAGGATATTTCAGGCTCCCCCATCTCCTTTCCTGAGTGTTCTTGTTCCTCCGAGCAGGGTGGGTTGTTGTTGTTGTTGTTTTAAAAAAACTGATACTTCCTAGCCTTCCTGTCTTTCCCTTTGTGTTCCCTTTACTCCTCTTCTGTATATTTTAAGTCGGATGTGCAGTGCCTTGTGTGTTTGCTTGCATGACTACACACACATCCTTATGTATCCACACGGGTGGAAGAGACAAGAGTAGGGAAGAAACCATCCATTTCTCCCCATTGTTTTGCAAAACTGCTCTGTTTGTGGAGCGGAAAGGGGCTGGAAAGAGGAAAGGGGGATGGCAGAAAGAGATCAGGGTTCCTTGTTTAGTTTAAGATGCCAGAAGATTTTCTTCTGGAGGAAACATATTCAGGTGTAGCCGTGTTAGTTAGCAAAACACAACAAAATTCACAAAACAGTGCTATCTTTCTTGGGCCAGCTCTGAAACATAAAATACATTATTAAATACATTATTTTGAAGCTTCACTGTTTTCGTAATCAAAGGTGTTAAAAATCATACAGGAGAAGAAAGGTGATGATGTTAGAGTGACAAGACTACATTTTGTCTCAGATGCTTCTCTATTGTCAGTTAAGATGATCTAGAGCTGTGGTTCTTAACCGGTGGTCCATAGACCCTGGGGCAGCGATATTCTCAAAGGGAGTCTTCAACGACTTGGAGAAATGTTATGAGCTTTTACTGGGAAGGAAGGAAGGAAGGAAGGAAGGAAGGAAGGAAGGAAGGAAGGAAGGAAGGAAGGAAGGAAGGAAGGAAGGAGGAAGGAAGGACAGGTGGATAGTCATGCATGATCTCAAAGACCAGGAGTCTTTTGAAGGTGATAGACATCATTTATACAATGTTTCATCACAACATCTCAAACTGTTCAAAAGTTATGAAAGTAACTGTGTGATAGCCCCCCCGCAAAAAAAATGTACTCAGCACTTGCTACTTCTGCACCTGGTGAAAACATGCAAGTGAATGATACTGAGTGGCTGACAGAAAGCATGTGACATTTCTTGGCACCATGCATACAGCCAAAAGCCACCTTTGTCGCAATGTATTTAAGTCTTTTACTCGAAGTCTCAAGTCAAGTCTCAAGTCTCTGCCTTCAAATCTCAAGTCCTTGAAGATACTGTCAAGTCAAGTCTGAAGTCAAGTTGCAAGTCTGGGAGCCAACTTTAAACCCTAACCTATATTCCAGAATTTCTGGACAGGGTCGAATAAAGTCAGTTTTAACAATTTAAGCAGATTTGGCCCTCCACATTTGCGATTTTGCCATCTACAGTTTCAGAGGTGAGGAATAGGATGCTTTTTAGTCCCTCTTCCTGAATGGGCATAAAAGAGACTGCAGCTTTGAAAGCGGGGAATAGGATCCTTCTTACTGCCCATTACTGAAGCTTCAAAAGCTGTAGACGGAAGGATCCTTTCTCCTTAAGCCCACTGCCTAACACACTTGCTGTTCTCTGAGAAACATGTCCTATGCTTTGAGGAAAAGTCTTGCCTCCTGCCCTTAGGAAACGTTTTAGAAGGCTCCTCCAATACACAGCAGGGACAGGCTGCTGAGCAGACCTCAAGCCCACCTCAAGCCCATTGCCTAACCTGTTTGCTTTTCCCCTCTGATAAATGTGCCCACACTTTGGGCTTGAGACAGACTGTCATGTGACCAGAAGGCAAAAAAAAAGATGGAAGCGTTTTTCAAAGTAGTAAGGTTTCTGGATGAACGTGTTATGTTACTGAATCAAGGGCAGGAAGTCAGTCAACTTGAGTCTACATCACTGCTTTGTAGCTGCATAAAACTCTAGTGTTGCTCACCACATTATTGGAATCCCTATGTACAGTTTAGGATTTTAAATCTTGAGTTAAACCTTGGCATCCCATGGCAACAAAAGATATTGAAAAGTGTCCTTTGTTTTTTAAAAAAGGGGGGTTAACTACTGGTCCAGAGGGATATCAATAAAAGTAGAGAAATTCAATGTTTCCTGCTTAAGAAAGGGACAGTTAGTTTCCCCCAGGACAGGAACAACTGGATCTCATGAGAAGTTACTTTTCTGTTAGTAATGGATTTGAAATTTTATTACCTGTCTTTTATTGCCCTTTGTGCTTAGCCTTCATGTGGCCAAGAAGGGGAGTGTCCTCTGCCTGCACTGAGATCTCATAATACTATCTTAACTGATAACAGCGCAACATCTGAATCAAGATGTAGACCTTTCTTTTCCTGCATTATTTTTAACATCTTTGCTTGATTAAGAAGCCAGCATAACCGGGGGGGGGATTCTGGGAGTTGCTGATGATCACTGAAGTCTGATAAACTAGGACCTTTGAGACTTCACTGGAAGTGGTTTGAACAGAGTTCTAAGGAAAAGACTATGTAATGTCTGCAATGGAGAACTAAAATGTTATGGCCTTTTACAGCCTTTGTCTGATAACTGTTTATTTCTTTATTTTAAGGGAAAGAGAAGTGGGGACTTCAGTTTCTGCCTGCACAAAAATACTCTTGCTGTAGCATCCAGAGCTACAAGATGTAGGCTTGCATGCTTTTGTGACTCCAGCAATGTCAGTTTTGTTTCCCCTGCAAAGTTTTTAAAACCATCTTTCCCTGATGAAGAAGCCAGTGAGCTTTGAAGCTACCATATTTTTTTTCACTTTCTGGTTGGCCTAATAAAATGTCATTAATGTGTATTTTCAGTTTGGGATTTTGATTAATGGTCAACCCAGCTATGCCTAAATTTTGGGGAACTCTTGGGAATCCTGGGAGTTTTAATATAAAAAGTAATTTTCCCAGGCTATTCTTATAGCACTCTCTGCTTTTTCTGCATATAGTTTAGCATTATAAAAATAGGAACACTGTGAACCCAGTGATGGGTAAGGAAGATAAGGACAAATATGCATCTCAATTTATTAATGTCCTGGTGTTCTGGACTATTCCAGGCAGCTTCCTGCATCCAAATGATCACAGCTCTTTCAAGTCTTAAAAAAAATACAGATAATCACCAGATGGCTCCAGCATTGCTATGATTTATGAAAAGCTTTCCTTTCCTACCTTTAAAGGTGAAAATCCTCCCAAGTGGTTTCCAAAAAATTAGAAGAAACAGCAAAACTTTCAACACCATAAAATATTTATAGGCAAATGGGCTAAAAGTCTATTAAAATTACAACCCAGCAAAGGAATCCCAATAAAATGACCCTAAACAGTCCACCATCTGGCAGGTGTGAAGAAAAGTCAGAAACAATCCCAAAGGCAGGAAAGATGTGCATCTGATTACGTACCTGAAAGGCATGACTTGGGGGAAAGGATTTAAAGTGCTCCTCCAGATGCTGCTGGACTGCCTCTCTCATCATCCCCAACCTGCATGGGCAATGGTTAGGGTGCTGGGGTTACACTCCAGCAATATCTGGAAAGCAGCAGTTTTCTTGGTCCTCACCTATACCAAAGAAGAATCCAATCAAGCCAAGTTTCTGCACGAAGGCACAGGAAGAATTGGATTCCTGAACTTTAGGACCTGGGACAGTTCCAATAAGCAGTAAACTATAAGCCCATTCCTGTCTGCTTCAGCTCACTCACCTCAAGTGTTGCAACCTTTATACATTCCATTTCTTGCTTTACTGTCTTCAGCTGCCTCTGACTTATGCTTCTCACATTCCATGTTCCAATAGTATGTATTGTGCAACTTTAGATTTTCTTCACTTCTTAGCACAACAAGAGTTAAATGTCCTTTCAGCTTGAATCTGGTTGCATCAGTGGCCACAGCATTACTTGCTTTTGGCCTCAGCTGTACTCCAATAGCTCACTGAACCTGGAAGTCTCATCTTCTGGCACTATCTCTTGTTTTATTTTGGGTTGTCCCATCACAGGGTTTAAAGACATTCAAAAGAGATTTTACCATACCTCCTTCTGTACAGTACTAACAAGTGTTAGCTAAGGTATCATTGTCATTGTCTCTGAGAGATCCACAGCCAGTGTCACACATCCCACCACAATACCACTGCCACCCAGTAGCTGTTTGGCACATTTAGTCTGGTTCCTCAGCAAAATCCTATCTGATGTGGGAGACTCTATCAGTAGCACTGCTACAATCAGCATAGCCTCTTGCCTCAAAGAAGCACATAATCCCACCACCACAGAAAGGTAGTGCAGTACTCTGGCCATATCATGAGAAGACATGACTCCCTAGAAAAGACAATAATGTTTGGTAAGGTATAAGGCAATAGGAAAGGAGGAAGACTGCATTACAGACAGACTCAATCAATGAAGCCATGACCCTGAATCTGCAAGACCTGAGTAGGGCTGTTGATAATAGGGGGAATTGGAGGTCTCTAATTCATAGGGTCACATAAGTCAACTTGATGGCAGTTAACAATAACATGCCCTTCAGATTTTTGGGACATTTCCCCAAATACCTACCTTTGGCTATATTAGGATCATGGGAGTTAAGTCCAAAGCTTCCTGGGAAGGCATCAAATTCCTTAGCCCTGCCCTGGAAATTCTGTCTGTCTGGTCATTCTGTGCTTTTTCAATCTCAAAATGACTGGACAGAATTTCTTTTTTTTTTTTATAAAATAATCTTTATTCAAATTTACAATTCCTTAAAAAACACATAAAAACATCAATACATTCACATATATTCGACACAAACAATCATTATATACATAATGTAATCTTAGTCCTAAATACCTCCATCCCACACCAAACTTCCCATTCATCTTCATTCCAACTCATATATACATTCTAACAAACATTCTATCTCACTTCTTACAATCTTCTCTGCGATCTTTAAACGAAATCTCTCATTTACTTCCTCAATATCATTTGGGCCCTTTTAAATCGTTGTTCAATAAAGTATCTCCTATTACCTTTCCCCATTCGGGGATTGTCCCAATTCATTATACTCAATTACAAGCGCAACCCATAATCCTTCTATTAAAATAAATTAAATTAAGATAACCATTTCTATATTGATAAATATACGCATCTTTATCTAAATACCATCTTTATCTAAATACAATAATGTTCTTAAACCGTTCTTAACCTATGTCTTACACAATTATTTATACTTATCTATCTTAACTTTTTACCGTCGCACCTATAATATTTCTTCTAAATTAAATCATCCATTATTACCCATATTCAATTACCCTTTAAAGCGACCTTTTTTTCTTAATATGTACACAGATTCTTCTACCTCTTATTTCACCCCTTAAGTCTTTCTAATTCAATGTATTCTTCTATTTTCCTCCATCTCTCCGTATGTCGACCCTGCATCTTTCCTTTAAGTATTCCAGTCAACCTATCCATCTCTTTCATTTCAACAGTTTTTGTTAACCAATCCCCTATTTGGGGTGTATTTTTATTTTTCCAGCTTTGAGCGTAACACAGTCTTGCCGCAGTGAGCATATATAAAATAATCTTCCAATGTTTTCTATCCTCTGTCCTCTCTATTTTCTGTGTCATGTTCAATAGAAACAGTTCAGGTATCAAAGGTAAATTAATCTGCAGGATCTCTTTCATCTTTCCATGAATTCCTTTCCAATAGTCCTTAGCTCTCTCACAGGTCCACCACAAGTGGTAAAAAGTTCCGTTATCGTTCCCACACTTCCAACATCTATTATCTTTTAACTTGTATATCTTACATAATTTCACCGGATCTAAATACCACCTGTAAAACATTTTAACATAGTTTTCTTTAAGTTTTTGGGAGGCTGTGAATTTATTTGTTACTCTCCAACTGTTCTCCCATTGCTCTAAATGAATCTCATGTCTCACATTTTTAGCCCATTTCACCATAACCTCTTTAATCTGCTCAGTCTCTAACTCTTTTTCTAATAGTAGGTTGTACAACTTAGAGATCAATTGTTTCTTAGGGCCAAATATTATTTTCACGAAAATGTCTTCTTTTCTCGTTATATCAATTCCATCTAAGTTTTTGTCCATCACAAACCTTTCTCTCAATTGTCTATAAAGAAACCAAGGGCATTTAAAACCTTCCTCTTCTATTTCTTCCCTTGATTTCTGGATGACTGGACAGAATTTCAAGTTTCAGAACATCTTCCTCCTCCACCCCGACACACACACACTCCTGTCCTATGGGATATATGAGAACAGACCCTTAAAAAAGCCAAGAAATCTAGGATTTTGCCATAGATCCTGCATCAGAGGCTACAATGTGTAACAATGATGGCAAAGCCACATCATGGACATAATATGCTATTATGCTAGTGAATTCCAATGATGCTCAAAGGGGCACCATGCAAAATATTCTCTTGTGCAACAGGGGCTTCCACTGAGCAACAAGTCCTGGGCCCTTTTCGCACTAGGCTTTTTGCGCGAGCGGGGGCGGGCGGCTTGCGGGAAAAGCCTAGTTCGGGAGCCTGCCGGTTCCCCGCTGGTTCCTTCCGTAGCCGAAGGAACCAGCTGGGAAACGGCACGTCCCGGAGGCG
Organism: Ctenosaura bakeri; assembly: GCA_948474755.1. Lineage (NCBI taxonomy): Eukaryota > Metazoa > Chordata > Lepidosauria > Squamata > Iguanidae > Ctenosaura > Ctenosaura bakeri. Next base: position 192,175 of record CAOLHI010000799.1, read on the forward strand.
GCGGCGGCTCGCGACTCCATCCCCCCCGCGCGCGCAAGAAAGGAGCCCGTCGCTCCTGGCGCGCGCGGGGGGGCGGGCGCGACTGTCGCTCGCTCCTGGCGCGCGCGGGGGGGCTGCTCGCGACAGCCTCCCGATCGCGCGCGCACGCACGGGGGGCGGGCGCGACTGTCCCTCGCTCCTGGCGTGAGCGACAGTCGCGCCCGCCCCCCGCGTGCGCCAGGAGCGAGCGACAGTCGCGCCCGCCCCCCTGCACGCGTGCGCGTGAGCGGGAGGCTGTCGCGAGCAGCCCTCCACCCGTGCGAAGCAGGATGCTCTCGCATCCGCCGCGCTAGCTCCCCGCCCCGCCCCTTCCTTCCGCACGGGCGGAGGGAAGGAGGCGCGACCCGGCTGCCTCCCCGATGCACCGCACTACAGGTGAGTGCGTGTGGGCGCCGGGAGCGTAGCGCGAGCGCAGGGTGATTTTCGCTTGAAAGCGAAAATCAAAAACCCCGCGCTCGCGCCGCTGCAGCCCCGTGAGAGCGCCGGAAGTGGGAGTGCGCCGTGCGGAGCGACGCTCCCACTCCCGCACGGCTCACGGGGCTATTTCGCCGGGAAAACCCGTGCGAAAAGGGCCCTGATGTGTAACATGTCCCAATGTGTAATGCATCCCAATGTGCTCTGGGACACATTGTGCATTTAGAGCACTGTGCGACAGCCATACTACTGGTCCTGTTTGTGCAATGCTTCTGGAAATGTAGCTAGCTCTCTGCTCATCTTCTGAGGATACAAGCATTGTGCAACATCACAATACACCTTTATATCATTGTTCCTTATTTTATGATGATACTAGCATATATACCCAGCGTTGCCCAGGATTTTATTTTCTCATAGGTAACACTTGTTAGAAAGATTTGAGATGCTGTGTTAGAAGAAATACCTTAGGAATTACTTTACCTTACCTTAGGAATTATATGTCATTGAAATACACAGATTTGAGATCCTGTGTCTCTAATTCCCCAAACTGCCTTGTCCAATACCTGTAATTTTTCTCCATATTCTCCAATCCAATCTATATTCAGAGTTATTAATATACAGAGTTTGTTTTCCTGAGGGAATACACTGCCCTCCTTTTTACTGGTAGGCCTTGTCTCCATAGCAACTGACTTGAGCTCTCTGGCTGAGAATTCTAAAGGCCCCTCCCTGAACTGCTAATCCCAGGATTCCATAGAATCTTCACAGCCAGCCAATCATATGAAGTCATCTTGCCTGACACAGCCAATCATATGAGGTCTTCACATGCCTGACACAGAAAAACAAAGTTACAAACAGACAAACTTCAACTTTTATCTCTACTATGTAAAAGTCAAAGTTTGTCTGTTTGTCCGCTGGTTGTCAGCAATTCTGAATACAGATTGCATTGGGGAATATGAGGTAAAGTTACAGGTACTGGAATAGGCCGGTTACTATGGAGACAAGGCCTAGAGCAAGGAGGAGGACACAGTAGGAACCAAACCTCTGTATCTTAACAACTCTGAATACAGATTGGATTGGAGACTATGGGGAAAAGTTACAGGTACTAGGCAAGGCAGTTTCAGGAATTGGAGACACAGGATCTCAAATCTGTGTATTTCAACCGCATGTAATCCCTAAGGTAAGGTAGCGTAATTCCTAAGGTATTTCTAACAAGTGTTACCTATGAGAAAATAAAATCTGGGGCAAAGCCAGTTTTTTTTAAATGCCCTATTTTAGAGCCTGGTTACTTTCAGAGTCTCATTTCTCATGTGAAGCTATCAAAGGTTCAAAGAAGCAACACTCTAACTGCAAATCATGAACTTTGGCACCTGTGGACTGAAACCTGGAGGAGAGTGAGAAAACTTGCAGTTGTTCATTTGAGAATTCATGGAAAAGCCCTGATGTTCCTGGGCTTGCTTCAGACTCTTCACCTGAAATATATTTCTTAGGCCCTTTCCGCACTGAGGCTTCTAGCGCAAGCGGGGAGGCCGGCAAGCGCAAGAAGTCTCGTCCGGGAGGCTGCCGCTTCCCCCCTCCTTCCTTCCGCAGGCGAAGGAACCAGCGGGGAAGCGGCACCGAAGGAGGCTTGCCGCGCAAGCCGCCCTCCCCCCCGTGCGAAGCGAGAGACCTCGCACCGGATTCCTCCCCCCGCGCGCGCGAGCGGGCGGTGTTGCGTCGCCCCCGCGTGTGCGCGTGAAGCGGGCGTTGCGTCCGTCGCGCTACCTGCCCACCCCGCTCCTTCCTTCCGCAGGGGCGGAGGGAAGGAAGTGCGACCCGGCCGGCTCCCAGAGGCTCCGCACGAAAGGTAAGTGCGGGTGGGCGCCGGGAGCGTTGCGCAAGCGCGGGGTGATTTTCGCTTGGACGCGAAAATCAAAAACCCGCGCTCGCGCCGCTTCAGCTCCGTGAGCCGGGCAGAAGTGGGAGTGCGTCGTGCGGAGCGACGCTCCCACTCCCGCGAGGCTCACGGGGCTATCGCGCGAGCAAAGGCCCGTGCGAAAAGGGCCTTAGATTCATGCCACGTCTCCAAGTAGTGAAAGGTTCTGGGTGCAACGCTTAACCAATTTTAACATTTGTTGTTGTTGTTGTTTTTTTAAAATATTTTTTATTAAAAAGAAATTTACATTTCCAGTCTGTAATCCAGTAATCCAAGAGTATTATACATTATATAATAAAAAAAATGCTTTATACTATGATTACTTTTATCTACATATATATATCCATATATTATCTCAGGTTACCCTTTCCCTCTCCTCTTGTTTGACCACATTTAATACTTCATAATCTTGTACCCCAGAGAACCTGTTATAGTCTTGAGATCTCGCCTCATAATATTGATAGATTAATGTATATAATTCTCTTTTCTCTTAATTATTCTGCCATTGTCCATTCTCATTTCTTCTCCCCTTAACACTGCTTTACCCAGCTCTCCTCGATTTTCTTTTTTATGGACTCCCACTCATTATCTATGTTACCCCTCTTTTTTATCCTCATTCTACGAGTGAGGTCATCTAATGTAATAAATTCGAGAACCTTCTGTAACCATTCTTCTACTGTTGGTGTTTCTTGACTCTTCCAATATTTAGCATACACGATTCTGGCCGCGGTTATCATATATAAAATAATACTTTGATATTTTTTGTATTTCTTATCTATCTGATATAACATATTCAATAAAAAAGCTCTGGCGTCAACGGAAGAACTATCTGTAAGATGTCTGTCATCATTTTTTGAACCACCTTCCAAAAGTTTTTTGCACTTGAACATAACCACCACATATGATAAAAAGTCCCATTTTCTTTAGAACATTTCCAGCAATTTTTGGTTTTTAATTTATACATATTTCCTAACTTCACCGGGTCTAAATACCATCTGTGTACCATTTTCAAATGGTTCTCTTTTATATTTTGGGCCAGAGTAAATTTTTGTGTATTTATCCAACTTTCTTCCCAGTGCTTCAGTTCAATTGCATGTCCAATATTTTGAGACCAGGTTATCATCGTCTCTTTGACTATCTCTGTTTCTACCTCTCTATCCAGTAGAAACTTATAAAATTGGGATGTCAAATGTTCTTTTTTTTCAAATATTACTTTTTCCCATTCATTTAGCTGGGGATTTATTTCTATTCCTTCTATCTTAATGTCCATCTTATATCTTTCTTTTAATTGCGCATATAGAAACCAATGGCACAGTTTCCCTTCCGACGCCAGCTCTTCTCTTGTTTTCATTCGTTGTCCATCTTTAGAATCTGTGATAACTAAATCTTTATAAGTAAGCCAACTGGTTTCCTGTCCCTTCGACCTTCCCATCAACGCCTCCTGCGGGGACACCCAGGATGGTAATCTTGAATATAGTTTTCTTTTCCAGGATTTCCAAATCTCAAATAAAGGCCTTCTAATATGATGATTCAGAAAGTCCTTGTCAACCTTTGTCTTATTATACCAGAGATAGGCATGCCATCCAAAACACAAATCCGATCCCTCTATATTCAATATTCTATCATTCTTTAGCTCTATCCAATCTTTCAACCATGTCATTCCATTTGCCATAAAGTATAGTTTCAGATCTGGTATATTACATCCTCCTCTTTCCTTCCTATCAATCAATCAATCAAGGTTTTCCATTTGATTCTTGGCTTTTTTCCTGCCCAGATAAATTGTGAAAGGTCTTTCTTCCACTCTTGAAAACATTTTTTGTTTGTAATGATGGGAATATTTTGAAATAGATATTTTACCTTTGGTAAAAGCATCATTTTAATTGTTGCCATTCTGCCCAGAAGTGATAAATTTAAGTTTGACCATCTTTGAAGATCCTTCTTTATTTCTCTCCATTTTGTTCTGTAATTATTCTCAAATAATGCATTATTCTGTTTGGAAAGAACAATTCCCAAATATGTGATCTTCTTCTCCTCTTTAAATCCTGTCATCTGTTCCGCCATCTTTACTTCTTCCTTTCTCATATTTTTTGTTAGAATTTTCGTCTTCTCCTTATTAATTTTTAGTCCAGCTAAATCACCGAATTCCTTGCAGACCTCCAATAATCTATTTAAGCCAGTTTCTGGTTCTTCTAAAAATACCACAAGGTCATCAGCGTAAGCCATCAGTTTATATTCTCTTCCCTTTATCTTAGCTCTTTTTATTGTATTCTCCAATCTTATTTTCCTCAAGAGAATCTCTAATGTAGTTATAAACAAAAGGGGAGAGAGTGGACATCCCTGACGTGTCCCTTTACCGATATCTATAGGATCTGTCTTTTCGCCATTTATCAACAACTGGGCCTTACAATTCATATATAATTGCCTGATCCAAGTGGAAAACTTCTCACCACAATTCATTCTCTTCAACAATTCAAATATAAATTCATGTTCCAAATTATCAAAGGCCTTTTCGGCGTCCACGAAGATTATCATACTTTTTTTATCATTGTGCTTTTCATAATATTCCAACATGTTAATTACCATTCTAATATTATCTCTAATATGCCTCTTTGGCAAAAAACCATTCTGATCTTCGTGAATCAATGTCTGTAAAATCAATTTCAGTCTCTCCGCGATTATATTCGTAAAGATTTTATAATCAATATTTAACAATGATATTGGCCTATAACTACTTGGATCTGTTGGGTCTTTTCCTTCCTTTAATATCAATGTTATATTTGTTTCGTTCCAGGAATCAGGTTTACCATTGCTCCTAATTTCATTAAACACCTTCTTCATCGGTCCACACAATTCTTCCTGTAGTTCTTTGTAGTATAATCCTGAGAACCCATCCGGCCCTGGGGCTTTCCCAACTTTTATTTTCTTTATCGTGTTTACCACTTCCATACTAGTTATCTCAACATTTAAACTATTTTTTTGATCTTCTGTTAGAGTTATCAAATCTTGCTTGTCCAAGTATTCTTCAGTCCTTCTCATCATATCTTTCTTTGACTTCTTCTCATATAGATTCTTGTAGTATTTTCTGAAAGTGCTCATTATTATCTTTTGATCAGAGTAAATCTCGATCTTATTCTCCTTCTCCTTTCTTACTTGTAGTATTAAATTTCTTTCTCTCCTTTTCCTCAATCTATGAGCCAGCCATTTCCCTGGTTTATCAGCATTTTCAAAATGCCGTTGTTTCAGTATTCTCAACTTCTTTTCTATCTCTTCAAGATTATCTGCCTGTATTTCTACTTGAAGTTTCTTAATTGCCTTCCTCAGCTTTTCATTTCCAGGGTCCCCTCTTAATTCTTCTTCCCTTCTCTTAAGTTCCAATTCTAAATTTTTTCTTTTCTCCTCTCTTCTCCTTCTCCATTCTGTGTTCCATTTTATCATTAAGCCTCTCATGACTGCTTTCCCTGTGTCCCATACTGTCTTCGCCAAAATTCCATCCTTGTCGTTCTCTCGGAAGTAATGTCGCAATTCTTCTCTTGCCTTTTTTAAGTATTCAGTATTCCGTAACAAAAAATCATTAATTCGCCAATTTGAATATTTGCTTTTTCTCTTAATATGCATCTCCATTTGAATTGGATTATGATCTGATATAAATCTGGAAGTATTTCCACATTTTTTACCCTTGAGTGTAAGACTTTCAAGATTAGAAACATATCAATTCGGACATAGTTTGATGGGTATCAGAATAAAATGTGAACCCTCCCGTCTTATGCCAATTTCTCCAAACATCCAAAAGTGATAGATCTTCCATCAATCTAAAGAAAGATTTCGGTAATTTCCCTTGTGTCTTTTTTCTTTTCAAATTCGTTGTTCTGTCTTTAAGCGGATCCACCACTGCATTCATATCTCCCGTCATCAAAATGTTATCTTGATCTTTTTCTGTAATGTACTTATGAATTTCTTCTCTGATTTTTTCAAAAAATTTACTTTTATTATCTTGAGGGGCATAGATGCCAACTATCAGCCAAATTTTTTCCGGAAGCTGAACTTGCACCCCTAAATAATGTCCCTCTTTATCTCGAAAACTTCTTGCGTGGGGTACTTTGTGTTAACGTATATTGCCACTCCTCTTTTTTTCTTTTCAAAAGCTGAAACATAACACTTCCCTAATTTCGGATTTTTCAAGTATTTAACATCATTATCTCTGATCTTTGTCTCCTGAAGACAGATAATGTCCGCTTTTCTTTTTCTAAGTAATGGTATGCTTGTCTCAATTTGTAGTTAGAATTTAATCCTTTTACATTCCAAGATATACATTTTAGCACCATCTTCTCAATCCTCTTCTTCTGTTAATTTATCTCCAATCTCCAAACTCTGCTGTTCTTGTTCGGATTCTTCCTCTTTGTCTTCTACCTCTCTTGTTTCTGCCACTGATCCTTCTTGTTCTCCCCCTTGTTCTCTACCTTTTTTACGCTCTCTGATTTCTTCTAGTACTTCATTTGCCTGCTCCGGTGTAGTACATTTCTATCTTTTATATTTCAACGTGAAGGATAATCCATCAGTCCTTTCCCATTTATATTTAATGTTGATCTTTTGCAGATAACTTGTCAGATTTCTATATTCTTATCTTCTTTTCAGTGTCTGATATGGAATATCTTTGAATATTTTCAATTCCGTCCCTTCCACCACAAATTTTTCTTCATAATTCCTTTGCATAATCTTCTCCTTCACCCTTGTTCTAAAACATATTAATATATCTCTGGGCCAGTTTCTTTCTCTTGCCATTTTGGAGCTGATTTGAAACATTTTATCCACTTCTTGTTCCACGACCTCTTCCGAGATCCCCATGTACGCTGCCAATTCTGGTATAAGCCGATCATAAATGCTTTCTCCCGCTTGCTCCTCAGGCCTCTCACCTTCAGGCATCTGTCTCTATACCTCATCTCTTGAACTTCTATGTCTTTCTCTTGTCTTTTAAGACCTTCCTTTATCTCTTTTCTCGCATTCCACCTGACTAATCCTTTCTTCATTTTTCTTTACATCCATCTGTGTTAACTTCATATCTTCGTTCAATTTCTCCATTCTCTTATTCATTACTTCCATCTCTTTTTTTATATCCATTTTTATTTCCACTCTAGTGTCCTTTAAATCTTGCCTTATTTCTTTTTTAAAATCACGCAATTCTTGCAAAATTTTCTCAATCCCCTCTGCTTGTGCATATGAGGGCTGCTCCAACAATGGTCTCCTCTCTAATGTCAGTTGGGATTGAGTTGTCTTTTTTCTCATAGCCATCTCCACAATTTTGTTAATCTTACAAAACTCTATTTCTTAAATCTATATCTTAATTATCTATTCTTAATTGTTATTATCAATAATTCAATGTTCCTCCCTTAAATATTGCCCACTCCTACTCCCCAATGATAATTTGATAATACAATCACTCTATCACAGCAGTACAAATATTCACTTTTCAATATTCAATATTTCAAATATTATTTCAAGAGAAACAGTCCATTAATCCCCAATCCTTCAACTCTATATCACTTCCCCCTTATATATAATAATGTATTATCTTATTTAGTTATCTTAACAGAACTTAATTTTAACTTAAACTTATTTCTTCTCCTTGCAAAATACCCCCCCACGTGCTATAGATACTTTAAGTATACCTTATATGTAGAGAAATCTTAATACAGTATTCCATTGATATCCTTTAACCCCCAGAGGGAGCTATATTACCTCTTTTCAAGAAACCTTCTGGCTAATAAACAAAGCTCAGCTGTGGAAGCAATAAGAAAAACCTGCGTAACCAAAACAGTAATTCTCAAGCTGCTCTGTGATACAATGTTTACCCGATTTATAACAGTCAGGCTGCACTATGATACATTGTTTTCCTTAATTCAAGATCAATTTTCCCTGATCAGCAGCCTTCAAAAATGCTCTAAGCCTCAAGGCTCTCTCCTCCCTCCTTGTTCTCTCCCTCCCAAATAGATCTTGTTTTTTGTTTTTTGTTTTGTTTTTAATTTTTACAGTTAACAATTGACAGTTATTCTTTTAATAATTATCCACTCTTAACAACCTGTTTCAACCCCCAATCCAAATTCACCCACACCTTGGCCCTTTTCGCACTGAGGCTTCTAGCGCAAGCGGGGAGGCCGGTAAGCGCAAGAAGGCTCCTTCGCAGGCTGCCGCTTCCCCCTCCTTCCTTCCGCAGGCGAAGGAACGAGCGGGGAAGCGGCACCAAAGGATGCTTGCCGCGCAAGCCGCCCTCTCCCCCGTGCGAAGCGGGAGACCTCGCGCCGAATTCCTCCCCCCGCGCGCGCCGGATTCCTCCCCCCCACACGCGCTGGATTCCCCCCCGTGCGCGCGAAGTGGGCGGCGTCGCAAATCCCCCCCGCGCTCGCGTGCGCGCACGAAGCGGGCATCGCGTCCGTCGCGCTAGCTCCCCACCCCGCTCCTTCCTTCCGCAGGGGCGGAGGGAAGGAAGTGCGACCCGGCCGGCTCCCAGAGGCTCCGCACGAAAGGTAAGTGCAGGTGGGCACCGGGAGCATTGTGCGAGCGCAGGGTGATTTTCACTTGGACGCGAAAATCAAAAAACCCGCGCTCGCGCTGCTTCAGCCCTGTGAGCCAGGCGGAAGTGGGAGTGCGTCGTGCGGAGCGACGCTCCCACTCCCGCGAGGCTCACGGGGCTGTCGCGCGAGCAAAGGCCCGTGCGAAAAGGGCCCTTGTGATTCTTCTCCATAGAGGTTCCGTTGAAACTTTTACTTTAGTTGTTTTACTTTAGTTCTTGAGAAGATATATTCATTATCCTGAGACAGCTCCAAAACTCAGTCCAACAGGCTCCTCCCTTGTCGCCAGGCAGAAACACAGTTCCTTTCAGATCCAACTTCTCTGTCCCCGACCAACACCGATCTCTACCATCCACCGCTCCTTCACTACTTCCCTGCACGATCCACTTCTCCGTCCCGATCCTGCCTTCTCCTCCGCCTCTGAAGAATGATTCTCCAATTCCGTTTCAATGTCTCCGCCGTCTCCTAGCCTCTGCGAGTCCCAGTCCAACCAACTCAGTCCCACCACACTTTCCAGAATTCTTCCTTCTTCTTCCGTCTTTCCCCCAACTCTCTCAAAAGTTTTCTCCAAATCCTCCTTCTCTCCAATCGTCAATCTTATTCCTTATTGACAGTACTTATACATAATCTCCACTGTCCTTTCCTGCTCGCGTTCAGTCTTATCAATCTTTACAAACTCTGATCTGCCACGGTCTTTTATAGCGATATTGTTAACTCCAGCAATCACTATCCCCCAAAATACAGAAATGCAAAAATCACCAAGTTTGTTGCTTTCAGTATTCCGTATTTCCAGCTTCTTTTGACCTTCTCTTTCAATTCAATTCAACTGTTTTCACTTTCTCTTTCTTAGTCCTTATAGTCCTTATAGTCCAACTATCCGCACAATCCAGACCGCTTACCTCTTACTCAGGACCAGATCTTAAACTTTGGGGTCTTCTAGCAGCCCCCCAAGAGGAAAGGTCCCGATTTAATTGTATCTTCAGCGTTCTTTGTTAAAAAAGGGTTTGGCATTCCTTCGCTGCTCTACAAAGCAGCTGCCCAGCGCGGCTGTGGAATCCCTTCGGCTCCTACCCTCCTCAGTCCTCCGATATAGGGGTTCGATATTCCCCTAAATCTTGCCAAGGATGAGTTTCCGGAGCCCCCTTCGGGACCCTCCGAACTCCCTTTACCAGGGGAGTATCTGATCGGCACTCAAAACGATCTCTCTCAAGCCGATTACCCCTCGCTGGGCGGTTGTGTATCGGCAGCTAGCCTTTACACAACCGTTCAGTCCACCATCCATTTGTTGTTGTTGTTGTTGTTGTTGTTGTTGTTGTTGTTGTTGTTGTTTTAAGGAAAGAGATAACTGGAGGCTTCCAGTAACATTGGCAGTTGTTGTTGTTGCATGTCTTCAAGTGATTTCTGACTTATGGTGACCCTAAGGTGAACCTATCACGGGGTTTTCTGAGAGCTGAGAGTGTGTGATGCACCCAAGGTCAACCAGTGGGTTTCCATGGCCGAGCAGGAAATCGAACTCTGGTTCCAGGGTTGTAGTCCAGTGCTGGCTCTTGCCATTGTTACAAATACACAAACTGACTATAGATGAGGGCACAGAATCTAAACACCAACTGAGAACTGAGGTCTGTTGTTCCCACACTAGATTTCTAGGGAAATATCTAAGATGCCTACATATCGGCTAGACTTAAGTTTTCTGCATATCTTTGCCTCAGTCCATTATTCTTTTTTCTTTTTTTTTAAAGACCTTGTTTCTTTGCTCTGCCTAAAGAGGAAGATATGGATGATACCCAAGAAAACCAGCTTTCTTGGGCCATTTTAGCTCTAATGGCAATAGATCACATGTGATTTACCTAACAAAGGAATCTGCCAGACTGTGCTTAGACTATTATTCCTTTCTTGTTTAACTCCCATCTTGCAAAACTGTACTGAGCTTCTGGTTTTAAAACCTGGTAGATGCAGCTTATAAACTTTATGGTAAGTTTCCTCTCCAACTTTGGTACAAGTGAGTCACTTTGGCAGATAATCTGAGTCAGTAAGTTCTTAAGGAGGGCACTGTGAGAGGAATGGGTGGGTTGAGTCAATATAGTCATTGCTATTTGGGAATTCCAGAGCTAAAGTTTGCTACAAACTAGCTATGTAATTTTTGCATATTTTTCTAAGAAGGTAAATAAAGAGAGGACGGAAGCAATCATCAAAATGATAGTTCTTCCAGAAAGGCAAGCAAAGCAACCAGGGTGGAAAGCTTTCACCTATCAAAATTACTGCTGCTTACCTTGATGACTGTGCAACTTTATTTGCTCTGAACTACAAGTCTGATAGCTTATCCAGTCAGATGGTAAATGGGAGACTTTAGGGTTTACAAAACAATAAAATCCAGTTCTTTCTTGCCTTTCTGTTTATTCATCCTGGAGCCACAATTTTTCATACGTTGTTCCTCATGCTTCAGCTGTTGTGAAACTTGATCGGGCCAAAACTCTGAGTAAATATGAGTCTGTTTCTGCTTTAGTATAGTGTAGTTCCATGAAGCAAACTGAAAACTAGTTTAGGCTCTGGAACACTCTTACCAGGGAGGCTAAACTGGCACCCTCCTTGCCATCCTCTAATAGGCAAGTGAAGACTTTCTTTTTCAGCAAGCCATTGAGAATAACTGATTGCTCAAGGGGAAAGGGGTTTTAATAATGTGTTGTATTTTCTACAGTCAGCCTTACACGTTCTCTAGGGTTGGGGCCCAGTACCCTGGCAAAAGTGTGGGGTGGGGAATCACAAATATTAAAGTGTGCTGGAGGGGAGGAGGAAGGGGACAATGTTATAGTGGAAAGAGCAGGCACTCAGGATCCATACCAGGTGAGGTATGCTTCCTCTCTCACTCATCTCCTTCCTTGGGTATGTGGAGGACATTGGGAGAGGGTTTGCGGTGCTGAGAAATTAGGCTGCAATCTGCCCTTAGCTGGCAGGAGGAAGATGGCCAGAGGAGGGTTTTTAAAGGGCTGCACAGCCTGATCAGTGCTGTCAAGAGGTACGGTTCCCCCTAAAAAGAAGTGCTTGAAGTGGGGGGCAAGGGTTGGAGAAACTCACAAATAATCCAACCCGTGAAAGTGAAACTCACAAATGTAGAGGGCCAACTGTGTATTGTCTTATCCTAGGATTTTGATGGTAGGAGGCATTCAAATTGGGTTCATTGTATCTCTTTCTGCACAGTACTAAGAAGCGTTAGCTATGGTATTACTGCCATTGTCTCTTAGAGATCCACTGCCAATGCCCGCACACACTCCAGTACTGCTGCCCAGTAGCTGTTTGGCACATTTAGGCCATTTCCGTACGAGTCTGATATAGTGTGATGATACCACTTTCAACCTCCTATGGAATCCTGGGGTTTGCAGTTTCGGGAGGGGCCGGATGGCCCCTCCCGAAACTGCAAACCCCAGGATTCCATAGGAGGTTGAAAGTGGAATCATCGCGCTATAACAGACTCATACGGAAATGGCCTTAGTCTGGCCCTCAGCAAATGACTGTCAGACATGGAAGACCCTGCAAGCAGCACCGCTGCCATTAGCATAGCCCCTTGCCTCACAGGAGCATGCAATCCCACCACTACAAAAAGGTAGTGCTATTGGTGGTGCTGGAGAAGAGTTCTGTGGATCCCTTAGACTGCTAAAAAGACAAATGAACGAGTCCTAGTGCAAATAAACCCTGAATTCTCCCTAGAAGTCACGATTACTTAACTGAAGCTGTTGTACATTGGCCATATCATGAAAAGACATGACAAAAGGGAATGGCCCCATTGCAGATGGACAGACTCAATCAAGGAAGACACATCCCTGGCCTTTTCTGCACTACACTCTTATAGCGCGATGATTCCACTTTCAACATCCTATGGGATCCTGCGGTTTGCAGTTTTCAAAGGCCCCTCCCTAAACTGCAAACCCCGGGATTCCATAGGATGTTGAAAGTGGAATCATAGTGCTACAAGAGTGTAGTGCGGAAAAGGCCCCAGATTCTTCAAGACCTAAGGAGGGCAGCTGATGATAAAGTGACTCAGAGGTCTCCCATCCATAATGCTGCCATAGGTCAAATTTACTTGATGGCAGTTAATAATAACAGTTATATATATATTTGTTATTTTGACCTAAAAAAAACTAATGTGTTTTTAATGGCTTTAATGGCAGTTTTGTGGGATATATATGTTTAGCTGTTTCTGCTTTAACTTTTTTATTTAGGCAGGCTTTTGGATCTTGAATTTTAATTATGGAACTGTAAGGTCTGTGTAAAGTAGTGTGCCATATTTTTTTTATAATATCATTTTATTAAAGTTTCACAATTAAAACAACCATTTATCATTGCTATTTCACATGAATTATTTCTTGAATCTTCCAAACTGATCTAGACTTCATTTCCAAAATCTCTTAACATTGTTATATCATTGTACTGCATTTTCCAGCCATTTTACACGTTAGTACATAGCATTTCCATTACCATATTCCTGCTTCATGATATCTGCCGTAATCATCACAATGAAATTTTTCCACATATTACCATGAATTATAGACTTCTATCAAAGGTCACCCAGCAATCACCTACAATTTGCCATTCTTTCTGAATTTCATCATCTGATTTCCCTTTCAGTCTTTGAGAGACTATGTCAGCGTTTTTATTTTCAATCAAGGTGCCCCACCATTGTTCTATTAGTAGTGTGCCATATTTTAACCTGTATTCTTAAATCTTTTTAAAAAAATACTTTTTACAACATGTTTTTAACTGCTTTCAAGGATCGTTTTAATAAGTGGAATATTTAATTCCTTTTTAACTTTGTTAAACTAAATGTTTTAGTTGTCTCTTGTAATCCAACTTGGATCCCATTTGGAAAAACGGCAAGATATAAATTCAACAAGCAAACGTTGGTAAGTCCCCTTCACTACCAGGGCTGAGGGAAAGATGGGATACAAATAAATAGCAATAGCAATAACAAGCAACAGCACCACTAATGTTAATACCAATACCAATGTGCTTTTAAGTCGGGAAATTCTTTTAACTCAAAGTCTTCAAAGTTATTGAGATTTTATTTGGTTTGTCTGACCATTGCTTCTCAAATGTCACCTGCTACCTGAATGAAAGAACAGACTTCATAAGAGAATTTCTATTTACATGTTATAGGGGCTAAAGACCCACACTGACATTCAGCATGGGACTTGTTGTTGCTGTTGTTGTCATGTGCTTTCAAGTCATTTCTGACTTATGGTGACACAGGGGTTTCTGAGGTTGAGAGTGTGTGACACACCCAAGTTCCCACTAATGGCCATATGAGTGCAGAAAATTAAACTGAGCAGTTTTGCAAACATTCACTTAGGGGCTATTATGATGTCACAACGTATGATGGTCCATTGCACCACAGTAGCCAGTGGAGTGGCTGATGCACCACAACTTGATGCACAATGGGCACTGATGTGCATTGGAGCATTCCCCAGTGTGCATTTAGTTGTAGTAATTTTTATTAAAAGTTTAATCTCAAAAATATCCCCCCCACACTTCCATGCTTAAATCTTCCAGTTGAAATTACTTATTTCCATTCCATACAAACATAATTTCCCTCTTACAGAGAGAAGAACAATTACATTATTTCTTCTTTGATTTCTTATACATTTATATCCTTACCCAATCCAATACTCCTTTCCATTCTTTCTCAAAATTCTGGATAGATTTATTCTTCAAAGAAAATGCTAATTTTTCCATCTCTATCATATCCAGAACTTTTAGCTTCCATTCTTCTACACCAATATACTTCTTTTCTTTCCAGTGTTGCGCATATGTCAATCTTCCTGCAGTTATTAAATATAATAATATCTTCTGATGACTTCTCATTTACCTTTGTTGCCCTAGCATATTTAACAGATAAAGCTCCGGTTTCATTTCAAAATTCAGCTTACAAATTCTTTGAATTTCATCATGTACCCCGCCCCCCAGTGTGCATTTAGGACACCACCTAGGAAATGCCAGAGCACAACCCTTTCTGGTGCCCAGATGGCATCTTCACAATTAACTAACAGAATTCTGTTGTGTTTCTGCAACATATTTATTTATTTTTTCACCAAGTTATGTAATGTAGATTGCGATATAGGATCTCTGCCCCATTTCCTCTCTACTTCCTTCTCCTAAGCCTTAGAGCTCTACACTTTTGCAGAACTCACCCATCCACTCGAAAAAGAAAAACAATCCACAGACCCACTCCCACCTTGGCATGCCCTTTGGGACACTATTCTGCTATAACAGTGGCTTGGAATGGTTACAGAAAACCCTTTTGACAACACGTATCATTGCCATAATAAAATTAAGATAACCATACGAGAGGAGAGGAAGAGAGGGATATCTATTTTTTATTTATTTATGGCATATTCCACATTTATGGCACTCTACCAACATGCGATTCAAGGTAAATCACAGCACAGAAATGAACAAAATACAGCTTTTTTTTTTTAAAAAAAAAAGTCATTATAATAAAAATGGTTTTAAAAACAATTCAATAAGCAATCCTATTAAAAACAACACTGCTTTAAAAAAACATTTAAAGCATTTAAAACACAGCAACAAGGAAGAGGAAAGTATGGTGTCCACCATTAAAAGACCCTTCTACAGCAAGGAGTGGACTTTGGTGGGAAGAGAACACAGAGGGAGCCCACCAAAACTACCTGCAGAAGGAAAGTCTAACCCTGGGAATAATTACTAAGAAGACCCTTTCCATTGGAAATCTGTTAGAGGTATACACCAAGATGCTACATCAAGTCTGCATAATATACAGTTCTGCATTGTCCTATGAAATCCATGTTCAGTAGCAATGCTGCATAACAAAATGCCAAAGATTACCAGCAATTTCAGTAGGAACAGACAGGTGCGCATTGGGTAGGAGAGTGCATCCCATAGCATATGCACAATTCTACTTCTGCTAGCTTGAACAAAATATGGACACCAGTTATTGGACAAATATGGTCAACTAGTTCCAGAGGGGAACTGACACATGCATAAGGCACAAACAGGATTCCAGCCATAGCCCACCCACACATGATCTCTGTTTTGGAAATAGGAAAAGGAGCGGTCCCACTTTGCTCTCAGATCTGTGTGCCTAGAAAGGTCAGCACAGACAGCTAGGACCATCTGGGACTTTTCCCTCTTGCCTGTCTGATCTGTCTTCCTTTTTGATGTTGATTATCAGGGTTGCTTTAATTTCCTCCCTCGTCAGCCCTCTTCCAAGCATATAGCAAGAGTAACAGAGTAAATACCCTAATTTAGCTAGAATGCTGACAACAAAGCCCATTTCCTTTGTTCTGCTTAGGCTTTTTGTTTTAATATGCTCAGACCCTTTGAGATGGAAAAACACTAACCAGTTTACTCTTTCTCAAAACTTGAGAAAAAACTTCCTTAAGATGATGTACAAGTACCACTTAACTCCAGGAAAAATAGACAAAATTTACCATGCTGGAAATAACAGATGTTGGAAATGCCAGGAAAACACTGGTACTTAGTACCATCTTTGGTGGACCTGCTCAATAAAAAAAAATTGGATAATGTTACACGAAATTATAACTGAGATATTTCAAATCGGATTTCCCCTAAATCCAGATTTTTTTTCCTGTTAAACATGACATATCTGTTTGATAAACCCTTTCTTATGGTTTCAACTGTGAAAGTCAACTTCACTAAACTTTGGAAAAGTAAAGAAATTCCTGAAATAGACCAATGGTTATTAAAATTAATGGAGATGAAAGAATACAAGTTGCTTACTCGTTATATAGATGGAAAACAGACAAAAAAACAAAACAAAACTGGAAGAATGGAAGCCAGTATCAGAATACATAAGTAAGAGATGGGGCATTGCAATTAACAATGCTGTTATTTCATCTCCTTCTCAACCTCCGTTACTCCTTTTACAATGTGGTATATTTTTTCTCATGTGGAGACAAAAAGAAATTCTATTTTAGTTGTTTTGATTATGTGATCCTTACAATGCAAGGAACAAATACTGACATTGATAGTTGAAAAGCACATGATTACTATACAAATAAAAAGCCTTAATTATAAAGAGATATAAGGATAGACATTCAAACTGTGGATTCAATCATATTTGGTATTTTATAGGACAAAAGGTAGAATAGGGAGTTTTGGATAAATTTGGGTAAACATTTTCCAAGGTAATGGGTAAAAGGAAGTTGATTTTTTATTTCTGTTTTATTCTAATGTAGTTTATTTCATTTAATACACGTACATGAGCACAAATGCTTAATGCATATGAGTGTCCAGAGCAATTTTTGTAATTATGTTTTTTATTTTTATAAAAAAAATAATTCAAAAGTATGCTGGGATGCTTTCTCACTTCACAATTGCTACAGTTCCATTCCACTGTAACTGCCATGGCTGCATCCTATGGATCCTGGAACTTGTTGTTTGGCGAGGCTGAGAATGCTAAATATCCCTCCCTAAACTACAAATCCCAGAATCCCATAGGATGCAAGCATGGCAATTAAAGTGGAATCATAACACTAAAACTGTGTTGTATGACAGGCACCCTCGTCTTTTCTCTGTTATCACCCATCCCTCTTTGCACCCTCTTATTACTCTGAAAGCCTGAAAAGCAGAGGTAGTTGCTGCTTTGTTCACATGAGTCATAGCAAATAAGGCAATCATTTACCAGCATAAAAATGTGGAAATCCCAAGCTTCCACATGCAAGAAAGCCCCAGAAATGGAAAAAACTAATAAGGCAAGTTACCATGGCAGGAAGTGAACCTATAGGCCTCAAACGGTATGGTAGTCCCTTCTTCTCTAGGTCAGTCTCATTGGGATTAACACTTAACCAACTTTTCATGGCCAAGCATTGTCTTCAAGAAGCAGAACAATCCCTTGGGAATCTATGGCACTTGGGTGTGCGACCATTGCAGCCTCTGTTGGGCTGTTCACTACGAAAATAAGGCATGAGAGAGGAGGAAAGGAGAAAAATAACACTTCTTCACTTCTGCCACCAGCACCATCTCTTAGAGAAGAAAAAGGCAGGGGGACAATCTGTTTGGAAGAATGGAGTGACATGGACATCTTTCAAGTGTGAGGGAGGAAGTGGCCAAGAAGCACCAAGAACTCTTCTCCTGTTTGGATTCTGATTTGGGAGGAACTAAAATTTGGGACTTCTAAAATTAATATCTCCTGTTGAAAACTGAGCTGGGATGAATGTCTGTTTTTGAATCACAGGGCCTGGAGGTGATGACTGCAAATTTAGGATCAAACCAGGGACTAAACCCTGTAGCCAGTCCCAACTAGAACAGACCATTAGTAGGAGTCCTCTATATTTTGACTTGACCATTCAACAGTTGATGTAGTGGGTCTCCGCTGTTTGGAACAAACCAATAAGATTCAGGCCTAGCTCTCAAACAGGGAATCTGTAATACTTATGATGAATCCACTAATCCATTTTCCTTCCCAGAATGAAATTTCCTCAGAGACACATGTTTCAGCAATCAAGATACTGAGGAAAATCACATGCTATCACAAACAGAGGATTAAAAGGAGAAATTGAAACAAATGAGAAGGAAAAAATTGAAATTAAGAAGGACTGAAGATTGATAAGGGGACTACAGAGCAATAATGACATTAATAATTATGAAATAAAATAGAGAGATTAAAGGGCTAAAGAACAAAGACCAAGAAATGAATTCAAAATAGATTTATGCTGTAAATTTTAGGGAAAGGTAGAACTGCTAGATACATTACGAAAATAGATTTAAGAAAATAAATTTAAAATTAAGAAAATAAATTTAAGATTAAAAATCTTAGGCCATTTCTGCACTAGACTGTTATAGCACTATTATTCCACTTGCAACATCCTATAGAATCCTGGGGTTTGCGGTTTCGGGAAATCGCAAACCCCAGCATTCCATAGGATGTTGCAATAGCGCTATAACAGTCTAGTGCAGAAATGGCCTAAGAACCAAAAGCAAGGAATTACAGAGATTTGCCTCAGATGGTAGACGCTACAGGATTATGAGCATCAGCAAAATGTTGGAAGACTGCTGCGCAGGCCGTATGGCAAGCCCTACATTCTTTAATCTAGTCTGTTGTCCCTTGGGTGTAGTGGAGGAAGCTATCCAGTTGCCAGTGTTGGAATAAGATTCAACTACCAGTCCTGTGAGCTTTCAAATGTGGAATAGTACTGGGGCATGTCTGTGTGCATTTGCTTTAGGCAGCAAAACGTCTTGGTCATCCCTGGTTCTCAGGGCCTCCTAGGAAAAAAAGGTGTGATGAAAACTACAGCCAGCCCTCCCCATTTGAGGGTTTGACTTTCATGGATTTGATTATTTGCAAGTTTCTTCAACCCCAGCCCCCCCACCACCACCTTGGGTGCTTTCTTTCCAAGGGAATCTTCCCTCTGAGCAGCTCCAAGCAAGCTGTGCAGCCCTTTAAAAAGCCTACCTCTGATCCTCCTTCACCAGCCACTGCTTGGCCAGCTAGGGACAGTTCATAGCTTAATTTCTCTGCACCACAAACCCTCTCCTGATGCCCTACATACACCTAAGGATGAACAAGACAGAAGGAGGGTAGGCTACCATGCCACCCCTTCTCCCTTTCTCTCTCCTTTCTCTGACCTGGTTTTGACGCTGAGTCCCTGTTCTCCCCACCATGCCTCAGCCCTTTTCCTACAGACACACATACATTTTGCAATGTTCTCACTTCTGTGAGGTTCCTGTGCCCCTAACCCTAACAAATGTGGAGGGCCAACTGTATAGGCATACCTTAGTTAACAAAGCTTTTGACAAAGAAACTCCTTTTTATAAAGCCTTCATAGGCCCCCGTTTTTATTCTTTGTCTACCTAGAAAGTTTTCTTAGCAGTGCTGGCATTGGGTAAATGGTGAAGTAAAACAGACTTTTGAGGTACTGGGCTGCAGCAGCATGTCTGTAGTACCCAATATAATAAAACTTAAGCTATGAAAGAATGGGCTGCACTTTTGCCAATCCTACTATAGCTGTGAGTGCCTGCCTAGAACAGGCAAGGTAAACAGCCACTGCTGCCAGAATCCCTTACTGAGCATGCTTGAGCAGCGAAACAGAGAGAAAAGCAGAAAGTAGATAACTTTGCTTCACCAGCTACCCTTAGCATGTTAATTAAGGATAGATCTATAAGTCTCACCACCAAAATGGAAATGATAAGAAAAGTGGAAGCTGGAGAAAGAGAAGGCGAATGCATTTTGGAAGAAGCCTTCATGCATGTTTTCGTTAACTTAGGTCCCAATCACACTACACTGTTACAGCGTTATTATTCCACTTTAACTGCCCTGGCTGCACTCTGTGGTCTATGGAATTTGTAGTCTGGTGAGGCACTGGAGCTCTCTGGCTGAGAATTCTAAATGCCTCTCCCTAAACTGCAGACCCCAGGATTCTCTGTGATATTGCCATGGCAGTTGAAGCGGAATAATAGCGCTATTACAGGGTAGTGTGAAAAGGCCTCTAGACAAGGCTTATCTGGCCTGGTTGTTTCACATATGCATTTTGTTAGTTTTGAAAAAAAAGTTTGCCTGAAACATGTTGAACTTTTCTTCTTTTTTTTGTGGTGCAGGATTCTATGTCTATTCTCCACTGGGAGAGGCAGGATAAAAATAAATTTTATTACTATTATTATTATTATTATTATTATTATTCCCATATTATTTCTGCCTCTGGTGCCAAATTTTCTGTTAAAGAAGTTAACACCTGGGAACACATCTACTGCAATAAGTGAGATATACCCGCAATTAATAATGTGAAACAGATAAGTTACGCAGTATCTGTTTAAACCTTGCTAAGGACAAGATGGTGGGAGGACTTGGACTAAATCAGCCTTTGATTAAGCTACCAGGAGTGCCATTAGCCCTGAGGGATCAATATCCAAATAAGCTGTCGTATGAGTAACAGAGTGCATATCACTGAGTCATTACTGATGTATGGCTTCTGGACTTGGGCAGCTTACGTTTTGCTCAAGAGAGGGGACAGGTCAGCTGGGATGCCTATCCATTCAGGCAAAAAGGCTGCTGAGGGCCTGAAGACTTTGAGAAAGGGAGAATTTGGCAGAGTGTAGTTGGCTAAATACACTGTCTCCCCACCAGCCAGGTATGCAGCCCAGATACCAAATGTCCCAATGGTCATTATCGTGTGATTGCAATGAGCAAGGAGAGCAAAATCTCTCCCTGGAGAGGACTCCCGCCCATCTCCAGCAAAGTAAACATCTCCCCTGGAGGTATTGATATTTTTCTTGCACCAATCCATCCCATTGCTGGTCACCACAAAGATGGGATTTTGATACTTCTCTCTGAAATAGTTCATGGCTTTCTCTAGGTAGCTTCTATCGGCCACCACACCTTTCCAGGTGTTTGGCATCACCCAGACATAATCCCCTCTCCGGACATGCACTCCAACATATGTCACTTCTTTTCCCTTCCCTCGCAAAGTCCGAAGGTATTGATTGGCTTCTTCTTTGACATGGTCATGGAAGGTGAACTCCTGGAGTATCTCTTGACGGATATGGTGATAAAATGTGTAAGAACAAGGGTAGCCTGTCAGCCGGACATATTTCCCCTCAATGTGACAGTAATCCTCTGACATCCAGTCATGCAGATAGAAATTCCTCCAACGGATCTTATTAACCATTTCAGCAGGGATCACAGGTAAAGTAATGCGGAATATTGGAGACAGATACCGGTGCATAGCTGGAAGGATGAAGGCTCTGTGTCCATTGAGTTTGGCTAAGGCATAAAGAGTGGCATATTCTCCCATCTGGTTCCCTAAGCGTCCAATGGAGTTCACTGTCCATATACCAGGATCTACTGGCTTAGTGATTGAGGCAGAAAAATTACTACTTGGTTGTTCCGTCAAGGAAAAATCTAGTGTGTCTTTCAAACTGCTTTTCCATTTCTGGAAAGAAGTCTGGTCATACAGGTGCAAAAGTGTGGAGAGAGAGATGAGACCAAAGAAGTACAAGAAGATGAAGCAGGAAGGTTTCTCGAAGGCACATCTTTCTGGGAGATACATATCTCCACAACTGAGGCACCTAAAGGGAGATCAGGATACAGTGAAAAGACAGGACTTGCACACAGAAGAAAGCCATGTATGTCCATTACTAGTGCACTATATGACAGTGAAATCCTATGCATCCCTTGATGTTATGTGCCTTCAAGTCATTTCTGACTTATGACAACCCTAAGGTGAACCTATTATGGGGTTTTCTGGCAAGATTGTTTAGAGGGGGATTGCCTTTGTCTTTTTCTGAGGCTGAGAGAATGTGACTTGACCAAGGTCAACCAGAGGTTTTTGTGGCTGACTAGGAATTATCTAGAGTCATAACCCAACATTTAGACCACTATACAATGCTTTCTCCTATGCATCTCTATGCAGAAGTAAGTCCCATTCTCTTCAATATACCAAGACAAATGTTATTGGGTTACAGCTGAATTTTTAAACATCTGATACTGGTACAAGACTGCCTGGAAAAAAGTTTCCAATATACATCATATAAAATCTGAAGACCGATGAGTCAGCAGGCTTGCCTCAGTTAACCTGGTCCAGCCCCTACCATCAATCAGAATGAGATAAGCAGATTTTGTTGACACAGTAGCAAAATTAATAAGTTACTTAATGTATGGTAGCGGTGGCGGTGGTTCTTCCAACTGCTGTGAAAAGGAAAGGAACTTGTGAGATTTCCTTTCAGGTGTCAAAATACCACTACTGGGCCTGGGTATTGGGCTTGTAACTTTGAGACTGGGCTATAATTTGCTGCTTTTCTACAGGCTGAAAAATGTCTTGGGCCACCCCTTTGGCCAGCGTCTGGGTGAGAGGTTTCCAGAGCAACCTCTGTGTGCGTCATTCTGAGCCCCATGGAAAAAAGATAGGAAATGTGGGGGGGGGGGAGCGGAAACAACCTTGGTAAAACACCTAGGCCATTTCCGCACTACACTCTTATAGTGTGATTATTCCACTTCAACATCCTATGGAATCCTGGGGTTTGCAGTTTTGGGAGGGGCTGGTCCCTCTGAAACTGCAAACCCCAGGATTCCATAGGATGTTGAAAGTAGAATAATCGCACTATAAGGGTGTAGTGCGGAAATGGCTCTAGACTGCAGGGTTAATTTAACAGTCACTATCTCTCCCCTGCATCTGTAATCCAGTATAGGAATCGGCAGAGGACATCCTTTAATTGGGCCAAAGAATAGGTTCTGTGAAGCAGTCCCCCCACCATACAGACTTTTCCCCCTCTCTTGTTGCAACTGGTGTCATGTTCCAGGCTGTGGCAGCAGCTGTACCCGTAGGAATCTCAGCTTCTGGTAGACATGATTTCATTCCCAAAAATCTTCCGGGTAAGCTCAGGAAGCGTTGTCTCCACTGTCATGTGGCTCCATGATTATTCCATGTTATTCTATAGTATTATCAGGAAGCAAGCAAAATTTGCACAAGGCATTTTGCCCTCTAGAGAACTAATATGATGTAATGACTGAGCACTGGGCTACTACTCTGGAGACTGGGGTTTGAATCCCCACTTAGCCATGGAAACCTATTGGATGACCCTGGGCAAGTCACACTCTCTCAGTCTCAGAGGAAGCCAAATCCCCTCTGAGCAAATCCTGCCAAGGGAAACCTGTGACAAATATGCCTTAGGGTCACCATCAGCTGGAAATGAGTTGAACCAACACTACAACATTCTGCTCTCATTTTGGAGTCTCGTAGGGAAAACATGGCTACTATTAGCCACTGAAATGTGAAAATTATAGTGATTCCCACTTATAAGTTCTTCTTATATTATACTCCGTTCATACACCCATCACAGTGTCTCAGAATGCCTCTTTTCACAAAACGGCAATGTGGCCTCATGTCAGTTGTGTGCTAGTTTTAACCCACAAGACCCAGTTCATCAAGGAGGGAGAAGCCACACTGGTAAAGCATTTACTTGGGCTGGCCTCCTTTGAAGTGAGGTAATAGGAAAAGAGGTATGAACAAAATGAGCTTGAGCTCAATTCCATCCCGTCTATTCTTAAAGGCCATTTCCGCACTAGACTGTTATAGTGCTTTTATTTCACTTTCAACATTCTATGGAATTCTGGGGCCATTTCTGCACTGGACTGTTATGGCGCTTTGATTCCACATTCAACATCCTATGGAATCCTGGGGTTTGCAGTTCCGGGAGGGGCCGGCCCTCCTGGAACTGCAAACCCCAGGATTCCGTAGGATGTTGAATGTGGAATCAAAGCGCTATAACAGTCCAGTGCGGAAATGGCCTGGGATTTGCAGTTTAGGGAGGGCATTTAGAATTCTCAGCTGGAGAGCTCTTTGACCTCGGTAAATTCCAAACCCCAGAATTCCACAGGATGTTGAAAGTGGAAAAATAACACTATAACAGTGTAGTGTGGAAATGGCCAAAGTGTCACCAAATTCAAATATAATGAAAACAACCTGTGCAGCATATTACTAGGTGAAATGTAACATGCTAAAAAGTTGCAACAGGGAAAGAAAGGCAACTGAAGTCTTGGGAGGGGAATATGTGATCCAAAAACACAGCCTAGACAGAGTGGCAAAAAGCTCTCAAGGAGGCAAACAACAGGGCAAAGAGCCCCCAAATGTATTAAGTAGCATCATGTCCCATGTCAGGATGAACTGGTTAAAATAACTCTGGCTAGAATTGATAGAAATAATAAAACCACTATAAGAAAAAGGGGAGATGGTCTTGGATGAACTCACCAGTACCACTGAGACAGCTAATAAGGTGGCAGAACCTGGCATACAACAGTATTTGACAATTAAAACATTGTCTGAGTGCACAATTACTTCTCCATCATGATCTGAAATTTCTGGAAAACACAAGATGGAGATCAAATCTTGAAAACTGGAGGTCTGAGAGAAACTGCTGAAGGAACAAATACATTTGAATTTTTTTACAGCTTAGCGACTGGGACAGCTACCAGACTTCGGCAAAATACAAAGAGATATGAAAAGAGTTCTCTAGGCCTTACTGGCAAAGTCAGAGGAGGGAGGAATTCCATCTCAGGTGCTACCTGAACTCACCCATAAGGCCATAAATGTACGTTTTTTTCAAGGCTCCATGCCTGGAAAATTGACAAAGGCACAAGAATGGTACAGAATGCTTTAGGAAACCTGGGATCTCCTGTTACCATGAATATCCATACTAAATGCAAATCCACAGCAGTGGCAACGCAATGAAAAATAGGAGTGTTACTAATTTCTGTGAAGCTCTTCCCCCCGGCACCTAAACCAAGGAGGAAACAATGGTATAGACAGCATCCTAATAAGAAATGTAGGAGACTGACTGCAACACATGAAAAGATGTAGGAAACACGCAAGAACTTATCATTGTTTCTTGTTATTTTAAAGCCAATGGTTAAGTAATAAATAATACAATGATTAAACTAATATGGTAGAAAAAAGCTAGAACCTTACTGTTACATTTCTTTTAGAGATTTAGTAACAGGATACAATAACAGTTACTTCTAAAACTTAACTTTCCAAGCTCTGCTTGGATCCCGAAGTTTACAAAGGACAGTATACGTCCTATAATGGTCTCTCACAATACACCAATCTAGTCTGGTGAACATTTTTTAAAAATATGTACCTGAAGAATGAACTTGAAACTTCCCCATAGGCAATATTCTAGGGAAAATATTAAAACAAATGTATAAATTATTCCAACATAATAAAGCCTCTAATACATCCAATAGCATCATACGTGATACAGTTATGACAGAAGTGATTCCATGAAAAAGATATGTTATTCTAAAAACAAACATGTTGCCTAAAAACAAAGAATTATTGGAGAAAATGCAGATATTAGAGGGCTAACATGAACAAGCTAGCAGATCTAGTGTTAAATCACAATTGCCAGAAAATAGATGCAAATTAATAGAATAACAATAACAATAATAATCTCTACAATACAATTCAGATACTGGGAAAAGATAGAACTCCTTTTGACTTAACATCCAAGATCTGCCTCAACTTGAAAGACAATTATAACAAGTTACCCTCTGCATGACTGTCACTTCAGCAGATAATCCCCTTCACCACTAATCTTATAATAACAGGGCAGGATATGAAACAATACATGCCATTTGAAATAATGGTTATTGTTGTCTGGTAACACCACAGAGGGATCTTCCAGGAACATATATACTGTAATATTCTCCCTAAGATTCAGTGTGGAAGAAAATGTGGAGGAAAGGATCTAAACCAGTGGTTCTTAACCTGGGGTTCAGGTACCCTTGGGGGTCCGCTGAGCCCTCACAGGGGGCTGCAGCTGCTGAAACTGCTCCGCACTTGGAAATGGGTGAGCAGTTTTGGCATGCATACCAAACTCCCGCACCACATCCCTGATAAAAGACATGTGTGCATGCCCAAGATATGACTCTAGAGAGCAGGGTTTGAATCCCCACTCAGCCATGGAAACTCACTGGGTGATCTCAGATAAGTCACATTCTCTCAGCCTCAGAGAAAGGCAAAGACAACAAACCTTGCCAAGCAAACCACCATGACAGGTTTGCCTTAGGGGTCACCATAAGTCAGTTTTCAAAGAGGAGAGACATGATGGCTAGAAAGAACCTCCTCCTGTCACAGCACTTCATTGTTGTGCCTTTCAAGTCACTTCTGACTTATGGCAACCATAGGGTGAACCTATCACAGGGATTTTTGGCAAGATTTGTTCAGAAGGAGCTTATCTTTGCTTTCTTCTGAGGCTAAGAGAATACGAGTTGCCCAAGGTCACACAGTGTCTGAGCAGGGATTTGAATACTAGTCTCAAGAATCCTTTAATAAATAAATAAACATTTGAAACTTGGAATAAATATTTGAATATTTAATTCTAAATTTAAATATTTAAATCCTGAGTTAAGTCTTGGTGGGTCCCTGGCAAAAAATTATACTTGCAAGGAGACCCTGGTAAAGAAAAGCTAAAGAACCACTGATCTAAACATTCCAATTGGATGAAAAAACTTTGCAATGTCACCTGAAAAAACATAACCATTAAATCCACTCCTTCCAAAATAAAAGAACACCACCTGAAGCTGGTGAACTGGTGGTATTTTCTACTCTGAGGCAGCTATATTGACCACTCTATAGGCTCTAACTTCTGGAGACCTTGTGATCCCTTTGGCTCCTATATACAGATGTGGTGGAACTGAAACCACGTCTAATAATTTTGGTATAAAGCTTTGAGCGACACAACATTTTAAAAATTATTTTTGTTAAAAGGAGATCTTCAGAATATCTTCCACAAGAAGAAAATATATATATATATATATATATATATATATATATATTATGGAATAAAATGCAGTAGTGTTCAATAAAACAAAGAAACGGGAAAAAGAAAGATAACAGCCTCTAACTGATTTCCTTCTCTCACAGTGATGGATGCTCATTTAGACAGAAATTTTCCTTCAATCTCTCTCACACACAGAGAGATAAACATATAATGTATTATCTATATATCTCTACTGTTTAATTCACATTTTGTAATAACTGAATGTTAATTAATTATTGTGGTCTTTCCAATCTTAGAATTTTATACAATGCTGTTATTAGTTTTATCACTTACATTTCATATTTCATATTCCTTATTATATGTAATTTCTATTCTTGGTACATTTATCCTTTTCATTATAACTCTTCATTGTTTTCCTTAAAATTTGAACCTTAGTCTTCAATTCCAGTGACTGCTAACTTTCCCCATCTCGATTCCCAAAGTGAGGTTAGTATTTTCCATTTTTCTTGTTTTAAAGTCTTATCTGATAATAAAATTGTTAATTTATCCACCTTGGACGTCTGTAAAGTTTTACTAGCCAGTTATCTATGGTGGGAATTGCCATGTGTTTCCATTTTTTCTGCAAATGCTGATCTAGCTGCTGTAATCAGGTATGATCAATTTTTCCAGTGACTGTTCCTATTCAGTTACTGAATACCCTCTAAAATGTTCAATAAATATATTTCCAGCTGCACTGGGATGTATATTTTAAGGACATTCAAAAATGTTATCATGAACTTCTTTCCAAAATTTCTTTGCCTGTCTGCACTGTCACATTTTTGATCACATTTTCAACATTTATTATAATTGTTATTCCTTTTAGTTGATAGATATCACGTATGAAACATCTTATAGTAATTTTTTCTCAAATTGATGCTTCCTAAAAATTTTAAAGTGTCATTCCAAGATTCTTCTCAGTGCTCTACTGGAAGAGGATGTCCTATGTTTTGTGCCCATTTGGTCATGTCCTCCTTAATAGTTTCATGTTCTAATTCCAAGTTTAATAACATCTTATAGTAATTTTATAGAATTTTTCCAATAATATGCCTTGAATCAGGTTTCTGTAATTTAATCTCTCTCTAGTTTCTATCTCATCTGATTTCATATCCATTTAATATTTTTTCTGCCTACTCTCTGTGTAATAACCAATGGTTGGCAAATCCATATTCAATTAATTCCTCTTTTGATTCTTTTTGATTTTTAAAATTATGATTAATTGATTAATTAAGACATATCCAGGAATAAACAAGAACATCTTTATAAATATTCCCTCTTTCCCATAGTTACAATTAAAATAAAACAAAATTTCTTCCCCTCTCCTCCTTCCCTTTTTGTCTCTTGAAGTCCTCCTTGATTTTAGTTGAACCATATCTCCTTGTATTTTCAGTATATCTTTATATTAATCCATTTGTCAAGTTGCAAACAGAAACACTGACATGCAACCAGCGTTTGGATTCGTTAGGTATATTTGATGCAGATCATGAAACATTGGTACATAAAATACTTACATTTTTCCCAGGTCATGGCAGGGTCGGAGATCAAAGCATCCTGGGGAAACGAGAAGAAAATGAAAAGGAAGTCAGCCTTTCTGCATAGAAAAACGATTGCCTTTGACAAAAAAACTTGCAAAACAAGTTAGGACAGCATAACTTCATCAGAATCCATACAGCTTTTATGAAACGTGGCACCTGTTTATTATGTATATAAACAAGAACCTATCCCCCAGCAAACCTCCATAGATGTATGGAGTCCTTTGGAAAGATTTATTAAGCCAATAAGGTTCCATTCTCTATACTGAGGGGAAAAAACAACCTTGTAACAATTACCTGAAATGTCGGTGCTTACCTGACACCACTGCCAGAGCTTAGATGAAAATAAAGTGGCAAAGCATGTATCAGGCAACACTGTATGAAACGCATGTAACTGGCTCCTAGAGCAAAACAAAGCTAAACTACTCCTAGAGGCTGAAATGACTAAATTGAGGCTGTTATACTTTGGACATATCATGAGACAAGGTACCTTGTTAGAAAAGACAACAATGCTTTGTAAAGTGGGAGGCCACAGGAAAAAAGGAAGACCACGGTACAGGTGGATAGACTCAATCAAGGAAGTCATGGCCCTGAGTTTGCACTGGACCTGAGCAACGTTGTTGACAGGGTGTCTCAATTCTAGGGTCCACCTGGCAGACAACAGTATGTGTGAAAGGTATCTAGGAGTCTTAGTAGACCACAAGCTGAACATGGTTCAGCAATGTGATGCGGCAGTCAAGAAAGCCAATGCAATTCTTGGTTGCGTCAATAGAAGTATGGGTTCTAGATCAAGGGAGGTAATGCTACCACTCTATTCTGCTTTGGTAAGACCTCATCTGGGATACTGTGTCCAGTTCTGGGCCTCATTTCAAGAAGGATATTGACAAGCTGGAATGTGTCCAGAGGAAGGTGACCAAAATGATGAAGGGTCTGAAAGCCATGTCCTATGAGGAGTGTCTAGGGAGCTGGGTATGTTTAAATATTTGTTTAAATATTTGAAAGCCCTGTTTAAATATCTGAAAGGATGTAATATCAAAAAGGGCTTGTTTTCCACTGCTCCAGAAACCGGGACAAGGAGCAATGGATTCAAACTACAGGAAAAGAGGTTCTACTTGAACCTTAGGAGGCACTTCCAGATGGTCAGAGCTGTCCAGCAGTGGAATATGCTGCCCTGGAGTGTGGTGGAGTCTCCTTCTTTGGGGGGTTTTAAGCAGAGGCTGGATGGCCATCTGTCGGGAGCACTTTGATGTGGGTTCCTGCATAGTAGGAGATTGGACTGGATGGCCCCTGTGGTCTCTTCCAACTCTATGATTCTATGTTTCTATGATTCTATGAAGGTAATTTAATAGTGATCAGCAACCAACCATTGCTTATTATGGGTCATAGCTGAGCAATCCATTGCCATTACCATTGCCCTGTTTTTAAAAGCAGACACTGCAGCACTGTTCTTTTCCTCCTTCTCATTCTGTTGAGCAGGAAGTAATGTGAGCAGCACTCAACTTAGCTTTAAAAGTATGAGGGGGCTAGAGGGCTTTTCTTTCTACTTTGTCCTTGAAAGAAGGATCTTGCACTGCTCAGAACAGTGTGGGACACCCCCCTGCCATGCTTCTGACCATGTTACTGAAAATGAATAGACTGGCAGAGGGGGACATGATTGTTAAGAGAGTCTGAAGGCACACCAGCCTCTCCCTCAAGACCTCAAAGGTCCACTCACACCTCAAAAAGCCTTTTGCACCCAAATTGACCAGTAATATTGCCCCCAACGACACTAGGCATCCTCAATAAGCCTTTGATTCCCCCTTGATTTGATGACTTTTACTTCAGAAATAAATTCTAGTTACTTCCAGTTTTGGGGGGTGAAAGGCCTCTGCCCCAGTTTAACACAGCCCCCTCAATGACCTAAAAATGGCCAAATATTTCTAGAAGCCTCTGGAAATGTTATTGGCCCATTTTTTAAAGCCAAAAATGACAGTGGGGGCTATCAAAAAGACCACCCTTGGAGCTGCATGTGTCCCATGGTCCACACTTTGTCCACCCGTGGACTAGAGCAATGCAGTGAGATGTAATGTGCTAGTTAGTGCAGGAAGTGTTGCTGTCAGACTCTTCCTGTAGTGGCTACAGGGTAAGATCCCACAGCGTAAGATCCTTAGTAGTTGGAGTGTATAATTTAGAGTGATGTTGTGGTTTGAGTGTTGAAAGTGTTGAACTATGGCCCTGGAGACCAGAGTCTGATTTCTTACTCAACCATGGAAAGCCACACTCTCAGCCCCCTGAAAAATCCATGTTTACCTTAGGACCATCATAAATTGGAAACACATTTAAGGCACACCACCACAACAAAAAGGGTATTTTGGGTGAGGGAGAAGAGGGAATGTAAACAGAAGGCTATGGTTCTTAACTTAAGCTGTCCCTTTATTGGGTTCCACAAGTCAATTTCACCTGTGTGGACCATGCTAATCAGAAAAGAGGATAGCAATGGACTGCAGCAATACTTAAACTTACAGGTCCTGATTTCTCTGGTAATGGGATCTAGCTAGGGTTGCTAAGTGTCCCTTATTATCAGAGATATCTCCTGCTTCAGTGTTGGAAAGCTTTTCCTTTTATATAGACTGAACAAGATCCCTCCCTCAAAATATCCTGTGTTTTGGGGTGTAGGCCTTTCATAAAGACAGAATTATGTGCATCATGTAATTTGGACAAGATGCTAATTTAAAAAAACCAGAAAGCTAAGTTAATTAATATTTCCATTTGGTATTTAGGTAAGACCCAAACTTGTTAATAGCTGCTTCCTGATCGTCAGCCTCTGTGTGTCACCAGTTTCAACTGTCCCTCACTGTTATTTCAAAAACATGAGATCTAACTGGGTTGCAACAGGAGAGATAGAAGAAGGAGAAGAGAGCAAGGTATTTCTCTTTCTCCTCTATTTTTTCATTTTTTAACGTTCTTTCCTTCTTTACACAAGAATTCAAGAGGTGTGTCATCCATGACATATTCAGGCTAATGCAAGGGAAATAGATCTAGGACAGTCTAACAGAAACATGAGAGCCAGCTTGGCATAGTGGTTTGAGCATTGGTCTATGACCCTAGAGACCAGGATTTGATTCCCTGCTCAACCATGGAAACCCACTGGGTATCCTTGGGTACATCATACACTCTCAGCCCCAGAAAACCCCATGATACGTTTGCCTTAGAGTTATCATAAGTGGGAAATGACTTGAAGACACAGGACAACAGAAACATAGAAAGCTGTCTTTTGCTAGTCTGATCACTGGTTCATCAAGCACAGTAATTGTCAGTTCTGATGGAATTTCTGATTTCCTGTTACTTGTAGTCACCATGGTAGGCACAGAAAGTACCACTGAAAGTTGATAGGGCAAATATTGAAATATGCCATCTTCCCTAGCTATATCTAAAGATCTCGGGAATACCCTGGTGGTCTTCCACCTGATTACTAACCAGGGCTTAATCAGCTTAGCTTCAAAAATTAGACCAGACTGGTTTTTTTGTATATTTATCGGTTTTCACAAAAAATTACATAAACTCCAACAAACATTGCTAACATAGACATAAATTAATATTAACACACTAAATAAAATAAAACTCTAAACAACAAACTACAGTTTAAAAAACTCATTAGAACATTGACTTACTAACTGATCTAAAAAACTGAGATTGAAATAATAATACATAAAAGGGCTCTAACCCTCCCCTACTGAACTGCAATGAAAAAAGGAAAATTAAATAAAAACCAAATAATATTATTCTACTCTTACCGACCAAGCTAAGCAAAACTACTAATAATCATACCCACAAATCATTGCATTGTCTGGATTCTTATTGCTAGAAATATCCATAGTTTCCCATCTTTCAAGATATCTTCAATTAAAACCCACATTAATTTGGCCATTTGGGATAATTCATCAGCTTTAACAATTCAATCCTCTATTGCTCATTTAAAAATCAGACAAGATTGATGTGATCAGGGTGATATAATGGTCAGCAATGGCTTTAGCTATGACAGTCAAGTAAAGTCACTATGTTCAGAGATAATAAGCTGGGAATAGAAGTTACTAGGTAGAAATTACTAAGGAGGAAGATGTTACTAGGAAAGAAGACGTAACAGCACATGAGTTCTATTGCCTTATTTCCCCACTTAAATATTGTGACTACCTGATGGTGAAATGTGTAACAACATACTTTATTTTATTTTTATTTATTTATTTTTAAAAAAACTTCCTCATATTCTTTTAACTACATTCCTGTAGTGTCAGATTTTATAGTGGGTCAACATTGTTGGATCCTGAATTCTGTTGCAATAAGACTTCCACTTCAAGAATGGAAAGACAAATATACATCATCCATGACTCAGTACACAGAAGATCTGACTGTCTTAGCTACACATGAATGTAGATTTTATAAACATCAATTCAAGAAAATGTACTTTTGGAAGTACAGTCAACTGATATCAACCTATTTGCCTTGCTTTTGTTTGAACCCTTATATTACTTTCCCTCTTCTTTCCTCTCTCTTAATCTTCCCTGTTTCTTTTCTTTATAATTATGCTTTAAAAATCTGGTAAAATATGTCACCAGTCATTTCCACACTAGACTGTTATAGTGCTATTATTCCACTTGCAACATCCTATGAAATCCTGGGGTTTGCAGGATCCAGCTGGCCCCTCCTGAAACTGCAAACCCTAGGATTCCATAGGATGTTGCAGTGGAAAAATAGTGCTATAACAGTCTAGTGTGGAAATGGCCACAGACTCTTCATCTGATCTAACTGGACTGTTCTTGTACTCTTATCTTGGTGTAGCATCACATCAGTTTTCTGCTAAACATCCAGCTCTTCAAAGAACAATGCCTTTGTGGGGAGTAGAAAAGAAGCACTCTCTTTCCACAGAGTACCATAAGCATCCCTCCTTCTTTGTTCTGACAAGGTAGGAGATCTTCTCAAGACTTAAGAAAGAAATCCTGAGAGTTTCTCATAATCTCTGTTAGAACCTATCTATGAGATTTCCTTTTACTTGATCATCACACACACGAAAGAACTTTGCTGAACCAAATACCCTCCAACATTGAAAGCCAAGACACTTGACAAGCAACATTAGAATGTGATCAAAATGACAAAAGTTATTAATGAGGAAGAACACGTCAGCGAGGAGTGACTTCAGCAGTTTGCTTTTGCCTGAGTCTACTAGGAAGGGCAAGATCCTGCTCCTCCTTTGCTGAGTTAATTGAGACTACTTTTGCACCTTCAACCCAGTTTACATCAATTGAAGTAAGATGGGCTTGAAGGGAGAAAGTGGAAGAAGACAGAAACTGGGACCTTTTGAAAGCAGCTGAAAAAGTGAGATGAAAGAAGGATTAATTGGGACTGTCCCTGCCAAATCAGGACAGTTGGAAGGTATGGAACCACCTAGATCACCCTTCTCAGTTATAACCTTCTTGGTATTTCTCATTCTACAACCTGTGGCAAGTCATATTTTTTTCCTTTTTCCAGCTGGAGAAATCCACTGTATTAAACCCATTGCCTGCCATCTGTCCCTCCATAATTGGAAAGCTAAGGATAAAACCCCCATCCTTACCTTGCTCTCCAGCTCTTCTCCCTGTCCATTCTTTCATCCAGTCCACAGTAATGAATCCGTCCTCCCGAGGATATATTTCTTATGAGCATTGGGAGTTTCTATACTATTTCTCTGTTTTCTTTGCTGTCTCCATGTCTCCCTCACCTCAGCTTGCTTTTTTGCATTGATTTTGAATAAAAACTCTCAGAAACACACACGTGCTTAGAACAGAGAAATTTCTCAACACTGCTCCTCTCACCTGCCAGTAGTGAAAAATAATCTAGAGCTAAAATCAAGTTGTTCTTTCAAGGTGTTCCTGAGCATCTGGGCAGATCTAAGTAAATCCCATGCTTGTTTTGTTTGCTGTTGTCTGTGAGTGATGCCCTTTTGTGACTGGCTTGGAAGAAAACAGGGTGTGTAAAGGTTGACTGGTGAACAAAGATTGTTCTTGATCAACCCATGCTTGTTCCTGCTGATCACTGTGTAGTTATTTAGATACATGTGGGCTGGCTCCTGTATAATCTCTTCTAATATTTTTCCTTGCATTGAGGTTAGGCTGACTGCATCTCCTTTTTGTCCTTTGGTGAAGAGGGGGACAATGTTTACTCATTTCCAATCCTCTGGTACCTCACCTGCTCTCCAAGATTTCTCAGAAATGATGGCATGTTGTTTGGTAAGGATGTCAGCAAGTTTCTTCAATACTCTGGGATGCAGTTCATCAGGCTCTACAGATTTAAACTCAGGCCATTTCCGCACTAGACTGTTATAGTGCTATTATCAAAGGCCCCTCCCTAAACTGTAAAGCCCAAGATTCCATAGGATGTTGAAATTGGAATAACAGCACTATAACTGACTAGTGCTGAAATGACCTCATTTAGGTTAACTAGGCAACTCCTTATCAATCTTGATTTCCAACCTAGATTCCTTGCCAAGTTACCCCCTGATGCATGGAAGCAGACAGTATGTCATAGATACTGTGAGGAAAAAGCAAGATGAGAAAGGCCCAAGACCACTGAGTCCATTTCATTGTTCAACAGGGACTAGAACTGGATTTCATAAGGCCCCATCCACTATACCACAGCGAATCATAGAGGTATTTTTCTGCCCAGCAAAATAAAACCTTTCTTAAAGAAGGTTGTCTTCATCAACTGATAAAAAGCAATAAGGGATGAGTGAGAAATTAACTCAATTCACAAATTTATACCCACTTATACACATTTGCAACCCTTGGACCTGAACACCGTTGTAAATGGAAATCCATACATTTCAAGCTTCCAATCTGATTCATGCTACCCCAATCATAAATGAGTTTAAAAACTGTATGTCTGAAAAATATACATTTGAAAAATGTTCAAATGTACTTTAATTAATTGGACAGAAATATATACCTGTCATAATGTGCTATATATACACACACATTTGTGAAAATGTACACAGATATCCATACAAATGTCCCTATGTGGGAAAGATACAGGCCATTTCCGCACTACACTGTTAATAGTGCTATTCCATTTTCAACCTCCTATGGAATCCAGGGGTTTGCAATTTAGGGAGGGGCATTTAGAATTCTCAGCCAGAGACCAATTTGGTCTCAGTAAACTAAAAACCACAAAATTCCACAAGATGTTGAAAGTGGAATAATAGCACTATAACAGTGTAGTGCAGAAACGGCCACAGTCCAAATCACAATCTAAATCAAAATTAGCTTCAGGGTAGAAAATGGAGGGCCCCAGTGAATCTGAGTTTTGCTGATCTGCACACTCACACAAGGCGAGGAGATATCTTGACCTATCATATTCAGGTATTCCATAATCTTGGTGCAGCCAAGGAAGCCTTTATCTCTTCTCAGCCAACCACACCTCCATCACAAGTGGGACACATTCCGTTCCTTGCTTTGGCTTCCCTTGGTTGGAGGGTTCCCAGAAGGAGCAGCCTGTGGCTTACCTTTTCCATGCTGCATGTCCAGGAAGAGCAACTGTATGTTGATAAAGAGGAAGACCAACACTGATGGCCACCATCAGGCCATGGAAAGGGTGAGCCTGACATGATGCAGCAGTCACTCCCAGTGCACCAAAGCAGTTGTTCTCCTTCCCTTTGTTAGTTTGCTTTCAAAAGCCGACACACATGACTTGGCAGCTGCCAAAGTAAACTGTGAAAAAATTAAACCACCCATGTTGCCATGTTTATTCATCTAGTTTGCAATTTAAAGTAACACTACACAGGGACATTTCATATCAGCAGGAAATGATCCTGTTTAGATGAAGGAGTATAGTTCCATGGTTGCAAAGCAGGGAGGGGAATTATGCAACCTACAGGTTGGGACCTCCATTGATTCCCCCAGCCAAAGACCCTGATGCCCCCCCAAAAAATATTCAGCTAAAAAGATATTCTCCTCTGTGATGCTCTTGTGAAGGGCTCGTGTGAAGGGCTCTCCAAAAGAGAAAGAGGGAGAGAGAAGTCCTTTTTGCATGCCGGTCCTGTTGCAAAATGGCCTCAGGAGCATTGTGCAATTGCGAGGACCGTTCCACATGACATCCTCGCAATCACGCAATGCTCCCAAGGCAATTGGGGGCAATTGTGCATTATACCATTTTTGGCTCATTGCTGAAAATGATGCGCGATCGCGCGTCGCTCTTGTGTCCCACATGCACTTACCTTGCGTGTGGAGGTTCCAGATGTGTGGCCATCGTTCTTCCTCACCCAGTACCCAGCTGCACTGTGGAAGGAAGGAGTGGAGTGCTCACCCTTCCTTCTGACCAGCATAGAGCTGGTGCAGAGGGAAACGGAGGGGACACGAGTGCCTCCCAGACGAGGCTTTTCACGCGATCCCCACACGATGCCAGCAGCACCAGGTAAAGTGCGAAAAGGGCCAGAGAATAGCTCAAAAGTCAACTAGGTGTGATGCATTGCCACTTCCAGTCATTCAAAATAGCAGCTGTGAAGATTCAGTATAGTCTCCCAGAGCTCCTGAGGAGACATAGGAGCCCTTCCACACTACACTGTTACAGCGCTATTATTCCACGTTCAACATCCTGTGGAATTCTGCAGTTTGTAGTTTACTGAGACCAAAGAGCTCTATGGCTGAGAATTCTAAAGGCCCCTCCCTAAACTGCAAACCCCAGGATTCCATAGGATTCTGAAAGTGGAGTAATAGCACTATAACAATATAGTGTGGAAAGGCCCATAAACGGAACAATGTGGCCCTCCAAGCTGCTGTTGTTGTAAAGCTGTACATGGAAAACAACAGTCTTAAAAACCAAAAGTATCCTTGACTTGAATCTCTGGTGGCCCAGGCCAAGTGCTCCAGTCCCAAAACAATCCCCAGGCCAAGTGCTCCAGTCCCAAAACAAAGTAATTACTGGCCCAAATGCGGATGAACAAATCCGTCCCCTATCACATCTATAATAAAAAGTGCCAAAATATATTACTATCATCTACCCTTTTAAAGAAATCAAAATCACTTTTTAATAGCTCCCATTGGCCTTTGGAGCAGCTCAATGTGCCATATAATCAGCCCATGGTTTATTTAGCAGGACTTTCAAGCTCAACAGTAGACATTCTCTGGCTTGCTTCTCTCCCAGAATCCAGAGAAGGCATCCATTTTTCCCCCTTGGCTCTTCCCACTGGTTTCTACCAAAATAGAAACTACTGCTGGGTTCATAGTAAAAATATGTGCCTTCAGGATGCCTGTAATCTTATGGCTAACCGATAAGTTTTGTAGGGTTTTCTTAGGCAAGGAGTACTCAGAGGTGGTTTGCTGCTGCCTTTCTATGAAATATAGCCTACAGCACCTGGTATTCTTTGGTAGTCCTCCATTCAAGTGTTAACTAGACCTAACCTTGCTTAGCTTCTAAGATCAGACAAGATTTGATGCTTTCAGGACATTTAGGTAGTTATTTAGGAAGATATTTAGGTTGTTTTCCGGGTGGTCGTACATCATGCCATACCAGGGCAGTAGTGACCAAGGGTGGAGACAACTGAGAGCATTGCCTTCCAAATAAGAACTCATGAAATTTGTATTCAGTCCCCAAAATTTGTAACACTTCAGTTGAGTATTCAGAAATATATGTTAGGTGCCCCCCCAAAGGATATGATAGAATCCTGCAGAACCCCAACACTGACATTGAATGGATGCATATGCTGATAGAATACTGATATTCTTTATCAGAGAAAATCAGATTTAGTAACCTTGGCTTTTAAAAGTATCCTGTTTGAAAGAATTTCAAGTGGACAGTTCTTCCCCAGTTTTGCAGGGAAACCATGCTGTATTAGACTTTAGTAACAACTCAGACTGTTGCAGTAGAAGGACTTGCATGTAATGCATTTACTTCCTGGTCACTGTTCTTCACTTATGCAACTATTTTGTATGTAGACTATATTTTGTTTTAATTTGATTGCCTTTTTGGAAGCTTCACAACATACATTCTAATCAAAATGTTTTAATTTGAGTAGGTTTTTTTCATTATCTTGCTGTTGCTGTTGTTGTTGCTGTGTGCCTTCAAGTCATTTCTGACTTACAGCAGCCCTGGGATGAACCTATAATGGAGTTTTCTGGGGCCGAGAGTGTGTAATGCACCCAAAGTTACTGACTGGGTTTCCATGGATGAGTGGGGAATTGAATTCTGGTCTCCAGCTTTATCATCCAACTCTCAAACCTCTATGTCATGCTGGCTCAAAAACCTTTTTCCATAGAAACCTTTGTTTTATAATGACTGATGCCCAACCCATACTGCCTCCCTCATTTTTGTTTCTGTTCCCCATCAATGAAAATTGTCTTGCTACACCCCTGTAGCAAGACAAATAAACTCTTGAGATCTAATATTTGTGGATTCTTTAGCCCAGTGGTTCTCAACCTTCCTAATGCCGCGACCCTTTAATACAGTTCCTCATATTGTGGTGACCTCTAACCATAAAATTATTTATTTATTATTTACAATGCCTCCCCCCCCCGCACTGCAAAGGCCACCTCGCCGGCCAGGAATGGAGGGGGCAGGCAGGGAGGGAAAGAGGAGCCACACGTCTCCCCCGGGAAAAAACTCCAAAACCCCCCCCGGCTCTGCTTCTGCTTCGCTCTCGTTTCTGCTGGGGGGCAGTGTGGGAAAAGTTTCCAGAGTATCGACCCTGGCCAGCGGGGGGAGGAATCCCAGCACCTTTGTCTTTTGCAACGGGCGCAGCTCTCCCCCCCCGGAAAAGCGCCGCCTTGTGGCCCCCCAGCCCTTCTGCAGCACCCCCTCCATGGTGAGTGGGGCAGGGGCCATGGTGAGGAGGGGGCCTGCCCCCCGTGCTGCTGCTGCCGCCCCCAAGCTGGCCCGTCAGATGGGAGATTCTCCCGGTAGCGGAGAAGGGGAGCGATTTCAGTCCCTTCTGAACAGGGGGCAGGAGGACGCAAGCGCGTGACTCACGCTTGCACACCACCACTCCTGCTGTGGCGACGCTGTGGCCACATGTGCTCCCGCCAAAGGGGGCAGGAGGACGCAAGTGCATGGCTCGTGCTTGCACACCACCACCGAGGAGGAAATGGAGCCTAAGACCATCGGAAATACGTATTTTCCAATGGTCTTAGGTGACCCCTGTGATGTTCGACCCCCAAAGGGATCGCGTCCCACAGGTTTAGAACCGCTGCTTTAGCCACTCCTCAAGCAAATGTTAGAGTAGAGTGAGTATGCACTAGCATGCCACTTGTCACAACCAGGCAGAATTCTGGAGGATGTTGCCTAACGGGTTCATTTGGCTGAACTACCCCTCATTTTGGGTAGTTGTTTCCTTAAAATAATGCCACAACTATAGTCACAACTGCAGTAAATCTCTCCACCTGCAGCTTCTAGAGCTTATTGGAATTTTTTGAGCCAACCTTTCCAGTGGATGCAGTGCTATTTGCTCTTCTAGGCTAGCTTTCCTGTAAAGTAAGACAAACCAAACTTCAACCTGAATATTTCTTAGAAGCATGTCTCCTTACCCAACTCTTTGGGAGAGGTTTCATACATGTAGAAATACACACATACAATGCTAGAAAAAAAAATGACATGAAATTGATTCAGCCTGAAACACATCACATTTCTTTAGAAGAAAATAATCTGGAGGCTTCCAACAGCTTTCCTGGCTTTAAAATGGCTACCTGAGGATAGGATGTCCTTTTGCAGTGTGAGGTAGGTTAGACTTAGAGAGCCCAAGAATATCTAGTGAGTTGCTGAGGGAGGATTAGAACATGACTCTCACAGGACCTAGGCCTAAACCCTATAGCCATTACAGCATTACATTGCTGGGGGACATAGGGAGTCATAAGGACATATCCACCTTTCTTGTCCAGAAACTCCCTAAGGGAAAATGTATGCACTGGATCTGCATGGTTTTCCTAAGTAACTGTTCCTCAGTGTTTTATCAAAGGAATCTTATCAGGTAGCACAAAGGTAACACACCATCAAGCACCCTACATCAGCAAAGGTGGAGTCATTTTCACCTACAACAGCTTTTGTGATTGCAGGTCAGAAGTGATTCACCAGTGTTTCTGGCTTTTTCCATTGCTGCCATCTTGCATTGTGTGTGTTTGGGGAGAGGCTCAGCACATCTGCAGCTCAGCTGGTGTAGTGCCAGGTGTTTGAACTGAACAATCAGCCGCCCTAGACAGTGTTTGCAGGCAGCAAACACTCTATGGCTGCTGGAAGCAACATTGATCACCTAAGCCATTTCCACACTAGGCTGTTACAGTGTTATTATTCCACTTTCAACATCCTATGGAATTGTGGAGTTTGCAGTTTAGTAAGCTGCAAACCCCAGGATTCCATAGGATATGGAAAGTAGAATAATAACACTATAACAGTCTAGTGCGGAAATGACCCTACTCTGTGAGAGACATCCAAGCAAGATCAGAGACTCAGCCCTGTTACCGAATGCAGACTACAATCCTGTAGGCCCTGTGTCAGTTTTGGTTCCCCAGCTTCTGAATGATATCTTGGGTCTCAGCCTCTGGACTGCTGATCAATTATACATCTTCTCAGTTTCCCAAGTGAATTATGACACACTGATAGGCCAGACACCAGCCAATCATTACCATGATTCCTGTACTGCAGAAGTGGTCACTGTGCCAACCATAGGCTTCATGTAGCCCTCATGATTCCATTTTGTGTCTAAGAATCCCTCTTCCAGGAGTAGGGATGTAAACATATCCTTCAACTGTCCTGATCCTCCCATGGTTTAGCTGTTTTTAAAATATCCCAGTTTCTCTCTCTTTCTCCAACTTTCTCATCAGCTTCTTCAGTTACTGAATTTGAAGTGCAGACTGAATTTGAAGTGCAGAAGTAGTTCACACTCAACTCAGCGTGGATGTACAGAAGAGGAGGGAGTAGAATCTTCGCTTTCCAGTAGACTGAGGCAAAAGCAAAATTCTGCAGCCTCTCCTACTTTCTCTCTGCTTTCTCTTTTTTTTTTTTTAATAATAGTTTTTTATTACAATTTACAACATAATTAAAAAACATACAAAAACAAAAAACAATAAAAACAACAACGACAACAACAACAAAAAAAACAGTTTCATTGCATATTGTTCTCATAACCACTTTACATCACTCGTTTCATCTTTACCTCTTATACTACGTGTTACTTATATATCTTAAGTTCTTTCCTTACATATATTCTTTCTCTCAAATCCTTTTCATTCATTCTTGCTGTTCGAGTGATAATCCATGGTTATGTTAGTTCCAAAGTAATCTTTCCTACTTGATTTACTTCCTCAGTATCACCTTATCTCTTATCTTTCGAACTGTACAATGTTTCTCTGCTTACGTCCCCCCAACCCGGGGTTTCCCACAATCGATATTACTTACTTTTTTTTTTTGTTACATACACTTTTATATTTTGTCTCATTCCATAAGACCTATTAAATCGCCTGTACACCGCAACCATTTCCAATAATATATTTGTATTTCATCTCTTATTGTCCATGTCCATTACAATCTTACCCGCTCTCTTTAATATTCTTTAGTACTTTTATTATTATTATTATTATTAGTAGACATTTCCATTAAAGTTCCTTCTTAAATTTTTCTAATTTAACATATTCTTCTACTTTGTACCACCTTTCTATATGTCTACTTTGCATTTTACCCTGAATTGTCCCCGATAACATATCCATTTCTTTCATCTCTATTACCTTTGTCAGCCATTCTCCCATTTGGGGTGTAATTTTGCTTTTCCATTTTTGCGCGTATATAAGCCTCGCTGCTGTTATCATATATAAAATAACCCTCCAATGTCTTCTTTCACCCTCTCTCTCTATTTTGTGAGTCATATTCAGCAAAAATAATTCTGGTATAAGTGGTATCCTAATTTGTAATATTTTAGTCATTTCATTTTGAATATCTTTCCAGTAACTTTTAGCCTTGTCACATGTCCACCAAAGGTG
Source organism: Ctenosaura bakeri (assembly GCA_948474755.1). Taxonomy (NCBI): domain Eukaryota; kingdom Metazoa; phylum Chordata; class Lepidosauria; order Squamata; family Iguanidae; genus Ctenosaura; species Ctenosaura bakeri. The sequence continues at coordinate 234,896 of CAOLHI010000799.1, forward strand.
AAAAAAATTTCCCGTTTTCTTTATTACATTTCCAGCAGTTATTTTCTTTCAGTTTGTAAATCTTACTTAATTTTACCGGATCCAAATGCCATCGGTAAAGCATCTTAATGTAATTTTCCTTCAATTTTTGAGCTACTGTAAATTTATTTGTATTTGTCCAACTTTTTTCCCACTGCTCAAGTTGAATTTCAGATCCGATATTTTGAGACCATTTCACCATGACCTCTTTTATTCGTTCTGTTTCTAATTCTCTCTCTAACATTAATTTATAAAGCTTTGAGGTCATTTGTTTCTGAGATTCGAATATAATTTTAGCAAAGACGTCTCTCTTCCTGTCTGTTTCTATGCCTTCTGAATTTTTATCCATTATAAATCTTTCTTTCAGCTGTCTGTACAGAAACCAATGACATCTAAATCCCTCTTGTTCTATCTCTTCTTTTAATTTCAACTTATAATCTCGATTTTGTTCCATTTTCAAAATGTTTTCATATCGTAACCAACTGTCTTGTGGCTCCCTCCACCTTCCATACAGGGCCTCATGCGGGGATAGCCAAGAGGGTTTTTTAACGTAATATTTTTTCTTAAAATGTAGCCATATCGCCAGGAGAGCTCTTCTTAAATAGTGATTTTCAAATTCTTTATCTATTTTTTGCTTTCCGTACCCCATGTATGCGTGCCAACCCATTCTTTTGCCAGTTCCTTCTAAATTCAACAGATCTTCATCTCGTAGCACAATCCATTCTTTAATCCATGTAAGTCCGGCGGCATAATAATAGATTTTTAAATCAGGCACTCCTAAACCTCCCTTTTCTTTTGTCTCCGTTAGTAATTTCCACTTGATTCTAGGTTTTTTATTATCCCATATAAACTTAGATAATTCCTTTTGCCAGTCTTTGAAAGGTTTAACATTGATTATGATAGGTACATTTTGAAACAGGAAATTTAATCGAGGCAGGACGTTCATTTTGACTGCTGATACACGACCCAATAACGATAGTCTTAAGGGTCTCCAACTTTCTAATGAATTTTTTATATCCTTCCACACTTTTTTATAGTTGTTTTCAAAAAGTTCATTATTTTTCTTAGAGATCCAAATTCCAAGATATTTAACTCTGTTTTCTACCTTAAAACCAGTCTTCTGTGTAACTTTTCCTCCTCCTCCTTTCTTACATTCTTAGTTATAATTTTTGTCTTGTCTTTATTGTTTTTTAAATCCCCGACTTCCCCGTACTGTTCCATGGTCCGCATTAAGGTTTCTATGCATTTACTTGGTTCTTCCAGAATTATCATCATGTCGTCGGCATAGGCTCTCAATTTGTGTTCGCGCTCCTTAATCCTGCATCCTTTTATACCTGAGTTGTTTCTGATTGCGATTAAGAGCACCTCTAATGTTATTATAAATAGCAACGGAGAAAGTGGGCATCCTTGTCTCGTTCCCTTTTCTATTTTAAAATTTTTAGTTTTATCCCCTTTAAATAATTAGTGTCGCTCTTTGATCTTTGTAAATTTCTTTAATCCAATTTAAAAAAGAGTCTCCAAAATCCATCTTCTCTAGTACTTTCATCATGAAATCCCAACATATGTTGTCAAAAGCTTTCTCCGCGTCAATAAAAATTAAAGCCAATTTCTTCTCATTGTTTCTCTCGTAATATTCAATTATATTCAGGGCTGTCCTAATATTTTTTTTAATTTGTCTGTCTGGAAGGAATCCGTTTTGATCTTTGTGTATTATTTCTTGTAAGATTAATTTCATCCTCTCTGCTAGTATAATCGTAAAAAGTTTATAATCGATGTTAAGAAGCGAGATGGGCCCGGGGTAATTTCCTGGCTGCCTTAAGTCTTTTTCCTCTTTCGGGATCAGAGTTATATATGCCTCCCTCCACGAGTCAGGAATACCATTCTCCCTAATGTCATTGAACAGTTTCTCCAATGGATCAAGGATATGTTCTTGAAGTCTCTTATAGTATATTGCAGTTATACCATCCGGGCCCGGTGCTTTAAACGTATTCAGTTTTTGAATTGCTTCTTTTATCTCTTGCCTCGTTATCTTTCTGTTCAGCATCTGCCTTGAGTCTTCCTTTATTTGCATAATTTTTTGATTTTTCAGAAACTCTTCTATCTTCTTTTGTAACTGACCATATACTTTCGCTTTATACAAGTTTTTATAATAATTATAAAAAGTTTTTTTTATTTCCTCTAGATTCGTGGTTATATTATTTCCATTGTCTATCTCTAACACCAATCTTCTTTCTCTCCTTTCCTTAACTTGTAGGCCAGCCACCTACCTGGCTTGTCTGCATATTCGAAATATCTTTGCTTCAACCATGTCAGTTTTCTGTTTATTTCATATTGATTTCCAGCTTTCACCTGTTCTTGTAGTATTTTTAAAGCTGTCTGTGTTTCTTTATCTGAAGGGTTTTCTCTCAGCTTTGTTTCTTGTAATTTTATTTTGTCTAACAGTTCTTGGTATCTTTTCCGTCTTTTTCTTTTGAGTTCTGAGCCTAATTTAATAAGATGCCCTCTTAGAACCGCTTTACTAGCATCCCATATTATTTTCATCTTCAGGTCCTCCGTCATATTTTCTTTAAAGTAATATTTTACTGTCTCTTTTATTTTCTTCAGACATTCATCGTTTTGAAAAATAGTGTCCATCTCGCTTTCCTCTGTACCAATTTCAGTTCCAATTGAATGGGATTGTGATCTGAAAGAATTTTTGGGGAGGATCTCCATGTCCTTCACAATTTGTTGGAGATTTTTTGATATCAAAAACATGTCGATTGTGACATGGATTTGTATGTATCTGAAAAAAAGGTATATCCATGTGAATCCTTATGGATCCCTCTCCACACGTCCTGTAATGTCATCATCTTCAACAATTTGAAAAAAGATTGAGGGAGCTTCCCCCGTTGTTTCCCACTTGATGTATTTATTGATCTGTCTCTTTTTGAATCCATCACTCCATTCATATCCCCCAGCATTAAATAGTTCTCTTGATTACTTTCTTCCGAGTAATTCAAGATCTCCCGATGTACTTTTTCATAGAATTTACTTTTTTCTTCCGTCGGGGCATAAATCCCTATCAGTAACAGCTTCTGTTCCGGTAATTGCACTTCTACGCCGACAAAGTGACCTTTGTTATCTTTGAATTTCAATTCTGAGGGATATTTTTGTTTAATATATAAAACTACTCCCTTTTTCTTCTTAGAAGACATAGACGCATAACATTTGCCTAGCTTTGGGTTTCTCAGATATTTTTCGTCTCCCTCTTTAATTTTTGTTTCTTGCAAACATATCACATCTGTATTGCTTTTTTCTACATAATGGAAACCTGCCTCCTCTTATAATTAGAGTTCATTCCTTTTACGTTCCATGATAAGAACTTTATAGTCATCTTCTTCTATTTAATGCCTGTTTTTCTTTCCTCTTAGATGTCTTCCTCCTCTACGTATAGGTCTTCTAATTCTAGCTCCGCTCTCTGTTGGTCTATTTCTTCCTCTTGTTCTATATCTGAATTGGAGTAACTCCTTGTTTCTTCTTTCCTCTCCTTTTCCTTGCTTCCTGAAATATATTCCTCTTCACCAGTCTCTGCTTTTCTTCCTGACTTCTTTGTACCTCCCTTTGTCTTCTAATCTCCTCTCGATCTTTTGGGTTTTCCAGTTCTTTTCTTAACTTTTCATAAATCTCTCTTGCTCTTATTACATTTGTAATTTTGTATCTTCTTTGTTTATACGAATAGGACAACCCCTCCAATCTTTCCCATTTATATTGAATTCCATGTTTTTGTAAAAGTTGGGTCATGAATCTGTATTCCTGTCTCTTTTTCAAAATTTCAAATGGAATGTCCTTGTATATTTTTATGATTCTTCCTTCCAACACAAGTTGTTTTTCATAATTTGTCTGAAGGATCTTCTCTTTTAAACCCCGGGGCCTGACAAAACAAACAACAACATCTCTCGGCAAGTTCCTCTCCCTTGCAATCTTCGAATTTGCTCTGAATACTCGATCAATTTCCCGCTCCATGTCCTCCTCTTCATGCCTATAAAGCTTGCCAGTGCCGTGATGATTTTTCCTTCTAGACATTCCCCAGGTGATTCCTCTATACCTCTCATCTTAATACACTTTTCGCGATATCTCATTTCTTGTTGGTTCACCTTCACTTCTTCTTGTCTTTGATTTTCTGACAGGGTTTCCTTCTCTTTTTCCAGTCTATCTGTCTTTTCTTGGACCTCTTTAATATCATCTTTCATTTTCTTCATATCTTTGGTCATACTATCCATTTTCTTTGCTAGGCCATCAAGTTCTTTCCTAAAGTCTGCTTTCATTTCTTCCCGTGTTTCCTTCATCTCCTTCCTCATTTCTTTCTTTAAACTTTTTATTTCATTTAGAACTTCTACTATAGAATTTCCCACATCCATTGATGCCCTTCTGGATGTGTCTATCAGTTGTAGTTGTGTCTGTGTTTGTGTCCTGGTTCCTTTTCTAACTCCTGAGGCCATTATTTTTCTCTCTCTCTCTCTCTCATTCACTCTTTTTTTTTAAATTTTTGGTTTACAAGTAGTGTTCAATAAGTATTTAGTTAAAGTTCTCTTAACCCACCAGATGGCACTGTTGTTCCTTTTCTTTCTTTCTTTCTTTTTTTTTTTCTTATTGGCACTTCAGGAGTTAATTTACAAACAGTCTTATCACAGTCCCTTTCTTATATCTAATCAAGTCCCAAGGTCAATTCCAACAGCCAAAATTAATAACCACCTCTTCCACTCCTCCCCTTTTTAAACACTGTTTTATACTCTCTCTCCCCAAGAGAAAAAAGAAAATTAAAAATTCTCAGTGTTTCAATTCTTTTTTTTGGTTAAATAATTAACCCCCACCCCTATGTTTATATCAGCTTAACTTTGTCTATTATATATTATTACAATTCAAATTCTATTTCTTGCGTTTGTATACCTATATCAGTATTAGATTATCTTATTGTGAATCATTACTGTACACAATAGCACACAATAACAAATAGCACAATAGCAAATATCAACCCTCTGAAAAGAACCCAATTCCCACTTATGAGAACTGTTGATTCTCCCAATGATCAGTTGTCTATAATCTTACTGTTTGCCCTCTGAGAAATCTTCCAGCGAACTCAAGCGTCTTGGTCGCGAGCTCAAGCTGCTTTCGGCAAACTTTCTCTGGTTCTTGCTTTGTCTCTGTCCGTCGCTACAGTCCTAGCTCCCCACTTGCTCTCTCCAACGCTGTCGCTCCAACTCTCCAGCGCTCTCCAACGCTGTTGAAATATCCCTCCACAGTCTTTTTCTGTCTCAGCCACGATCCTTCTCCGTCGACTCTCTCCACCGTCACCACTGATGTTCCCCACTGTCTCTCTTCCCCTCTTTCGCTGAAAGTCCGCTCAGTCTCTCTCCGTCTCGTCCACCACGCTTCCCCCCCTCCTTTTCTTTTTACCGCTGCGAGACTCTCCCTTGGCTATTTTCTCTCTGTCTCCACCGTCGCTTCCACTGTAAATCCCCAGCGTCTCTTTCCGTCACAGCCGCCGAGATTCCCCGCTTTCCTCTCCTTCAGTGCCAATCTCTCTCACCACTTTCTCTTTTCTTTCTACTTGGTGGAATCACAGTCTTAATAAAATCACAATCTTTTGGCACCCAGTGTATTCAACTTTTTTAGGCGTTTTACAGCTCAGCGAGCTCCAGCGTTACCGCGAGCTCAACTGGATTTCTTCAGTCCCGCTGTCCTCAAACCACCGCCATTACTGTTCTTTCGTACTGCGATCCATCCACCCCAGCTCTGGTCCCATTCATTTAGCTCATCTGACTCGCTTAATCCTCTTCTTTTATTTAATTTGCAAAGCCAAATCGCTCCCTTCCCTTCTTCAATCTCCACCAATCTCTCCCACTGTACAGCTTTACTATGGACTGAGAGATACACTGCCAGCGTCTCTGTCTTTATTCCAAACTGTCTTTTACCTTCGTCTCTCAGCCCCAAGAAAGTTTTCCCCACTCACCACAGTCAAACGTTTAGGACAGGCTCTCTCCGTAGAGAAACAAGTTGAGATGCCGGTGATAACTGCTCTTCTTGGAAAACTATTCGGTGTTCTTTGAAAGTTAAAAAATCTCTGGCGTTATTTAGCTGCCTGAGAGGGCAGATGCCCAGGCGGACGGGAAACTCTTCGACCCTCACTTTCGGGCCGAGGACATCAGCCTCCAACCCGTAAAGGAAATTGGGTCCCCGCCGAGTACCTCTGGTCCCCCCCTTTTCCGGGGGGGCACTTTCCGGGATATTTTCCGGAATACCCACCTGGGATGACGGAGACAACGAGCGCTTGTCGTTGTCGCCGCCGCTCACGACGCCATCGAGACCGGAAGTGGTCTCTCTCTGCTTTCTCATTAATGACATCTGCCATCTTGATCACACTCTGATGCTGCTTGAAGCCACACATGTTCTGGTTTTCTTCTGTGAAACTTTGGAAGGCATATGTAAATCTTTGCTAATTTTGTTCTCCAAGGAAGCAAAAGGAATTTGAGCATGTTCATTACTTGGATGTATTTTTGGATTACCTTTAGTTTTGGAAGCTCAGGTTTCACCAATAGACAAACACTCATTTATAGAGCTGACGTTTATTCAGCAGTGCACTCATTCCTAGAGATGTGGGATCTGGCCACATTGACACATGTCTTAGCTATATCCCATTTGGATTACGGTAATGCTTGGGACTGCCTTTGAAGAGTGTTCAGAAACTTTAGACAGCCAAACAACCTGCAGCTAGACTGTTGGCTACATGGAGCACACAATTCCCTTGTTGGAAAAACCTCACTGGCTACTAGTCTGCTTCTTGGTGAATTCAAAGTGCCGGTTATGATCTGTCAAGCCCTATACGGCTTGGTCCAGGTTAGCCAAAGGACTGTATCTCCTTACCTGCCTATGTCTTGAAATCTTCTGTCTTTACCTGCTTTTCTCTCTTAACATTTGATGGGAACACAGAAGAGGGCCTTCCTGGTGGCTACTCCCAGGTTTTTGAATTCCCTTTCAAAAAAAGGTGAGACTGGTGCCCTCGTGAAGACCTTTTTTAAAATAGGTTGTTATGGGTTTTCCTGGCTTTGAGGCCATGTTCTAGAAATATTTGCTCCTGACGTTTTGCCTGCAACTCTGGCTGGCATCTTCAGAGGATCTGGTGGCATGGAAGTGACACAGAGTATATATACTTTGTAGTCCCTGGGTAGAAGGAGGCAATTTGCATATGTTGCACTTGGCCTGTGTGATGGCCTATTGTTAACTGGAACAATAGGGCTGTATTGTTAGTCAGAGGATATGCATAACAGTGCATTAAGTATATTAGCAATCCATTGTATTGTTCCCTATAGAGGGACGTCCAGAGTCTGGGTGGTGTTCATTGGCATATTTTTGAGTCTTGATTTTAGTGTTCTTCAGTACTGGTAGCCAAATTTTGTTTACTTTTTTTTTTTTTTTGGTAGGGCTGTGAGGGCTGATCATACCGATGGAAAAAGACTTTTGGGAATGTGCTCTTTTTTTGTTTCTTTTTAATAGCTGTGCTCGTAATTGCCTTTAATCCTCTTGTCAGTTTGATTCTATTTTTTTACTTTTGTATGATATGGATTTTTTAGTGGTTTCTGTTTTAACTTTTGTAACCTGCGTTTAGTTCCACATTAGTCCCAAGACTATTCACAATTCAGGACTTTTGTATGTAAAAAATTCACTTTTTTTTTGGTACAGAAAACTTCATTTTCTGTGCAGAAATTATGTTTTCTGTGCAAAAAGAAAACATGTGGAGTTTACTGAAGATTCTCAGTACAAAGAAATTCTCTTCAGGGTTCCCTCACACTTGGGAAACCCCTTTTTTGGCTGTTGATCAAATATGTTCAAATGTTATTTCCATCCCCACCCAGCTGTCCTCCCACAGAAATTTAAAAAAAAAAAATTTTTGGTGAACTTAAATAGAAAAACAAAACACACCACCGAACTGCTAACTGTTGTGAAAACATGGGTCACCCTTTTCCCTCAACTTCCCAAACATCTGAAAACTTTCAAAACAAGCTGTTCTTAAATCAGACCCTGGAAGGAGAAGTGATACTGGGTCCACTCACACTATACAGTTATAACACTATTATTCCACTTTAACTGCCAGGGTTCCAGCCTATGGAGTCCTGGGACTGGTAGTCTGGTGAGGTACGAGAACTCTCTGGCTGAGAATTCTACTTGCTCCTCCCCAGCCACCAAATTCCAGGATTCCATAGGATGTTGCCATGGAAGTTCAAACTGAATCAAAGCACTATAATTGTGTAGTGTGAATGGGCCCATGAGTTCACCACTGGTCACACTGGAAACAACAGTGTGGTCCATGAGGGGACCATGGGAGGAAAATGGCCACCACTCCCTTTGCAGTTGGCCACACCTCTGCAGTTTCAAACCTCTTATAAAACTAAACTGTGATGGGATTACAGAGACATGGGAAAGTGAGAAGAAAACAATTAGCACACAGTCCATTTCTACACTAGACTGTGAGAGTGCTATTATTCCACTTTCAACATCCTATGAAATCATGGGGTTTGCAGTTTAGGGAGAGGCCAGCTGGCCCCTCCCAATACTGCAAACCCTAGGATTCCATAGGATGTTGAAAGTGGAATCATAGCGCTACAACATCCTCATGCGGAAATGGCCCTCGCTTCTACCTCTCTCTCATAACCTGGTCTCCTTTCTTTAGCATAATGATGTTCATCTGGATCCCTGCAAAAGTCCCACGAATAAGAGCTTTAACATTCAGTTTTCTGCAACAGATTAGGAGTTTTAATCCAGAAAACCCTGTGATAGGTTTGCCATGAGATCACCGTAAGTTGAAAGAGACTCGAAGGCGTACAACAATAGCAACAACCATGCAGTTTCTGATGTAAGACATAGGAGGATCATCACAGAAAAGCCACTCCCAAAGTGTTCTTAATGCTTGTCGGTTTAAAGTCTTTTAGCCTAGAATTAACTAAACTATCATAATCCAAACATGAATTAAAACAAAGATTCTTGTAGCCATTAACAAAGGTCCACGTCAAGAGACCAGTTATGATCTCAGGTTAAGAACAGAAGAGTCATTGAAGATCAGAGCAAGGCAGTATTTAGTTTCACATTCTATTCATACCACAGACAACCAGATGTCTATGAGACATCTACAAGGAAGACATGAGTGGAAGGGCAGATGTACAGAGATATATAGAGGTCCTCTTTCTCTAATATTTGAAAGAATAGGCATAGTAGACATTGATATGCCCATCCTCCATGAACATACCCAGTTTTCCATTAATGGATCCCAGTGGTTGATGTTGGTTCCATCACATCTTGCAGAGCAAATTCTACAGTTTAACTACATTTAATATGAAGAAATACTTCTTGTTATTTCCCTACATTTCCCATCACTCAGTTTCACTGGACAAAAACCTGGGTTCTAATATAAGATTTCTCCACACAGTGTGTAGTTTTATATATTCCTGTCTCCTCCTCCGCACTTTTTATATGTTAACAAAGGAATGGAAATTATTCAACAAACACAGTTTAATCCATATTTATTGGCACCAGCATAGTGTAGTGGTCTAAGGCCATTTCCACACGACACTGTTATAGTGCTATTATTCTACTTTCAACATCCTGTGGAATTCTGGGGTTTGTAGTTTACTGAGGCCCAAGAGTTCTCTGCCTGAGGATTCTAAATGCCCCCCTCTAAACTGCAAACCTCAGGATTCCATAGGGTGTTGAAAGTCGAATAACAGCACTATAACTGTGTAATGCAGAAAGGCCTCAGGTTGGAATCTTTGGCCATTTCCTCATGACACTCTTACAGCGTGATGATTCCACTTTCAGCCTCCTATGGAATCCTGGGGTTTGCAGTTCCAGAAAGGGCCAGCCAGCCCCTCCCAGAACTGCAAACCCCAGGATTCCATAGGAAGTTGAAAGTGGAATCATCACACTATAATAGTGTCATGCGGAAATGTTCTTTGCTCAAGCATTGAAACCCACTGAGTGATCTTGAGCAAGCCACACTCTCACTAGACTTAAAATAAATCTTGCCAAGAAAACCTTGTGACAGGGTCTCCATAAACTAGAGTAAACACACATGACAACAACAATAACCATAATGAGAAATATGAGATCTCTCCCAGTCTTTTTTAATTCCTTAATTCCCTTATAGGCCCTTTTCGCATTGAGGCTTCTCGTGCGAGTGGGGAGGGCGGCTCGCTCGAGAAGGCTCCTCCGGGAGGCTGCCGTTTCCCCCCTCCTTCCTTCCGCAGGCGAAGGAAGGAGGGGGAAGCAGCAGCCTCGTGCGAGCTGCCCTCCCCCCTGGGCAAAGCAGGAGGCTGTCGCGTCTGTCCCCCCCCCGCTCGCGCAAAGCAGGAGGCTGTTGCGTCCGTCGCGCTAGCGCCCTGCTCCGCCCCTTCCTTCCGCGGGGCGGAGGGAAGGAAGCATGACCCGGCCCCCTCCCCGACACTCCGCACAGGAGGTAAGTGCGCGTGGGCGCTGGGAGTGTTGCGCGAGCGCGGGTGATTTTTGCTTTGAGGTGAAAATAAAAAAACCCGCGATCGCGCCGCTGCAGCCCCGTGAGCGCGGCGGAAGTGGGAGTGCGTCGTGCAGAGCGATGCTCCCACTCCTGCGAGGCTCACGGGGCTGTCGCGCGACAGAAAGCCCGTGCGAAAAGGGCCATAGTTGAGGAATTAAGCTTCATCTAGTTGGTAGTCCCAACTAGAGTAAAGCCACTGAATTAATGGATCTTACACAGGTTGTGACTTAGCAAGTTCCCATTGGTTCTATTTTAGTTGGGACTAAAAATAGATTTAAAAATTGGAATCCCTACTTGGCCATGGATGGGGCTGGGTGGGGCTGAGTAACTTTGGGCAAGTCACACTCTTTCAGCCTCAGAGAAAGGAAATGGCCCCTTTGAACAAATCTTGTCAAGAAAACCCCATGATAGGGTTGCCATAAGCTGGAAATGATTTGAAGGCACACAACAACAACAACAACAACAACAACAACAACAACAACAGGATTTAGTCCTGCGTCTTACATATTCATATATATGCCTTCTAGATATATTCCAGATGCCACAAAGTAAACAGTATTATTCATCCTGAAGTCTTTCGTGATAAATATGCTGGTTCCAGGAATAATATTTCCCTTACCTCTGTTGGAAGGATTGTCTGATAGATTATCGGTTAAACCAAATAAGCATTCATACAACTTTGTTTGCCGTAGCAACCCAAATAACTAGGACAAAGGTTTTGACACTACACACATTTAATTTATTTGATTAATATGTTTCACTCCTGATCCCACAGACAGAAAAGAGAGTAGAAAAATGTTAATGTACTTTGTTAATCATCAATAAGCTAAAAAAAAAATCTAAGTCAATTAGATTAACATTAGAAGAGGCGGAAAAATAAATATCCAGTTTAAAGTGCAATTTAAATTAAAAGCCTGCACTAAAAGCCTTGCCAAAAAGAAGTTGACAAAAGCCACCCACGGTTTTATTCTTTACACTATTGTTTTTTGGTCTTTACTTCACATGTCTTTCAAGTGTTTCTACAACTCTGGGAAAACTTCCCATTTTTATAAATAAATGTCTCATTTCAGTAATATGTATCCTATATTTTATTTAGAAATAGGGTGGGATGGTACTGGACCCTTCACCAAAATTGCAAAGCTCAAAAGCTCTTAGCACAATTAATCTTACTAGAACTACTCTCGAGTAAGTGGTTTGAATCTTGGGACCTAAACATTGTGATTCCCCAAATGTGAGAAAAGGCAAAAAATATTTTTTCTTAAAAATTCCAAAGAACCTAGCTTTGTATGCAGAATCATCAGGGTGACTGGGCCCACTATATACATCTATATAGTGCTAGACTGTCTTCCCTGCTAGATAGTTTTTAAAATTACACTCAGCAGCACCTGCTCTTGTGGGGGCTATGAAAAAAAAATAGTACCAATGTCTGCATAGTCTGAGGATGATGGGAGTTGCAGCACAATCCATTTGAAGAACATCAGGCTAGGGAAGGCTGGCTGAGGTCTCTCCGTCATGCTATCCGAAAGGGGAGCTAAGTAATATTGGAAAATAGCTGCCATGGAGCTGAAGCCTTCTTCCTATCTCTTCTCCACTTTCTTATTGACTTATTTTATCCCAAGCCTGTTCCACTGATGGTCATCATAACTGAATAGCTCTGTCCCATCCCATGGCCCTTCTCCTTCAAAATCCCCTTTCCCATCACAACACAGACACAGTGCCTTTTTGCTTCCAGTTCCAACCACCAGGCTAAGTTTATCTTCCTCCTGGAACAGCTGGGATGTAGGCTCTTATTACATAGGCATTCCACCTTGGGAACAATGGAAGGCAAAGAAGAGTGTCACACCGCTTGGCTGTTTCTATTCTCTGCTTGGCTGACAAAGCCCAGTTCCTCTCATTCTTCCAAGGGCCTCCAAATATAAACCTCTATGTAACAGGACATTGTTATACACAAGGACACTTGTGCTACAGAGAAGTTAGCTGAGCCAGTGCCCATATTTAAAGTCATATCCATCATGACTGGGTACCATGTTATAGCAGGGGAAACCCTGATCCTTTCCTTGCCCCTTCAAGGGTGCCAATCCCAAATCACATACTCTCCAATTGTCAGCAATTGATAGAGACAGTCCCAATTAATCCTCTGTCATTCCACTTTTTCAGCTGTTTTTAAAATGTCCCAGTTCGTCTCTCCTCCTCCCCCTTTCCCTCTCTGTCCTCAGTTTATTCCACGTGCTGAGTTCAAAGTGCAAAAATAGTTTGTCCTCTGTTGACTCAGTAGAGGAGAAAGGTGGGGACAGAATCTCGCCCTTCCCTGTAGACTCTGGCAAAAGCAAACTGCTTCAGCCTCTACTAGCTTGCATGTTTTCCACATTAATAACTTTTTTCATTTTGACCACCCTCTGATGTTGCTTGGCCACATGAGTCCTGATTTGCAACTGAAATACTGAAAGGTATGAAATGACACATGATATTTCATTGGGTATAGCTACAGCCCTGATTGGTACATGGGGTCACGCTTAGCCTTTCTCAACTGAAGGTTGTCCAGGTATTTTGGGAGGCTCAGGTGGAACTGCTGGGGAACTGCTACTGTTGCACCTCCCAGCATCCGCTAAGTGAAGCAGTTGTCTCACTCTGCGTAAGAAGCAAATCAGGGACAACATAGGGAACATTATGACAGAGACAAGTAAACACGGATTGCAAATATGGACAACTGGAGGATGCATCAGAGGTCCCTCTCACACTAGACAGTTATAGAGCTATTATTCCATTTAACTGCCCTGGATGCACCCTGTGGAATTCTGGAGTTTGTAGTTTGCTGAGGCATTGGAGCTCTCTGGCTGAGAATTCTAAATGCCTCTCCCTAAACTACAAATCCCATGATTCCATGCAATAGTGCCATGGCAGTTAAAATAGAATAACAGTGCTATAACAGTGCAGCATGATAAGGCCCAGAGTGTGTAGTAGAACAACTTTCCTCAAACTGGTGCCCACAGGGCTAATGAGAAGGGAGAAAACCAGAATAAATTAGTAGGACTTGTGGTCTGGGTGTTGCACGCATTCCCAAATCCCATATTTTTTTGATCTAATGAAAGCAGAAATCACAGTCCCACTCACAAAAGGCTGATCCTTGAGCATTTAGTACACAGCAAAATGGCATCAAATTGTATATCAAATGCCGCAGGGATCCATCACTGGTACCCACTGTGCCTCCCCTCAGCTCTACAGGCAGGTTTGCATAAAGCCTGACTCCAATCATGCAGAAGAGGCAGGCTTTCTACAGGCCTGTTTCATATCGTATCCTCCAACTGTCCTCATTTGGCAGGACAATCCTAATTAATCCTCTGTTGCCCCACTTTTTCAGCTGCTTTTAAAATGCTCTTTTTTCTCCCCCTCTCCCACTTTTCCTCCTCAAGTTACTTCAGTTGCTGCAAACTTGATTTCAAACTCTATAAAGTTGTTGCTAACAAGTAAGTGAGTGAACTAATACTTTTCAACTGTCCCGGACAGTCCTGGTTAACCCTGTGCAATCCCACTTTCTTAACTGCTTTTAAAATGACCTAGTTCCTCTTTCCACCTTCTAGTTCTCCCCTCTGTCCTCAGCTTACTTTAGTCGCTGCAAATTGAGTTCTAAGTACACCGGTAATTTCTCTTAGTTAACTCAGCAAGCAGGAGAGAAAGGAGGGGCAAAAACTTCGCCTTCCCAGTAGCCTCAGGGAAAAGCAAACTACTACAGCCTCTTCTAGCTTTTGTGTTTTTCCTCATTAATAACTTTTGCCATTCTGACCACACTCTGATGCTGCTTGGCCACCTGTGTTCCAGTTTTCATCTGTGCAATGTTGGAGGGTGTTGCCCCCTTGGTAAACCCTGTCCTGGGGTCTACAACTTTGATATAAAATTAATCTAACCCACCAGAGAGGTCACTCGAATGCGCATGTAGGCAATAACAGTCGTACGATCGAACGAACCAGGTCAGGCCAGTAAAATCCCTAGTCACGTAGCCACAGGAGACCTCATGTTGTGATAACCCATGGTGGACAAAAGGTCCTTAACCTTTAAGGAGTCTACTTAAAGGGAGTAAAAGTGTTCCCGGAAAGTTGGGCACTGGAAGCCATAAAACCTTATCAAATCCATCTCCAGAAACTCACACCGCAGCCTCAAAAGTGGAGGAAGATCCTGTTACTGGGATGACACCTTGTTATCTTCCGATATTAGAGAAATGCCATGTGTGGAGTTGTTTTTCTTTTCTGTCCCTGTTTGTTTTCGCCGGGAAAGGATTTGCCTTCAAAGTAAACTTTTCCTACAAATAGTCCCTGTTTTTGGGCTAGTTAGGAGAGAAAGGTGAGGCAAGGAGAAGGAGTATGATGCCTCCCGGTCATACCAACTGACCAGTCACCCCTCCCAACAGCTGCGCGATCTCCTCAGCGTCTGTTCGCTGAGTTGCTGTTCGATCGCTGCTTCCCGGATGAAGGACTTCAGGAAGAGGTGCAGTATCACCCAAGCTGCGAATCCCTCAACAATCCTCTCTCTTATTTCTATTAGCCCTTGGATGCATGTGTGCGTGTTTGCATTAGTGTGAACTATTACTATTCAATAAAGTCACTCATTGGACCTTTTTGTGTGATTTCTGACTGAGCCTGACCCCGTAAACATTGGATAAAAGATCCTTAATTACCCTGCCCTCTTTGCATTGCTAAAGCAGTGTTCATAGCTAATTTTCCCCACAAGGGATAATTTTCCCTAAGGGACCCCCAGCAAGCAGGGTAACAAGGGTATTTCATGTCTTGAATGGCCTGGTAACAGAGAGGACTTTTCTGTATTGCTGTTTGAAAAATCCAATCTGGCAACCCACTCTTGGTGGCCCTGGGAGCCCTCAGCGTGTGCAGGGCCCCAACTCTGATGGTAAATGACACCTGCTGAAATGCCTTTGCATACACAGCTATTTGTGATGCAGGAACCTTGACCTCTTTTGCAATTCATGGGGCAAGTGGGTTGGTCTTACACTTTGAAGAGCAATTTGATCTAGAGATGTAAAAGTTTACTTATCCCACTCCCACCCACAAGAACAAATAATTTCAAAAGTTTCTTCCTGCAAAGTTAGTTAACTTTTCACTGCTGTTTCAGCCAGGGCACTCAGCTGATTATTATATGATTATTGTTCTTCAGGACTGTGATAGGCTGGTGAATGTTCAAATCTGTCCATTTTTACAAGATGACTGGGAAAACGAAGGCTACCACTTCATATTGAGTTATTAACTGTTTAACTGCAACCTTAAATGAAGTTAATTATTTGATCCACTTGGCAATATAACCACTTCGGCTACATTGGCTGGCATTATGGTGAGCTGTTAAAAATGCATACTCAAGACACTGTTCAGTATTCATGTTCATTCATTCACTACTGCAGCAGTCACAAATGGCCCCCCAAACCTATCTTAACAGCCAGCAGCTGTACCAAGCAACAAAAATATGTTCTGCTGGCAATGGTGGAGCTATAGGATGATGTTTCCAGGCTCTGCTGACAACAAGTTGCATTGTGACAAGGAGTTGTGATAGGAGTCCTGCTTATGATTGTCGCATTGCAGCTTGCTGACACCAGGGATCTGGAAACATCATCCTGAAGTGTCCCAATTACCAGCAGAACAGACTTCCATTGCTCAGTGTGGCTGCTGGCTGTCAAGGTGGGCTTGGGGAGTTGGGTCAAGAGGCAATATGGTTATACTTTTGTAACTATGTTTGTGATGTAGGGTGTCAGCCAATATTTATATTGGTATCTGTATCAGGGGTATGCTTTTGTATAAATTTCAACAGGTGCTGGTTTCATGCAGGTGAGATTTGATTTGATCTCTCCCTACTGGGTGAGATTTAACCACACACACAAAAAAACATATTTTCCAAATGCACATTTTCCTGGGGGTTGCAGTTTAGGGAGGGGCATTTAGAATTCTCAGCCAGAGCTCTTTGGCCTCTGTGAACTACAAACCCCAGAATTCCACAGGATGTTGAAAGTGGAATAATAGCACTATAATAATGTAGTATGGAAACTGAAGTTCTGTCAAGTTTCAGGGCCTCCTCTCCAAACTCATCCCAATACCTACATCATTCATCCCATTTTTAAAAAATAGCATTTAGTTATCCACATTTTTCATTATCTACAGTGGGTCTGGGAATGTCTCACCCATGCATACAGAGGACTTGCTGTATATTAATATTCTTTCCATCTCTAGCTGAGAGAAAAATATCACATCACCAGTGTTCAACTAAGAGCAAGCTGCTGGTCCAGTCAGCTTCTCTACGTAGATGAGGAAAAGATGCAACATTTCATCCTTAGCCCAGCCCTAAACTAGTATTTCAGCTCTCCTATGAACCTTCCCATATACACTGGTGCCCACTCTGGATGCTCCTGCTGTTTAATGTTCACTGGGTGGCTCACATATTGCTGGACTTCCCTAGCAGTGGCACCTAGATTACAAAACTCCCTTTTGAGACAGGTTTGTTTGGTTCCCTCAGGACTAGGGGCTAGGCAGCAAATTCAGATTTGGTCCTTTCAGAGTTCATTAAACCTTTGCTCCATATGACTCTGCTTCTTCTTCATTGTCACCACTTTATTACCATTTCTGTCGTTAGTCTTACTGTGTGTGCTGATGCTTTATTATAGACGTACACCTATGCATGTGTTTGATTTGCTCATTTTATGCTGCTGACTAGCCACAGGGCAGATCCTGTGAGATGGAAAAATGAGTACATCGCCACACTTACTGATCATCTACACACTGTATTTGTGCAAGTGTCTTTACATTTTACATTTGCTGTGTAGATTTCTTGGTGAGGAATTGTGTGTTGGGAGACATTTTTGTTAGTACTCTCATCCTGCCTCCCACACCTTTTGTCTGTCTGTCTGTTTGTTTGAAAAAACCTGATCTCTGCTACTTAGGATTGCATGAAAAAATATGAATCCAAGGGGTTCAACCACCATCAAAGAAGAAGAATCTTTCTTGATTAGACCAAATACCCATCTAATACAGCATCCTGTACCTTTCATGGACAAGTAGATGCATTGTGGAAGCCTACAAACAGGCAGTGAAGGCAAGAGCTCTCCCAGCAACAGTTCTTTCAGTTCTTTGAACATGGATGATCTGTCCATAAGCAAGAACATGCAATACCTCTGCCAGAGGATGATTAAGAGAGGTTTTGTGGAGCTTTATCTCAAGATCCTTTTCAAATGTTTATGTCAGGGAAGGCAGCAGTATTGTAGGAATATGATGCCCCTCCATCTTTTCTAAAGATATTTGTTAAAACAACTCATCCAACTTCCCATTCTCCAGATGTGTTGAACTACATCTCCCATCATCAAAAGGAGCCCTGGTGGCGCAGTGG
Source organism: Ctenosaura bakeri (assembly GCA_948474755.1). NCBI lineage: Eukaryota > Metazoa > Chordata > Lepidosauria > Squamata > Iguanidae > Ctenosaura > Ctenosaura bakeri. The sequence goes on from CAOLHI010000799.1 coordinate 252,825, forward strand.
TTAAATGCCAGTACTGCAAGCCACAAGGTTGTAAGTTCGATCCTGCCGGGCTCCAAGGTTGACTCAGCCTTCCATCCTTCCGCAGGTCAGTAAAATGAGTACCCAGCTTGTTGGGGCATGTATAGAAAAATGTATCGAAATACATGCTATTTGTAAGTTGTTCGCCACCTTGATCCATATGGAGAGGCGGGATACAAATAAATAAATAATAAATAAATAAAAATAAATAAAAATCCCCAGATCCTGTTACGGATGGTGAGCGATGTAGTCTCACATATTGGGGTTTGCTGGATTAGAGGAGGCTACATTAGAAGAACACCTTTGGATTGCTGTTGTGTGTACAACAGAAAGTGTACTATTTGGTTGTGCCTCTTGACTCTAGGACAGGGGTGGGCCACTGGGTGGGGCCAGGGGCCATTTTTCCCCCTGACCGCCCTGTGGGTCACACATACCCATCAAAGCATCAAGAAATATCTTCTTAAAACTCCTTTTTTAATCTTCAAAACGGTGATCAGAACTGACGTTATGTCACTTCTGGTTGCCAAATTGGAGGGGAAATGGAGGAAAACAGAAGGTGTTGCAGGAGCAATGGGAGGTCGGATGGGGAGGGAAATTTTCAAGGTTTTAATAAAAAAAAAAAAGATTGCTTTGAGTGCAATTTTCAGCTGATTCCTTTCCTCCCCTGAAAATTTAGGGCTTAGGAGACTGGAGAAGAGCTTTGGGTGCTATAAGAAGCGGGGCAAAGGCCACATATAGCTTGTAAGCCATTCTTCCCCCACTTCTGTTCTGGGATGACAATCTCCAATGCCTCCCCGGCTTCCTTTTTAATGCACGTCTGAAAAAGGCTACCAAGAGCAGAGGGGAAGATCACCAGCAGCTGGTTTCAACAAGAGAGAACTCTTCATTTGCTGCTTTTGTGATGATGAACGTGCTTTTTCAGGAATGCAATTATGAACTGACACCAGTGCTGCTTTCCTCTCACATTGGCTGAATATGAGGGGTGGGTGAAGGAAGAGGAGAGGTGTCCGATTACCTCGCTATAAGGTCTCACATTGTCCTGTCCATCCTCTGCTTTTGCAGTAGCCAGTGCTTGCTCAGGGAACAAGGGATCTCTGAATTTTCCACCCTCAGGTGAGGCCAACATTTGTATGCATTGATGGGTTGGACCTGGTAATGCTTTTTTGGGGAGTGATGCTTGATCTTTGTAGCTGGTGTACAGGAACATGCAACTTTTAGGAGGCAGGGGTGCTGATGTGTTTGTGAAGACACCCATGTGTGCCTGGAATATCCATGGTCTCTTTCATGGTACACAGCTATAGCACTTTGATACCACGTTAACTCCATCCTAGGGAATTCTGGAATTAGCAGTTTCATAAGGTGTTCAGAATTCTCTAGTGCAGAGATGGGAATCATGCCACCCTCCACATGTTGTTGTTGCAGTTGTTGTGTGCCTTCATTTTCAAATTATGGTGACCCTAAGACAAGCCTATCATGGGGGTTTTTGGGGCTGAGTGTGTGTGATGCACCCAAGATCACCCAGTGGGTTTCCATGGTCAAGCATGGAATTCTGCAGATGTTACATGACTGCAAATCACAGAATTCTCATCCTTGATAATGCTAGCTTGGGCTTCTGGGAGTTTCAGTCCAACAATGTCTTGAGGGCTAGATGAAATATTTACAGTTCTCTGGGTCTACAAATTCCAGGATTCTCTAGGATGGAGCTATGGCAATTAAAGTGGTATCAAAGTGCTATAGTTATGTAGTGTGAAAGGGCCCCATCTTTGTGTTTATAGGAGTGAATGATGCTGCCTTACACCAGATAAAGGGTTCATCTGCCCCACCAACTTAAGCAACAGCTCACTTGCAGCTCTGGTGGAAAAAAATCCTTCCAGAAGAATTTCATTTTTATTTAATTAAATAAATTCGTTGTGAATAACCTGGGTTCTCTGGTTGATGGTCATCTGAACCATTTTTAAAACATGAAGGCTTCAATCCTATCATCACTCTCAACTGGAGATAGCCCATTAAACTAATGAGGTTTGTCTACACATTGACTCACCATCCAACAATTGATTCAATGGGTCTACTCTGGTTAGGGAAATCGTATAGGATTCAGGCCTTTATTGTTTTGCTGCAGCAAAGTAACACAGCGTCCCCTTTGGAAAGTACATGTGTCTGTTGGATTGTGCAAGCTAGTGTTCTCTGTTAGGCATATCTTCCAACTGTCCCAGTTTTGTAGATATAATCCCTATTAATACTGTCATTCCACTTTTTCAGCTGCTTTTTGAAAAAAAAGTTTCTTTCTTCTCCTCTCACTTTCTTGCCCCCTCCTCAGCTTACTTCAATTGCCGCAAACAGAGTTCAAAGTGCAAAAGTGTGCCCTCCAATCATTTCATATTTATGGCAACCTTAAAGCAAACCTATCATGGGGTTTTCTTGGCAAGATTTGTTTAGAAAGGGTTCATCTTTGCCTTCTTCTGAGGCTGAGAGAGCATGACTTGCCCAAGGTCATCCAGTGGGTTTCCATGGCTGAGCAGAGATTTGAAGTTTGGTCTCCAGAGCCCCTAGTCCAACAACCCAAACCACTAAACCAGGCTGGCTCTTGCAAAAGTAGTTTGTGCTCCATCAGCTCAGCAAGAGAGAGCAGAATCTTGCCCTTTCCTGTAAACTCAAGCAAAAGCAAACTGCTGCAGCTTCTCCTAGCTTATGTCTTCTTAGAATCATAGAATCATAGAGTTGGAAGAGACCCCAGGGGCCATCAAGTCCAACCCCCTGCTATGCAGGAACACCCATCAAAGCATTCCCAACAGATGGCCATCCAGCCTCTGCTTAAAAACCTCCAAAGAAGGAGACGCTACCACACTCCGTGGCAGCATCTTCCACTGCCAGACAGCTCTGATCATCAGGAAGTTCTTCCTGAGGTTCAGGTGGAATCTCCTTTCCTGCAGCTTGAATCCATTGCTCCTTGTCCTAGTCTCTGGAGCAGTAGAGAACAAGCCTGCTCCCTCCTCAACATGACATCCCTTCAAATATTTAAACATAGCTATCATGTTTATTCTTCCTCACTAATACATGTTGCCATTTTGTCCACACTGATGCTGCTTGGCCACATGGGTCACAGTTTTGCTCTGTGACATGCCAGAGGGTATAGCTAAAAGAAGGGTGGGATAAATTTGTTGTGGGCCTTCAAAGTCATTTCTGACTAATGGCGATGCTAAAGTGAACCCATCATGGGGTTTTCTGGAGCTGAGAGTATGTGATGTGCCGAAGGTCACCCAGCGGGTTTCCATGGCCAAGCAGGGAATCGAACCCTGGTCTCCAGGGTTGTAGTCCAATGCTCAAACTACACCATGTTGGCTCTCTACTACACCATCCTGGCTCTAGATACATACTTACATTAAGAAGGTACAAAGTCATTGCTGGCCTGAGATATGCCACAATCGCTTAGACTCTGCACACACCTCGTGGCAATATGTGGATAACAATCTGTCATTTTCAAGGCAATTACAATGAATGCTGGGAGAACACATGTGAAGTGCTTTAAACACTCAAAATATATCGTGCAAGTGCTAGGTAATATTATCAAAAATGATCACATTTAGCTGAGAATGATGCGAGTTCTGCCTAGATGGTCTGAGTTTGAGAAGGCATTTCTAAACTAGGGCCATTTCTACAGTGGACTGTTATAGTGCTATTATACCACTTTCAACATCCTATGGAATCCTGGGGTTTGCAATTTCGGGAGGGGCCAGCTGGCCCATCCCGAAACTGCAAACCCCAGGATTCCATAGGATGTTGAAAGTGGTATGATAGCGCTATAAACAGTCTACTGTGGAAATGGCCTAAGCCTGCAATCCTGTTTGTGATGGGTGAGAGATGTGTAAGCCTACAGCTGCATGAAGCTACTGGACTTTTTTTTTTTTTTTAAAGATGGCAGGATCCCTCTAACTCAAATCTGGGATGGAGGGTTTTTAATTTTCAAGAGTCAGAAGGCACCCCATGCCCTTTAGAATGTCTTCCTTGCATACCCTCCAACATTTCACAGATGAAAAGTAAAGACACATGTGGCTGAGTGACACCAGTGTGTGGCCAGGAGACCAATATTTATTAACGAAGAAGAACAAACAAAACCATTATTTGAAGAAGAGTAACTCTGGAATTTATGTAATGAGAATTTGCAGGGAAAAGCAAAATGCTGTGACCTCTCCTAACTTGTGCTTTCTTCCTCATTAATAACTTTTGCAGTCTTGATGGCATTCTGATGTTGCTTGGCCATACATGTCCCAGTTTTTGTCTGTCAAATGTTGGAGAGTATGACATTTTGATTGTGTCTTTGAGAGAAATGGGGACACTATAAAAATTTAAAGCCCAAAAGAGCTGGTTCAAGATGGGATATATTCCACCTCCTTCTCTCCTCTCGCTCCTGCCAAGTTAATTGTGTACAAATGTATTTTGCACTTTGAATTTACTTTGTAAAAACAACAGAAAAGAGCAAAGACAAAGAGCAAAAACAGGAGGAGGAGGAGAGAGAAACTGGGACATTTTAAAAGCAGCTGAGAAAGTGGGAGAGCAAAAGATTTACTAGAGCTGTCCCTGCCAAACAAGGACAGTTGAAGAGAATATCCTTGGGCCATTTTACACCCAAGAGTGGTCTTTTTAAAGCCAGGAGGGAGGCTGGAAGTGATACAGTTTGTGTATGTGTGGGGGGGCGGGCGGGGAAATAACAGGATTTGTTTTTCACTTGACTTCCACTTTTTAAAACTTTAGGATTGCACTACAGGTTTGGGGACATTTTATAAAGGTCCCTTGACCATTTGAAAGAGTTGAACTAGATGAGCCCACCTAGATAAAGTCTGCCCCAGACATTTGGTCTCTCTTTTCAAGTCAGAGCATATGAACAAGGTATCACACCTTGTGTTTGATGTATTTTGTCCACAGGGAAGTTGGCAAGAGAAGTGATAATATAACTTTATAGGCAGGACCCTAGTTAGATTATAAAGCAATTTAGGCACCTTTGACAAACAGGGATGTGATGAGATTCCTGGAAGCTGGGAGGGAGTAATTTGAAATCATATCAGTGCTTCTAAAAATGTGATATAAAGAAGGAAGGGAATGGGAAGGGAAAAGGAGGGAGACAAAATGTAGCAGCACCCTTAAGACTAACTGGTTTTTATTGGTGCCTGTGTTTCCACAGATATAAATTCACTTCTTCAAATACTGTACAAATTGTGATGTGATTTTTGGGAACTTGCTATCTCTCTCTCGTAGGGGCAGGAAAGCAGCATCCAGGGTGATTGAAAAGACCAGAAAGTCCCTGATTTTGTTTCTGTTCTTTCCATTTTATTTGGGAGACCTATGAACATGTTGTTTATTTCAGAATATTTTCTCTCCTTTTTTAAAATTAAAAAATTTGAACAAACTCTAAACTACATAGTAACAAAACTACACATGAAAGAACAAGCAGACAAAGTGTAACAAACACTAAATAATACCGGGGGAAAAAAACCCCAATGACTACCAAACAGTACAAATATCTTTTTCAAAATTGGTTTCCAACTTTACCAATACAGGCTTTGAATTCTCTCTCTATATAAAAAAGCATTTCTCTAATTACAAATACCAGTCATAGTCTTCCACTGCTACTCTTCCCAAATGACTAATTGCTGGATCCTACAATCAACACATTGTACTCTTTTTTTTCTTTTTTTTGGTAAAAGTATGAATGGCTCCCACTCTTTTCTCCCAAAATCTCCAGTCAATATCATTAATTTGTCCATTTCTGCTAAATCCAACAACTTATCCCAGAATATTTTCTGTCAAATCCTGGTATGATTGGAGACTTTATACCAGCTCCCCAGGTCAATTTATTTTAATGCATGTAAAATAAGAAAGAACAGGAAAAAAATATGGGATTTTTCAATCAGTCTTCAATGCTCCCTCTAGCCTATAGATAAATAAATCTGCTTTGTATAGCAGTGATTCCCACTGCAGGACGCTGGAGGGTGGCAGAAATGGAGCTAATGGGTCCAGAGTTGGCAGGGTGCAAGGATGCCACCCTAGACGGGTCAAAGTTATTTAAAACATGGGACAGAGGGTGTCGATGGGGCACTGAGAAACAATATCTGTGACCTTTAAGGACAGCTGCTGTTGCTCAGAATGAGCACACAAAACACTCACTCTGCCATCAAACAAAGCCTTGAAGGACATGGGAAGGGCAGATGAATAATGCCCCCAAATGCCCCTCTGTGTGCGTTCAGCTTCTCTCAAAAGACAACAAATTGAGATGGAGAATGGGTCTACAGCTGAGCAGTAGGGCACATCAGCACTTGAATTATTTGGGGAAATTATTTGGAGAGGGGACAAAATCCAAACCCTTCACCCCTGACTTTCCCTTTCTTGTTGTTACTTGCCATCAAGTTGACTTTGACCTGTAAGTTATGAATTAGAGAGCTAGGCTGGCATAATGATTTGAGCATTGAACTACAATTCTGGAGACCAGGGTTCAAATCCCTGCTCAGCCATGGGAACCTACTGGATGACTTTAGGCAAATCACACTCTCTTAGGCCCTTTCCCCAGGACATTGTCATCCCACACTGGGAATGGGAGAAGGGAGGAACCTGGGCGATGGTTCTGCATGACATTATCTGGGTCCTGTCCTTCTCTTGTCTCCAGGAGGTGCAACTGCGCCGCAATCATTGATGGGTTTTCCCCATCAATGACTGGCAATCATGCAGCCCTCCCACTGCCCACTTGCACTTACTTGGTGTTCAGAGGTCCTGGAAGCACAATGGCTGCACTTCCTGCCCCAGTGTAGCCTGGGACAGTACCTGGCTGAACTACAGAAGGAAGAGGTAGTGCCATTGTGCTTCCTCCATTTGCGAAGGCAGCCAGTGCAGAGAGGAGCACTCCTATTATGCTCCCCTCCCAGCAGAAACAACACCAGGACCCACACTGGATGTCTCCAGAACACGGTAAGCTGCGGAAAGGGCCTCAGTGTCAGAAGCAGGCGGTCAGAAGCAAACCGGTTCTGAACAAATCTTGCCAGGAAAACCCTGTGATAGGTTTACCTCAGGGCCTCCATAAGGTGGAAGGAAGATGAAGAGACACTGCAATAATGAACTGGAGACTTCAAAGAGCCCAGGCCATCAACTGTCTTGCTCAGGTCTTGCAAACTCAAGGCCGTAGCTTCCTTCATTGAATGAATCCATCTGTAGTGCTGTCTCCCTCTTTTTCCTACTATCTTCTACTTTACCGGGCATTATTGTCTTTTCCAATGAGTCAAGTCATGTCAAGATATGTTCACAGTATGACAGCCTCAGTTTTGTCATCTTCACGTCTAGTGAGAAGTCAGGCTTGATTTGCTCTAAAACCCAGTCTTACTCAAATCTTTAAAAAAAAGACTCAAATTGTAATTTCCACACACGTCACAGATCAGGGGACCATCAAAAACATTATGAGGCTATGCTTTCTTCAACCACTGCCATACCCCACAATTTGAGCACTGGTATACATGGTTTTCAAGGGGGAAAAAAAGCCAAATTTAAGAAAGGATCTCACATCACAGAGTTGAGAAAGACCTGCACCTGGAATCTTGGTCAGCATTACCCTATTGAAAGGCCTCAGAGCTTGGAAAAGTTCCTTTTTTTTTTTTTTTTTTGGTTTCAAGAACTCCACCATCCATCCATCTGATATGGACACTGGTTATGCTTGCTGGAGAATTCTTGAAGATTTGGTCTCCAGAAAAGGAACTTTTCTCATCTCTGGTGGCAGACATTGTGCTGCAGACACTGAGAGCCTGCTTCTGTATAAAGCAGCTTCATATATTCATTAAGGATCTGTATGGGGCTTCAAGTTTAACCAAGATACAAGATATGGCAGGTTAACTAAGAGAGTATTTTGCTTTATTCTACCAGCAGTCCAGCCAATGAAATTTAACTAAGAAATATGATATGATAGTTAACTGAGAGAGTGCTTTTGCCTTCTTCTACCAGCAGTCCAACTGGTGAGATTTAATGACGCAGCATGAGAAGTGGCAGGGCGGATGGGGGTGAATGTTTTACAAACTGTCATAAATTGTTAAAAGGATAGGTCTTCTCTGCACCCACCCACACCCCATAATTTGAGCCCTGGTACATGTGATTTCCAGCTGGAGCAATCTATCTGATGAATCCCCCAGCTCCCCTATGAAGGCATGAAGCCAGATTAGCTGCATACCCCTAATATTTATATATTTGATACTAATTTCTTAAAATCCATAATTTTAAATCCTCAACCCCACCCTTAGTAAATCCTCCAAAGTTTTAATAAGTTTTGGCAGGCAGTAGGAAAAGAAGAAGACCCAATTACAGGTGGATTGATTCAATAAAAGAATCCATGGTCCTAGGTTTGTAAGATTTGAGCAGGACAGTTGAGGATTCAGGTCCCTTAGAGGTTTCCCAGGCCATTTCTGCACTAGACAGTTATAGTGCTATTATTCCACTTTCAACATCCTATGGAATCCTGGGGTTTCCAGTTTAGGGAGGGGCCTCTGGGCTATAACATCTAGTGCCTCAAGGCCCCTCTCAAAATGCAAATCCCAGGATTCCATAGGATGTTGAAAGTGGAAGAATAGCACTATAACAGTCTAGTGCGGAAATGGCCTCAGTCGTAGGATTCCTGTAAATTGAAACAGACTTGACAGCAAATAACAACAACCCAGGGTAGATTTCCATTTCAATGCAAGCATATACAGACCATTAAAATTGCAAGGCTGCAGGGCAAGGGTCTCTAATTCTGTCCTGGCTGACCCGCAACAGCACAGTGATCCTGAATGACAAATATTGTATCCACAAGATAGGCACCATGGCGTGGCGACCATCTTGACTGTCTCTACTACCTAAACATCCTGCAGAATACGGATGGAAAGATTAGCAATCACAGCACTTTCCCAGAAATACTTAATCCTCCAAATCCTCCTCATTTTGTGTCTGATAAGGTTCTTCCTGCTTCACTTCCTGATTTGGCACTACAACTGTTGGGAAAGCTCAGTTCCTGGAACCTCTCATCACTTTGGGCAGGCTCAGCCTCACCTGTCTTTGCGATAGTAGTAGTTTGAGAGCCTGAAACAGCATGCTTTTGTGTACATTTCATCACAATTATTCTTTACTTCCCCACCACAACACCTTTACTTTGGAGAGAAGCCATGGCAAGTAAAGCAGATAAATTATGTGTTCTCGGGTACACGTGTATGAAAGCTGATACCCTTATCAGATCCATGGCTGCTGGTGGAATGTTCCATCCGGTGTAAATGAATTCTTCGTCAGCTTGAAAGCTAGATAGTTTCCTTCTGTATGGAATACCCAATTTAGGAGCAGGGACAACCAAGTTCAGGCTCCCATATGTTCATAAAAGCTTATTTAGTGACTTTGAGTGAACCACCATTTCGTAGCCTACCTCTGGGTTGTTATAAGGCTAAAATGAAGGGAAAGGCAGACAACCGTTCGGGGTCAGCTAGTTGCTCCCATGTCTTTAGGTTAATTAACCTGCCCTAGTCTGAATTTAAAGGAACCAAATGTAACTTAAAGATGGGGTTAAGTACCTTGGATAGCTCCTTTAACACTGAGACAAAAGCCCAGAGTAGATTCATCCCACTACCAGTGACATGGAAGCAACTAGCCACTGCTGGAACTGGTACATTTCTAATGGAGAAACAGTGGGGTATAAATGCAGTAGATCAGGAGCACAGCACCCAGGGCACGATCAGGACCCTCCACCCGTAAGTCCTCCCCTCAACCAAACACTGCTACTTTCTGTAAAGTAAGGGTTATGTAACTCAGGTTTAGCTTAGGGCGAGAACTACTAATGATCTTCATCATCAGTCTACTAAGTGTTTCCAACTGCAATTTTGGATGACCAGTGATTCAAATTCTATCTAAATTCTACCAAATCTGTCTTCCAACTGTCCCAATCTGGCAGGGAGGTCTACTCTCTATCCCCTCTACCCTCTCTGTGCTCCTTTGAGGGGAAGCACTGTTTTCCCACCCAGGCATTCAAAAAGGCCAGAAGTAGCACTGCAATGGAGAAAGTAAAGGCAGTGTGTGTGTGTGTGTGTGTCGGTGCTTCTTTTAGGCCATCCTGGAATAGTCTAAGCTTTCACCTTTCACCACTCTACTCAGAGAAAGGGATGATTCTTTTTTTGATAAGAGTTGAGATACAGCACCTACATTGACCTGTGGATAAGTCAACATCCAGTTTTGAGGGCTCAATTTTTTGACTAAAATTTTTAGACTTATACATGTATCCATAGTGTTATAAATTAAATACCAACCATTGTTGTTCACAGTTCATGATTCAAATACACATGCATACGCACATGGAACATATTTTCCTATTTGGAAATTAATATAGAAATCTTAGCTAAAAGGGATGTTTCCAGTCAAGGTGAAATGAAGAGATCATTCCTTCTTACTTACTTTGGTGGCTAGTATAAGGAACATCTGGGCCATTTCCACACTAGACTATTATAGTGCTATTATTCCACTTTCTACATCCCATGGAATCCTGGGATTTGCAGTTTAGGGAAGGGCATTTAGAGTTCTCAGCCTGAGAGCTCTTGGGCCTTAGTAAACTGCAAACCCCAGAATTCCACCGGATGTTGAAAGTGGAGTAATAGCACTATAACAGTGCAATATGGAAAGGCCCAAAGACTGAACCACACAATTTTCAAAGCCTATTCACAATTCAAGACACTGAGCAAAATTCACACGTGGTTGCCTTGCACAGAGAACAGCATTTACATTGCAGGAAACAGCTTTTTCTGCTTGGAAAATTTTCTATGCAGCAAAAAATGGTTCCTGCACAGAAAATGTTGTTTCCTATGCAAAACAACCATGTGTGAATTTTGTGTGAAATAAGTCTTGAACTGCAAAGAGTCTTGTCAGCACAGGGTCCTTCTCTTCAGGGCTATTCAATACTCAGAAAAACATTTTTGCCAATCCTTTTTCAGACATTTTTGAATATTCTTTCCATCCTTAGTTCTCTGCCAGGATGCCTTAATGGTAGCTAGCCAATCATTTCCTACATGGGGAAGGGGTCTGCATTCCTTTCTCACTTTGAGCTTCATGAATGACAAGGGTTAAAAATAAACTATGATGGAAGATGGGGAACTATTATTCCCCTAACCTTACTCCTACACATCCCATCTGCTGAGTTTGATCATTATCTTTCTTTGTCTGCCCCCTGCACCCTTCTTGCGACCCACACCATAAAAGGCAAAGGCCTTCCACATGGAATTAGCAGGAGCTCTCGGGAGAATCAGCTAGAGACGGTGGAATGAGAGAGCTTGGCCTGTGATTTAAGCATGCCATCATATCCTATTTAATTGTTGTCCTGACTGGGTAGCCTGAAGATAAGCCAATATACTTCTTTTAAAAGATACCCTACTCTTAATCCAACGAAACATACTTATATTTAGCTGTGTATTAACAAGCTTTCAGAGATACCTGCCATTGCTGAAGAGTTCCTGAAATTTAACCCCGCAGTGCACTCTGTCAGCAAAAGCATAAATTATCTGTTCCTTTCTTCCAGGTGAAACACAGAATCTGTCATCATGTCTGATGAGGAAGTTGAGTATGAGGAGTAAGTAGAGTAACCTCTAGACTGTGGTCACAAATGTGTGGTCATAAATGGTCACGTTTGGAGCATGGTGAGGTTTTCAAGCAAGCTGAAATATCTTTGTTCCCCTTTCCCACCCAAGATGCATTAAGAATACTTCCTGTTATAGATAGTGTTGGATTTGGAGAGGTTTGGAATAATGGGGTAAATAGATCATGTTTTACCTCCTCAGTTGTCCACCAGACCTAAGATTCAAATGGTTCCTTCAATGGAGATTATGAAAATCACATTTGAAAGCAGAAGCATTTGAAACTGCAGCTTTGAATTTTGGAACTGGGCCCAGTTTTAAGTGTATCAACAGTTTATGTTATGGTTTCAGGTAGAGCTGGGGAGAGATCTTGATTCAGCCAAAATCTATGAAATTGACCCAAACAGTTGAGAAAGAATGATATTGTGAACTGGCTTGTCTATTTCTCCAAAACATTTTTCTGAATCTTCAGCACATTTACATGAGAGAAAATCCCACTGAACTACATGGGGCTTACCAGTAATTTGTGATTCCACCCCCACACCACCAAAAACAAGCAAACAAATAAATAAAAAATGGCATGAGATGCCTTTCAGATCTTTCGATCTCTATCTGTATATCTGGTTCAGGGGTTTTCAATCTTTGCTTCTCCAGCTGTTTTGGTTTTCAGTTCCCAGAATCTATCACCCTGGGCTGTGATGGCTTGTATTTCTGGGAAATGAAGTCCAAAGCAACTGGGGAGCCAAAGGCTGAGAAGCACTGTTTTTGTTCTGCAACATAACCTTATTTCTTTTTTGAAAAAAATCAAAATGCAAGAATCATTTTTGTATGGTCTAAAAATAAAGTTGCATAGAATGGAACTTAAAAGCTGCTTCATCACTGCCCTTTCTTTGAGAACAATAGTTAATCACAGTCAGCCCTCCACGTTTGCTAGGGTTAGGGGCGCAGGACCCATGCAAAGGTGGAAAAATTGCAAATATCAAAATGTGTGTGTCTATGGGAAGAGGCCAAGGCATGGTAGGGAGAGTGGGCACCCAGGACCCAAACCAGGCCAGGAAAAGGAACAGAAAGAGAGGTGGGTCAGCATAATGGCCCTGTACTTTCTCTCTCTTGCCCATCTCCTTCCTTGGGTATGTGGGGAGCACTGGGAGAGGTTTGCGGTGATGAGAAATTGGGCTGCAATCTGTCCTTATCTGGGCAGCAGTTGGTGGAGGAGGAGGACCAAAGGTGGATTTTTAAAGGGCTGCAGAGCCTCATTGGTGCCACTGAGAGGGAAGCTTCCCCTGGAAAAGAAGTGCTTGAGTGGGGAGATCAGGAGTTGGAGAAACTCACAAATAATCATATCCATGAAAGTCAAGCCTGCAAATGTGGAGGGTTGACTATATACTCTTACCCCTTGAAAAGAACAAGTTACTATGGAAACATCCTTTCGTTCCAGAAAAGGATGTATTTTCTACAGATACTCACCTGCTGTCCTGTCCACCATAATGACAATCTGCTTATAATAGCAATGAACTCTATTATATTCCTGTATAGTGGTAGCCATTTTGCATTTTTGAAAATTAACAAAGCATCTTCAAATACACTTCCCTAGGCAGAACTATTTATTAGCTGTAAATTCCTTCTTTGGTTTGTGTTCTAGTATCTGGAGAGGTAGAAAACAAGCTCACTCTGGAATCCTGGCCTTTGTAGTTTGGTGAGCCACTAGAGCTCTCTGGCTGAGAACTCTAAAATCCCCTCCCTACAGTGCAAATCCCAGGATTCCACAGGATGTTGCCATGGCAGTTAAAGTGTAATAGTTGTGTAATTGTGTGGTGAGAAAGGGTCACTATCTACATCCTGTGGAAGCTTAGGATCTGTAGTGTAGTAAGGCTCAAAAGCTCTTTGGCTGAGAAGTCTAAATATCCATCCTAAACTGCAAATACCAGGATTCCATAGGACGTGGCCACAACAGTTAATATGAATTCCTAGTGCTATAATTGTACAGTGTTAAAAGGCCTCTGATTCTTCGGCAGTCATTGCCTATGGCGGAGCAACATATGAGGCAACAATGATGGGAAGGCATATGCAGCAACTCAGTGGTCTAGGTTTCATTCATGGATCATCTAATGAGGAACAAGACATGTATGCCACATGTTGGAATTATTCAAGTCTGTTTGCCACTGTTCCCAGCTAAGCCTCTCAGAAAACTTCAGTGAAGGAATCAAGAGTTTCTACCAAAGGATCCTCAGACTTTTAGAACAAGCCATGTCCATCAATCTGGTGTTGAACCTATATTCAGTGCAGCTTGATTTAATGATATTGTATAGATACATCCACAGATTTGGGTCAGCACCAAAGGATGGATGCACTAACGTATATATCCATTTCTTTCTCTTACTTTCTCTTCCCCTGCCAATCCTGTTTCCCGCACACCAGGGAGCAGCAGGAAGGTAAGGGATATCTAAGCCATCCATTTTTGCTCATTATCAATTCCAGATGCTCTTTTCCATTTTTTTAAAATTAAATATGTACTTTAGTGTTCACCAAGCTAGCATTTTCCAAGACTGCAACCCCCATCTTCCATGACAGCATCACCATTTAGATGATAGAAGTTGTTGTTCAACATATCTGAAGGTTGCCAGCTGGGAGAAGGCTAATGAATACATATTACCTGTAGACTGACATTTGCAATAGATGGGTTGGGTTGTTTTTTTCTGCCAGTTTTCAAAAAAGGTCAGAATGAAGATTGTTATTGTTATTAATTAAATTTCTGAATGTCTACATCAACACATTTACTTCCTACCTAACTCTAATCTACCTCTACTTAAGCTTTTAATGGTTTTTAATTTTTGCCAATATTATGTGTAAATGTGTGTGTGTGTGTGCACGCACGCACAGGCACACACATAACAATATCAACTCAGTCAAATGAAAAGCCTTGGTGTCCTTTTTGTATGTGAGATCATTATAGTTCTCTGCATATTTAAAGCCATTTCCACACTAGATTGTTATAGCGCTATTATTGCACTTTCAACATCCTATGGAATCCTGGGGTTTGGCTCAATGCACCTCCCTAAACTTCAAACCCCAGGATTCCATAGGATGTTGAAAGTGCAATAATTAGAGGAATGGTATAACGAAGTGTGGAAAATTGCAATTAATGATAAACTAACATGTAGAATTAGGTTTATGAAAGGTTTGGTTAAAGGGAATGATTTTGAAGAAATTTGGAAAATATTTTTGGATAAAGTTCTGAAAAGAGATAGTAATACTACCCTGTCAAAAGAAGAATGGCAATTTTGGAAAGTGGATTAAATAAAAAGTTGGCTCTGGGGGGTGGGTATTTTTTAGTTTTAGTTTTGTTTTTCTTTTATGTTGTATATTTTGTAATTCTTAGTAGGTGTGTGTGTCAAACTTGTGATTTATAGATTTAAATGGATAAGTGATGTTAATGTTTTTTTTTAAAAAAAAAAGTTAAAAGAATTAACAATAGAAATAGATTAAAGGGGATGTGAAAAATATTGAATTAAATGTGAAATTATAACAGTTGAACAGATTTATAAATTTAAGGGTAAAGGTGCAAAATAACAATGAAAGTTAGTATTGCTTAAGAGAAGAGAAAAAAAGAAAAAGAAAAAAAAATTTTTTTAATTTACTATTATGTATATCACATGGTGTTTAATTTTTTTTTCTTGTTTTGTATTTGTGATTCAGTTATATAAATAAAAAAAATTAAAAAAAAAAAAGAAAGTGCAATAATAGCGCTATAACAGTCTAGTGCAGAAATGGCCTAAAGCTTTGCAAGGGGTGGGGTTTTCCAGCAGGAGTAGGTGACTCCTTGCCCTTTCTTCCCTCTGATTGAACTTTCCATTGTTTTTATTTAAGAGCCATTTTACTCTTGACACAGGAAAAAAAAAAGATGTCTTAAAAGGCAGGACATTTTGGACACAATTACCCAATTTACATTTGTTCTCTGAGGCTTCCTGTAACTTGCAGTGATTGGCAACAAGTAATTATCCATATCACTTGACTCTCCCATTGTCTGTCATGAAACTAAGAGCCTTTCTCTCTCTTGCTTTCTTTCTCTCTGTCTCCCTCTCTCTCTCTTTCTTAAAGAAGAGGAACAACCTGAAGAAGAAGGTGAGGAGATGTCTGTCTATTCCCCTCTCCCAAGTATTTCCTCCTCTTTCTTTCTTTCTTTCTTTCTTTCTTTCTTTCTTTCTTTCTTTCTTTCTTTCTTTCTTTACAGACCTGTTGCAAACAGAAGTCAATTGGTATCAAGAGGATTTAAGAAATGATTTGATCATGGAAAACCAGTGTCTCTTTCACTTCATTATTGTTGTTTTATTCATTTATATACTGCCTTCTTCCCAATGGCTAACAACAGATATTGCATTTTGATATTCTTTAACTGCTGTGTCTACATCCCAAAGAATCAGAGGCCATTTCTGCACTACACTGGCCATTTCCGCACTACACTCTTATAGCGTGATTATTCCACTTTCAACATCCTATGGAATCCTGGCCCCTCTCTAAACTGCAAACCCCAGGATTCCATAGGATGTTGAAAGTGGAATAATCGCGCTATAAGAGTGTAGTGTGGAAATGGCCACTGTTATAGTGCTATTATTCCACTTTCAACCTCCTATGGAATCCTGGGGATTGTAGTTTACTGAGGTCAAAGAGCCCTCTAGCTGACAATGCTAAAGGCTCCTCCCTAAACTGCAAACCTCAGGATTCCATAGGATGTAGTGTAGTGTGGAAATGGCCTTAGAATTTGTAGTTGGGTGAGGCACTAGCTCCCTGGGCAGAGAATGCTAAACATCTCACAAAACAACAAATTTTGGGACTCCACAGAGTGGAACTGTGATAGTTACAGTGGAGTCACAGGGTGATAACTGTGCAGCATGAAAGAGACCCTGCATACCCCCAACAACATGTTTCCTAAGTTCACCTTCTCTTGAAAGGGAATGAGGCCTAGAGAACTGAAAGAGTAGACCCTTGGGGATTGCATCTCTGAGAGTCAAGTGTGTTCATTTGGGCTGCAACAGGCTGGATGTGGCTTTTCTCCCCAGGTCTTGTAAGGTTCCTTGCTCTCATTTTCTAAAATTTCTCCCTGTCTGGTTTTCAGCTTGAGAAGAATCACAGGAATTCAGATGCTCTTATCTTCATGGGTTTATTAGCTTTTGCTTTCCAATGGACAGGACATAGCTTTGAACATCATCTGTCACAGGATGCCTCCACGTCAGCCTTTTCTAACCTGATGCACTACATTTCCTGCCACCCCTATTGTTCGATAAAGATGATAAGAGTTGTTTTCCCAAAACAACTGGAGGGAACCGGGTTGGGGAAGAGCACTCCTTTATAAGCAGTATTCCACCCCTTAGGTGCTTGAAGCTGGTTCTTCATCAACGTAACATCCTTTTCTTTTTCCTCTTTCCTTTTGCTTTAACCAGGTTGCACAGCTTGATTGCTAGCAGTGGTTCATTTTGCCTTTCAGTCATATACAAAGCCTTTTTCTTGACCTTTTGTTGCCTTGCCCCAATATCAAGCTACAGAACACATGTATCTTGTATCAGTTCTGGGTGATGTTCATCATTTTAATTGAGAACCGAGCCAAAAGGTAGCACTGGCTTCTAGTCTTGAGCCCCCTCAAAAGTAGCTCTTCTTTAGTGATTTCCTCACCATCATTTTTAAGAAAAGAAAGCATAAAGGGCATGAAATATTTGTGCCTTTTGAAGGCAGAGAAAAAAATAATAGCATCCTGCAACCATATTACCAGTCAGATTTAACTGCCTGATGACATCCCTGTGAGCAAACAAATCACTCCCCAGGAACAGAGGAATAAGATGTTATGGGTCCCTCCCATTGATAGGAGCTAGTGGCGGCTCCCCTGTACAGGTGCTGAATTGGTGGGTGGGTTTCTTTCCCTTTGGCTAACAAGTAGTGTTTTTAATTACCCTGTCCCCTTTTTATCCTCATCCTTTAGACCAGTCTCCCCAACTCTTCTGCCCAACAGATGTGTTGGGCTCCAGTGTCCATCACCCACAGACAGCAGGGTCATGCTGGCTGTGCATGGTGGGACTTGTAGTCCCAAACACCTAGAGGGTAATGGGTTGGGGATGGCTGCTTTAGATGCCTTGTCTAACCGCATTTTCCTTTCTTTCCTGGATTTGGCCCCCTCCTCTACAATCTCCTTCTCTCTTCTTCTCCTCCCCTTTCCTGACTTCCTATCTGTTCCTCATCCCTCATCCTGTCCCTGCGATGTGTGTTGGTTGCAGTAACTGAAGAACCTGAACCGGCTCCTGAGCCAGGTATATCTCTCCTTCACTCCATCCTTCCTCGGGGTAGAGGGACAACCCAGGAGGAAGGCAAAGATAGAAGAGAAGAAAAAAGACTCATATTGTTCTTCCTTGATTCTAGCAAAACCATACCCTTCGGCATTTCACAGAGGAAAACCAGAACACATTGGCCAAATAGCACCAGAGTATGGCCAAGAAGGCAAATGAGGAGGAATACGCAAACTAGGAGAGGCGGCAAGAATTTGCTTTTGCCTGAACCTACTGGGAAGGGCAAGGTTCTGCACCTCCTCTCTTTGTTGCAAACTACTTTGGTCTTTGAACTGAGTTTGCAGCAATTGAAGTAAGCCAGGATGAAGCGGAAAAGTGGAGAGAGAGAGAAACTGGGACATATTAAAGCCGTCTGAAAAAGTGGGACAACAGATATTTAATCAGGACTATCCCTCTCAAATCAAGACAGTTGGAAGGTATACAAAACTTGGCATAGTAGTAGAGAGGTACAAGGCACTTTCATAGTAAACAATTATGAATCCTGGACTTTGGCAGAGAATTCTAAATACCTCTCCCCAAACTGCAAATCCCAGAGTTCATAGGACAGAACCATGATAGTTAAAGTGGAATCATAGTGCTATATTTGTGGGCCCACTGTCTCAGGTGCATGGCAAAATGAGATAGACAGTAGAAATCAGAGATGGGAAATGTATAACTCCCAGCATTCCTCACCACTGACTGTGGTAGCTAGGACTGCTAGGAACTGCAGTCCATCAGGATCTGGAAGGACATCCAGTTCTCAGCCCCTAGGTGGAACAGCAATCATGCCTAGTCAATAGAAACAGTAGAACAAGAAGACAAAATAGGCTATACCACTGCAGGCTTGTGGAGGGGAGGAAACACCATTTTAAAGTCCCTTCCTTACCCAACAATTTTCCTGCATTTTTTGTTAATTTGGCAGGGGCGGGGTGAAAAGTTCCTTTACTAACTTGCAAAGGAGCACTATATAGTATATAGTATATAACTTGCAAAGGAGCACTATATAGTATAAAAGGAACTATTCCTTAAAACCAGAAACAGATAGTAAACACTCATATTCCTATACTCCAAATTAAATTCTGTTGATTTCAAAATGGCTTACTTCAATGTCAGAATAGAAAGAAAGGACTACAGCCACAGTGAGCAATAAGTGAGACCATAAGAAGTTCTAATAATCAATACTGCATTTTCCACATTTCTGACTGAGCAAAATCTCCAAAGACCTAGGATTAAGGGAGCTGCAGAGCATAGTGGAGCTTCAAGGTGGTCTCTTTAGAATGTGAACCCTGGATGGATGATGAACAAGTGGCCTTATGGAAATGAATGCTGGGGTAGATAATGATGGGAAGAGCAAGGGTTGCCAAGTGGATCTAAAAAGACATACCTTCCCTCCATCTCCAGGTTTTGTCCTAAGTCCAAACTAAAGTCAGCTGACTACACGACCTTGCTTACAGTTCCTTTCATCTACCTCTGACTTCCATGACACATATAGAGACATCCACATTCCTTAAAAGAAAGGAGGATATGCACAGGTTCCTAACATACTAGGCCTTTTTGATATATTTTATATAAATATATCTACGGGCCCCTATGACATCCGTGTGCTACGCATGTTCTGGATACATGTGAAGAGTGTGCAGTTGTGTGTCCTCTCTATGTATCCATGTTGAGAACATGTATACCTCTCTCATGTCTATAAGGCAAGCAATATATCTAACCTAGCTGGGTTAACAGATATTTTCCAGTGCCTATAGACATGCCTGTGACTGAAGTTGTGTCAGGTCACAGAAACTTGTTGTCCATTTGGATTTTGTCTACACTCACCTACCAACTGCCCTGGGGTTAATACTGGATTCCAAAGCCATGCACTTCCAGGAAAATTCTTGAATATTCATAGAGGAAAGGATCACAAGCATCATCTAATGGAATGCACTGACAGTGCAGAAAGCCACTGTACCACGAAGAGCTGCCATTTAAAATTTTTAAGTCTCTACACTTAAAACAGCTGTCTTAGAGCTGTGGGGAGTAGGAGAGGCGATGTCCTATCACCAATCCACATTGTCAAGTCAGAAATACCTGGGCCAGCCCAAGTCACTTTGCTGTCTGAAGTGAAATAAAAATTAAAAATTAAAAATGATGCCATCTATTCACCCAAATCAAGAAAAGCACCTTTCCCCATAAATCATTAGAAATCTGCAACCATTTTATGACACCTCCAAACTTCTGCCTGAGGCAGCTACCTCATCCTACCTAATAGAAGGGCTGGCCCTAGTGAACACCAGCAGAATCTCAGAGAAATGTAATCAAGATTCTATGAACTCAAAACTATACAGTCAATTGAAACTCAGCAAAGTATTTACAACTGATGGAATAGCACATCGGCATAAAACACAAGATAAAAGAATGCTAGTGGCACCACGGTTAAATGCTGGTACTGCAGCCACAACATTGTGAGTTTGATCCTGCCGGGCTCCAGGCTGACTCAGCCTGCCATCCTTCTGTAGGTCAGTAAAATGAGTACCCAGCTTGTTGGGGGCAATTAGCTTACAACATTGTAAACTGCTTAGGGAGTGCTTAGCACTGATAAGCGGTACAGAAATGCAACTGCTATAACTGCTATTGCTATCCCCATATAACCCAATGAGTTCAAGGCTGAAAGCATACTCAAAGGCTTGAGATTGCTTTTATAGGTGCTATTTATTATCTCTATTCTTATTTTGCATTATGGTATACACTTTCGGTTGTAAAGAACCCTAAAATCCAGTTAAGATTAAAAGTGGCCCTATGCAAATGTTTTTGTAATTAACAAATAAGTTTGCAGTTTTCTCATAAGTGATATGAAATTCAACACAGGTGGCCTTATAGTGTTATTTTTGCCCTAATTTGCCCCTCTTTTCTCATTTTGACTCTTCTTGTTCAGGACATACATAGTTGCTCGTGATTACACGTATAGTTTCTCAGTCATTCTTAACAAGGCATATGCTCCATTACTAGCATTTGCCATGTGTCAATATACGTATATATGGCACCTTTTTTCTCTCCCAAGCATATGGATCTGGCGGCCTTAGTATTGCTCATTGACCGTTTTCCAAAGCTTGCTTCTTTCTCTGTATTTGTTAATGCCCTTTCTCTGTCTTCTATTTCTCATAGAGGAAGAACGACCCAAACCAAGGTAAGTGAAAGGAAGAGTTATTCAAGAATATCTGTGAACACCAGAACACTGAATGATGAAGCTCTCACTGCAGGGAGGCAGGGAAAAGCAGGACAAAAAATTTGAGTTGCCAACATATCTTTCTTCCAGGGCTCCTGTTTCTTTATGAACTGCCTGGACAAGTGAAAAATGTATCCGTTCCCCACCTATTAACCATAAAAGTACCTCCACACTGGGTGAAAGGGGCAACTCTGGAATAACTGTCTAGAACCCAGTTCTAAAAGGCAAAGAAGCCATTGGGGGGAAAGTGTGGCAACCCAACACAAAATTCAAAACTTGCATTTTGAGATCCTGATGTTGGCATGCAACCTTAGTAACTCTGAGGAACTGATTTTCCCCTCCACTCCCCTCTGGGCAAAATCAAAGCAGTTCTGTTTGTCTGTTAAGCCTGGTTTGATGAGAGAAAAGAGAACTGTTAAAATATTTTGTAGTATTTTTTTTTCCTTTCATCAGTAGCTTTTTCAGGTACTGACTCTGTGCTTTTCCCTTTTTCTATGCCTGCCTACACGAAGGCCGGTAGTTCCACAGTTGGCTCCTCCAAAAATCCCCGAGGGGGAGAGAGTGGATTTCGATGTGAGTATAATGCCTTGTCAATTGTTTTTTTAAGATTATTTATTCACTCATTTTGAAACAATCAAATACACATTCAGAGATATATACCTTCAAAAAAAAAAAAAGACCCTAAAACTAAAACACAGTACTAATGCTTTAAGTTAAAACATTGAACACCAACTAACTAAAACGCTAAACACTAAATTACTAAAACACAAAAGGGCTCTCATTCCCCCAAAGACAAACTATAATGAAAGAAAAAAAAAGTTTAAAAAGAAAAAAAATCTGCTATTACAGATTCAGCTAAGTAATCCAACAAGAAGTAATAGTAACCAGATCCACAAATTATTGCATTGTTAGTTTCTTATACTCAAAACGTCCACAAATGGTTTCCAATCTTTCAAAGGCCACTTCCGCACTAGACTGTTAAAGTGCTGTTATTCCACTTTCAACATCCTATGGAATCCTGGGGTTTGAGGCTCCTCCCTAAACTGCAAACCCCAGGATTCCATAGGATGCTGAAAGTGGAATAATAGCACTGTAACAGGCTAATGTGGAAATGACCAAATAATCTTCGGTTGTCTTACCCTTTAAAACTCACATTAGTTTGATAATTTGGGCTAACTCAGCAATCCTAACAATCCGTTCTCACTGTCTCTGACAGGACATCCACCGCAAGCGTATGGAAAAGGATTTGCTGGAGTTGCAGACCCTCATTGATGTCCACTTTGAGCAGAGGAAGAAGGAAGAGGAAGAACTTGTTGGTCTCATGCAAAGGATTGTGAGTGCCAGACAGCGAGAGGTTGTGGGATTGTGGGTCTGGTTGGCCAAACTCATTTTACTCATTTGCCCACATCTGAATGAAGCTCATACCAGTTCCATTTTTTTTTTACACCAGAGTGGGCAAAGTCCAGCCCCTGGGGTTATTTTTGTGACCCTTGGGGCCCCCAGGGTCAAAATTGCCCCCAAATACCCTTTAGGGGCCATGGAAGACATTGGGTATTTCTGCGCTACATTGTTATAGTGCTATTATTCCACTTTCAACATCCTGTGAATTAGCCTTTCTCATGCTGTCTTCCCAAGGAAAAAAATCCTCACTTCTAAAGCAACTGTGTGGCCAATGAAAGACAACTCATAGGTATGCATACTGGAGGGTGGGAAGTCCACAAAATGTAAAAAGACTGAAGACTTGATGATGGATCTCCATCATCTTGTCCACTCTGACCCAGAGAAAAGCACATCATACCCTCCAACTGTCTTGATTTGGCAAAGAGAGTCCTGGTTAATCCTGTTTGTCCCACTTTTTTCAGCTACTTTTTTTTTTTTTTGTCCTAGTTTCTCTTTCCTCCTCCCACTTTCCCTTTTTTGACTTTGGCATACTTCAGTCATTGCAAACTGGGTTCAAAATGAAAAGTAGGGCATTTCCGCCCTACACTGTTCTAATGCTATTATTCCACTTTCAACATCCTGTGGAATTCTGGGGTTTGTAGTTTACTGAGGCCCAAGAGCTCTCTGGCTGAGAATTCTAAAGGTCCCTCCCTAAACTGCAAACCTCAAGATTCCATAGGATGTTGAAAGTGGAATAATAGTACTATAACAGTGTAGTGTGGAAAGGCTCATAGTTTGCACTCAGCAAAGGGGAGAGGAAAGAGGAAGTTCAGCAAATTGCAGCAGCCTTTCCTAGCTTGTGTTTTCTTCCTTGTTAGTAACTTTTGCCATCTTGGCCACACTCTGCTGTTGCTTGGGCGCATGTATCCCAGTTTTCACCTGTGAAATGTTGAAGGGTATGACTTGTCCAAGAATTCATTAACAGCATTGTTGCAATAACAGCCAAGGAGCTATTTTAAAACATTGCACAAAGCAAGCATTGAGTTCATGAGGGGCACTAAGCTTTTTTTTCAAGTTTACGTAGAGAGTTCAACCCTTTTCCTTCGATGCTTTCTTTACAAGCAACCTGATTACGGGCATATGCATCATTTTATTAAATGTGATGGGAAACAGCATTACAGATAAACATCTGAGGACAACAGGAGAGGAATTTCAAAAGAAGGCCAAAACTTATGTCAATCTAGTCCTGGGAATGTGTGGGAAACTATACAATATTTCAAAATACAAACATTCCTTTGCAGCTCTTTAGAATATAAATTAAAACACAGGGTCATCCCAGAGAAGCAGCACTGGTTACCAAAAGCAGACGATCAGTACATAGAAAAGCCAAAGTGAATGAGAAATAGCCTGAATTGAGATGTCATGCAAAACCATTATCTGGTGTCAAAAGAACAAGATATTCATATGCTCTCTGTTCTCCAAATTTCCTTTGGTATTGACCATGACAAAGAATTCAGAAGCTTTCACTTCCGCTCTTGATTACTTGCAGCTTGTGGTATACAGGCTTATAAACCTTAACATACAAATATATCTCGGTTAATGAAGATGTGTGCCTGCGCATTATCTCTTGAACAGAAAATATGATGCCAGAAGCAAAAATAACAGAGAGAGAATAGAGACAATCCCCTCCTCCCTCTCTATACCCTGTAAGCAATGAAATAACAGGCCAGACTAGCGGGATTTGAATACCAGAACAATACCAGAACAAGTCTGCAGGAAAAGGTCCTTGCCTCTCTCAATAAACCAAGGTTGTCCTCTCCAAGGTGAATTGGTTAAGACCTGCACAGGGGGATGTACCAAACTGGACTGAAAAGGGATGAAGAGAGGCCTTTCCCTTTCATACAACATCTTCACAACCCTCTTCTTCTGAGATGAAACAGAGGCCCCCTCCTGAAACTGCAAACCCCAGGATTCCATAGGATATTGCAAGTGGAATAATAGCGCTATAACAGTCTAATGCAGAAATGGCCAGATACTCTGTTGAGTGGCAAAGCCCATTTGTCTCCACTTGTATGTTGGCAAATAAAATTTCTACAGCTACCTCTATATTAAGGTAAACTGCCCTCTTTGGGGGAAATGAGGAATCCAGAATAATTTTTTTACCCACAGGGTCTACACAGTGGTTTACAATAAAATTAAAATTAAAAAAGGATGAAGATAACATCACCTCTCCGAGAAAGACAAATGTTGCTCTTTACTCCCATCTTGTGGTTGTTTAGTTGGTTAGTTGCATGGATACAAAGTAATTCTAAAATGAGTTGGGAGAAATTCAGATATTGTGTGTGTACATGTGCCCTCTTCTGGCATGACCTCTGTAGACACAAATGTGAGGTGATGTGAAGCATCACTCACATTGTAGTCAATGGATACAACAGGGGGAGCACACATTGCATCCATTGACTACAATGAGATGCAACACTTGCATTTTTTATTTTACACAGAGGTTCCTGGAACAGAATCTCTGTATGGATGGCAGGTGCACTCTAAGTTCCTTCAGGTAGGTTGCAGACTTGTGGTGAATCCATGAATTTCATGGGGTTTTTTTGGCAAGGAATACTCATAGGTGGTTTTCCCAGTTCCCCTCTCTGCAATACAGCCTACAGCACCTGGTATTCATTGGTGGTTTCTCATCCAAATACTAACCAGAGCTGACCCAGCTTAGCTGCCAAGATCAGATGGATTCTGGTGCTTTTGGGGTATTTAGGCCTACTGAGGGTCATTCACAAAATGACATCATGTGGTAGGCATGGTTTATGACCAAAAAAAATCTATTCCTTCAGCATGGCAACTACCAACTTGGAAAATCTTCCCCTTTTTTGGACTTTGTCGTTGTATACTTTCAAATAGTTTCTTAGACACTTCTCAGGCAACCTTAAGGCAAATCTATCATGGATTTTCTCAGCCAGATTTGTTCAGAGAGGGTTTACCCTTGCAATCCTCTGAGGCTGAGAGAAAGTGACTTGCCAAAAGTCACACAGCCACTTTCCCTTGCTGAGTGGGGATTCAAACCCTGGTGTCCAGAGCCAGAGCCCAATGCTTAAACCACTACATCACCCTTGCTCTCACACTTTTGGACTAGTTTCCAAAACTTCCCTAGCCAGCATGGAAACTACCGTGAAAAAAAAAGAACTCCCTTAGCCCACATGGAAACTGTCGTCCAAGAAAGGAAATGTTTCAAAACCCTGAGGCCTGTAGTACGATGGAGAAATCTTCAAACACTTGGCCATTCCAGTTGATGAAAATTCTAAAGATTCAGTAGAAGGAGAGGAAAGGAATCTCTATTTCCTTTTCCTGGCTTTCAACCTGCTTTACATCAGTCTCCCCCATTGCTGCAAAGCCTGAGCCACCTCCCTCAATTGTCTCTCTTGGCAGGAACGCCGCCGGGCAGAACGGGCTGAACAACAGCGTGTCCGCACTGAGAAAGAACGGGAACGACAGGCTAAACTTGCTGTGAGTATTGTCATAACCTAGAGTGCAGTGTGGTAGGGATTAAATTCTGGTTCACAAAAAAAGCAGAAGGAATGCGGGTGGAAAGAATATTCAAATAATGGTTGAAAATCATGTTTCTGGAGTATTGCAAGCCCTGACAAGAACAATCCTAGTCTGATGAAAATCTTCACCGTTTGGGACTTATTCTTTACAAAATTTTTCATGTAGCAGACAGCATTTTTGGTGCAGAAAGTCATATTTTTCCCTAGAAACATTTTTGTGTGTGCAGAAAATGCTGTTTCTTTTGCAGAAAATGTTGCAGTAAAATTCTGTGTAAAACTTGCACATCGTTGTTTTGCACAGAACACAGCACTCCCCCCCCCAAATACTTTCCCACAGTGGGAAGAAAATTACTTGTTGCTGCCTTCAAGAAGAAAACTAGCAAAGAATTACATCATTATTTAGAAGGCCAAATGGAGATATAGAAGAAATTTTTATAGATATTATTGATCTTTGGTTGGTGGGTCATGACTCCTGGACCAGCCCTATTATTAGACAGAGTGAGGTGACCACCTCTGACAGAAGATGTTGTTCGGTATGGAGAGGAGTAGTGAAGTGCTGGACAACGGAGCTTTCTGGGCCATGAGGCATACCTTCTATTGCTTTCAGGGACAGTAGAAAATAATGTCTCATTGCCCATGCTGAAGTATGTGGAAATGGGAGGAGGCACGTTATTTCATTTCAGGTCCACCTTTGTGGGGGTTTGGGGAGTTGTAGTTCAGTCCATCTGGAAAACACAAGACTGGAAGAGGCTGAATTATACTTTGGTTAGGATGTATCATAGCACTGGGTATGACTAATGTTGTCACCATTTATATTGTTGAAGATATCCTTGTTTGTTTGTTTTTACACAGAGAATGATGGAGATATAGGGTTGTTCTCTGTAAAGTAAGAAATGCCTTACATAAAAGAGGGAATCTGAGCAGAATGGATGTGACCTTTGTCATCCATACATGTCAAGTTGCATCTACCTCTGCTAAGCAACTACTACATGTACAAGAACTAAAACACTCCCAAGATATGATCACCCATGTTCTGTTTAAATATCTCCGAAGAAGGAAAAGCTACCTCATTCTGAGACATTCGATTCCAGTGTCAAACAGGTCTTACAGTAAAGATGTTTTTCCTAATGTTTGGGTGGTTTTTTTCCCTTTCTAATTATGATTCCATTGGTTCGTCTTCTCCTCTTTGGAGCAGCAGGAATAAAGCTTTGAAGACAAGTTGCACAGGGAATATATCTGTGCAAGATTTGTCTTAAATAAGAATTGGTTTACCAAAAGCCTCCAAGAAGCACGGTTCTGTTTGACAAAAAAAATGCACTCTTTGGGGAAATTTGAGGAGTTGTGGTTCAATCAAATAACATTTCCAAGCTCCAGCCCCTTTCTCAGTGCAAAGACTCTTGCAGTGTCAAATCTGACCTCTCTGGTTTAGGAAACATATTTAAGTATATGCTTCTCACACGATCACAGATCTTGGAATTTTGGAGTTCAACAGGTTGAAGCTCTCAGCTCTTTTCATAGGTTGTGCTATATCAAATATCTAGCTTGTATGGCTAAAGTCATACCCTTCAACTGTCCTGGTTTGGCAGGTCAGCCCTAGTTCATCCTCTGCTGTCACACTTTCTCAGCTACATTTAAAATGACCCAGCTCCTCTCCTTTTCTCCCATTTTTGGCTTACTTCAGCCAGTGCAAACTGAGTTCAAAGTGCAGATTTAGTTGCACTCAAGGGAGAGGAGAGAAAAGGAGGGGAGAGGGTGGAGTCTTGCTATTTCTAAACTCGGTACACAAATATCAGGGTTTTTTTTCTAGTGTTGCGTGTTCTCCCTCATTTATAACATGCCTGGACATACTGCTTTGACCAGATTCTGATGCAACTCAGTCACAGGTATCCTGGTTCTCATCCAAGAAATGTTGGAGGGTGTGGCTAAAACAAAAGTCTGACATGACTTGATGAAACCTCCACCAGGGCTACTGTGTCCCTCAAAGCTCCTTGCCTCCTTGTTGGGCAGCAACAGCAAAGAAAAAAAAATCAAAAATTGTGTCCATTTGTATAATACAGTCAAACAGAGACAGATACACCTATTTCTAGTTACTGTTGCATTTTTGACCATGGTTTTGTTACATTTCCACATTAACCTGCAAATAATTGTCTTAAAATGCTATATAAAGATATATTTCTGATGTACATTGAAATGTACATTTATACTCAAAATACTCAAAAACTGTATATTTTTTATTTTTTCTAAATAGTACAGAATAGTACAGAAGTACAGAATTTATCTCAGAATCCATATCTGGAGGTAGATCATTTTTCCTCTCCAAAAAGGTGTTTCAGTGCATAATTTGATACATCTGAGCTGCCAAGCATTGCATTAAAAGAATTGCAAAATCTCTTGGAAAAGTACACAATAGTTTAAAGGATGCAAATTGAAACATTTGATAGAGGAATTTGCAAAACTGAATTCTCCAGGCATCCATAAGCTGTGAAATCTGGCTATGCATGGGGGAGGAGGGACCAACACAGAGCACCCAGAATCCG
Source organism: Ctenosaura bakeri (assembly GCA_948474755.1). NCBI lineage: Eukaryota > Metazoa > Chordata > Lepidosauria > Squamata > Iguanidae > Ctenosaura > Ctenosaura bakeri. The sequence goes on from CAOLHI010000799.1 coordinate 281,436, forward strand.
AACTGGCTTCAGGGAATGTTTTATTTTCCCCAGTCCTGGATAATGGATTCTACCTTCTTGTCCTATGCAGGAAGAGAAGATGAGGAAAGAGGAAGAAGAGGCTAAGAAGAGAGCTGAAGATGACGCCAAGAAGAAGAAAGTCCTTTCCAATATGGGTGCTCATTTTGGTGGATACCTGGTAAAGGTAAGTTCCTTAGAGTTAGTAAGAGTGACATAACATTGAGGGGCAATATGGGAGTTTCCTCCATTAGCAGACCTCTTTCCCATGTATCTGATTCTACCTGTTTGGTCTTTGATTATCTCCTCTTAGGCAGAGCAAAAGCGTGGCAAGAGGCAGACGGGCCGTGAAATGAAGATCCGGATCTTATCGGAACGAAGGAAGCCTTTGAACATAGAGAACATGAATGAGCAACAGCTGAGGTGGGTCACAGAACTGTACTTGAGCATACTTCCTTGGTGGGAAGGGTGGTTTTTCAGCAGAGACTTGAGTGTGGTATCACAGAAGCCTCTAACACTGTCTACCTCTCTGTTCAGAGATAAAGCAAAGGAACTGCATGACTGGATCCATCAACTTGAGTCAGAGAAGTTTGACCTGATGGAGAAATTCAAATGCCAGAAGTATGAGGTAGGGAGAAGAAAGCACTTTGGCTTTTCGTTCTTCTTTTTGGTAGGTGGCATGGTGGAAAGAGCCCTGGTAGCACAGTGGTTAAATGCTGGTACTCCCGCCACAATGCTGTGAGTTCGATCCTGCAGGGCTCCAGGTTGACTCAGCCTTCCATTCTTCTGTAAGTTGGTAAAATGAGTATCCAGCTTGTTGGGAGCAATTAGCTAAACACATTGTAAACTGCTTAGGGAGTGCTTTGCACTGATAAGCAGTATAGATATGTAACTGTAACTACTATTGCTAGGTCTGTCAGAACTAAAATGGGACAGGTTCAGAAAGGGACAAAAAGCTGAACATCCCTATCTTGTCCAGTGTTAAAAGAATGCCTCAAATGCAGACAACAAAAATCACACTCTTATCTGTCTTTAACATCTGTTTCTTCCAGTTCCTCTTTGGTTAAATGAACTGCCCTTGAGAAACAACCTACGGATTCCTTCAAACAGGGCGTATGTCTTGGGAGGATGCGATTTTTAAATAATAATAATTATTATTATTATTATTATTATTATTATTATTATTATTATTATTTTGCTATGGCACTGTTTTCTTTTTAAATCCAAACTGTATTTTCTGGCAATCCCCCACACAAGCTGCAGCACTTTATTTCCATCCTTAAGAGAGTTCCTTTTTAATCACAAGAAATGCCCTTTCTTTCTTTTTAATTTTTTTAGAGTTATAATGTTATAGTGCTACTGGCAGTTTTTCACTGAAACTGTATCCACACTGCACAGTTCTAGGAGTTTTATACCATGTTAACAACATGGCTCTGCCCCATTTAATCCTAGGAATTCTCTAGTATACTCACTTGAGCTCTTTGACAGACAGTTCTAAATACCTCACCAAACTACAAGTCCCAGGATTCCACAGGACAGAGCCATGGCAGTTAAGATGGGATCAAAACACTATAATTGAGTAGGGCGGATACTACGTAAACTCAAAGAAAGAAAGAAGGAAATTACAAATTCAGACAGGTGAAAAATATGCCCATCCGACCATAGGACTACCTCAGCAATCATATCCTATTTTTTTAAAAAAAGAAACTTTAGGAAGACCCAAGTGCAGAGCTGAGAAATTGCCACCAACAGGCTCACAAAAGAATGGAATGAAGGAACAAAAAGACAGTAACAATGAGAAAACCAGGCAAAAAACCAAGCAGCTATATCACAAGAAGTCATATTTAGACCAATCTGGACAAGCCTGATATTAACCTACCCCAACAGAGGCCACTTCTGCACTACGCTCTTATAGCGCGATGATTCCACTGTCAACATCCTATGGAATCCTGGCGTTTGCAGTTTGGAGAGGGGCTGGCCAGCCCAGGATTCCATAGGATGTTGACCATGGAATCATTGCACTACAAGAGCATAGTGCGGAAGTGGCCAGAGTGTTTTTGAGAATTGTATGACTACAGGGTCTGTTATCCCAGTGTCGAATGCAAGCTAACTTGCTGTCTCAAGGAAACAGACTTCTAGCAGCAGCATTTAGTTAGGAATTGGCAAGCAACACAGCAGCCTTCAAAAGTTCCTAAGACTGGCATATGTTGTATGGTAACAGGTTTTATACCTTGCAATACAAATTCGTGCACCAATGACATTGATTGGTAGAAGTCATAAATGTCACTTCATCCCACCAAATCCCGAAGTTTCCAGGCCTTCCGGTTGTTTACATACTTTCATCTTGATAACTCAGACAGTTCCTGCTGTTCTTATCTCATCCAGCCTGGTTGTTCTCACAGCACCTTCCTGTTGGGATCACGTTCTCCCTCTCTGATCCCCACCCCAGCTCTGGATGCCCCCAGGCACCTATTTGCCACAGGCGCCTTAAGCCTTGTACCTAGATACAACTACAGGCAGCAATTGAAAACTGATAAATTATTCAAACAGCAATTAGCAATGGACATGTAATGAACAGCAATTAGCAATGGATACATTGTAGTGCTAGTGATCTCTAATCCCTTTCATCTACTATCTGGGTTAAATCTGTTCCCCCTTTAATATGAAAGGAACTGAGGACAATCATTTATTTTGTTTTGCTTTAATTTTATTTGATTCACATGGATCTCACTGTTCTCCCAGCATGGGGCCCATCTTTACTGCAACCATGCTGGAGAAGTTTATATATCTATCTAGTAGAGAGCTGTGGCATACAGGCTCTAGTAGTTTGATTTCACATAGGGTTCCATCCCTATGGAATCCAGGGATTTGTAGTTTTGAGAGAAGGTCAGCATTCTCTGCCAGAGAACTCCAATGCTGTTGTTCAGAGGGGTTTGCTAGAGAATTCCAAGCACCTCACTAAACTACAAATCCCAGGATTCCATAAGAGGGAGGCTTGGCTGTTAAAGTGGGATCATAGTGCTATAATTATTCAGTGCAGAAACATGCTGGTTTTAAATCCTTGAACAACTCACACCATACAAAAGGGCAATTGAATTGGGACAAGGTTTCCATCCTTTTATTCCCCCAACCGCTTCTGTGTAATAAACCATTGCACAGAAGGACAACATTTTAAAAAAATAATAATAAAATTTATGATGAGAAGATAATGAAAAATAACGGAAAAACACATACCGTTAATTGCTGCCACCCAGGCTTTTACTGCTAAGGGGTCTTTTTTAAGCAAATTTTTTTTAATAAGCTTGCTGACAGGAAATTGCTAACAGGGGAAAAATAGCAATGACGAAAGCTGCTGTGGTTTCTCTTTCAGAATTCTGTACTCTTCTGCTCACTCCAAAACACATTCATTGAACACAAAATGAACAAGCACATGCTCCTTACTCAAATGTCCCTTACTCAAAAAGTAAAGGACATCTCAGATCTCTCAAAGAGATTTGACTGAAAAGTAAATAGATCAGAAAATAGATTTCACAGTGATTTCTCTCTCCCTTTCTATCTCAGACTGAAACTACAGTAAATTGACCGGCAGGTGATCTCACACCCCATGCTCAGCAAAGGATCTTTCAGATATGCACATACTTTTAAAAAGGAGGAACACACAAGCTTGTAGAGACTGCAGTAGGTTGTTTTTTCCTGAGCCCACTGGGAAGGGCGATATTCCACATACACCCTCCTCTCCCCACTTCCCTCCTGATTTGATTGCACACTATTTTCATACTTTGAACTCAGTTTGCAGCAATTGAAGCAAGCTAAGGACCAAGGTGGAAAGTGGTAGGATGAGAAGGAAACTGAGACATTTTAAAAGCAGCTGAAATGGTGGCACAACAGAGGATTAATTGGGACTGTTCCTGCCAAATCAGGGCAATTAGAAAGCCTGCAAATATCAAAAGGTTTGAGGAATATCTGTACCCTCCTTGTGCGGCCTGCAAGGCATATTCCCTGTTAGTCTCTCCCTGGGCGCAACCAGGAAAAGGAAACCAGCTCTCCGCTTCTGGTATGTGGCAGAAGGCAGAGTAATCCTTTGCGGGGTGGGGGGAGACGATTGGTTTAAGGGATGCCCATCATCACAGCTCCAGGTTAGGGCCGTGATTGGCTCCGTGGAGCTGGATTAGGATCATAAATATGAGATAGAGAGGGTGGTCCTCTTCGGTGCTGTCGCTCACTGCCCCTTAAACAGACAAAGGAGCTTAAGGAACATTCTGAGCATGTGTGCCCAGGATAGTTGATATGCTCAAAATGTTCCCTTCCTCTCTCTCAAAGGAACAATGCTCAGTGTAATTCAGAAGGGCGGTGGCTGCCAGCCTAAAAGACAGAAAATGCAGGAAGGCGATGATGAAGGGGGAGACACGGTGGGACTATGCCCCCTCCTTCTCTGATGCCCAGCTGCCCACCGCTGAGATCTACCCATTAGCCCCCAGCGACACAAAGTCTCCCTAATCAATACCATTAAATTTGGCATAGCTTGTCAGCAAATGGAATTAGCTTGGCATACAAGCACCAAGAAACATCCTGAATTATTCACCACTGTTTGCTTTTTTTTTCTTTTAAAAAAAGAAGATAAAATGCAAGGATATTCTCTGATATGGGACTTTACCTCAGGCCAAAACAATCACTCTCATCGGTTTCTTCTCTGTGTTGTTTTCCTTCTCTCTCTTTCTCTCTCCAGATCAACGTCCTTTATAACCGTATCAGCCATGCCCAGAAATTGTGAGTACTGTAGTTTGTGATATGCAGATCTCTGCAATGTGGATATAGAGAGTGCAATTCACTTAGAAGAGAGAACCAGTGCAAGGGAGTTCAAATGGAACACGCTGCAAGAGAAGTTTCCCCCCACCTCCTCCAATTCAGCAATTTCAGGTTTTCATGTCTCAGAAAAGCACAAATCCAGCTCTTCTCAGAGAAGCCATGCTAGCTTATTACAGGAAATAATAAAAAAAAAGAACAAACAGTTCCGCGGTGCCTTTAAGACCGGAGGTTTTTTGACACAATGAGGTTTCCTGGAGGCAAAGTAGTTCTGAGCAGGTGGATTATAACTAGTAAAGCTCATGCTGGTAGCAGTCTGCCCATCTTAAGGGTGCTATAAAAGTTAGTTTGCTAAACAGGAACCCATCAGAAGCAGAAATCCAGCCTTTGAACTGAACATTCACTTGAAATTCAGAAGTTAACATAGCAAGTTGGGGAGTGCATATGCCAGGTTTCACTCGAAATTCAGGAATTTGGGATTAAATGTTCCTCACAAATTAAATTTCAGATATCTCTGTCAGTAGTACAAACCAGATATATGGGATATAGAGATAGACAGGTTTTGTGTGTATCTGTGGCCATTTCCGCACTAGCCTGTTATAGCGCGATGATTCCACTTTCAACATCCTCTGGAATCCTGGGGTTTGCAGTTTTGGGAGGGGCCGGCCGGCCGGCAAACTGCAAACCCCAGGATTCCAGAGGATGTTGAAAGTGGAATCATCGCGCTATAACAGGCTAGTGCAGAAATGGCCTGTGTTTTGTTTGTTCACTGATTTTCTGGTAACAAATAATGTGTGCATCTTTCTCTTGCAGCAAAAAAGGTGCTGGGAAAGCCAGGCTTGGTGGCCGCTGGAAGTAAAACAAAAGAAGTCCATACATGCACCCAGGCTTGCAAGCCTCAGTGGCAATAAAAGTGACTATTGACTCTATCTTCCCACCGCTTGCCTTTGCCTCGTTGATGCTGAAGTCTGAGCACTCTGCCCTGTGTCCATTCTCCTCCACTTTCTGTCATGTGTGCCTATAATATGTTGCCTGTTACAAGCCACACACAATAAACCATCCTCTCTTCTCTGTGGGATCTCTCTCCCAAGTGCATTCCGTTATGTTGCTAAGCACACAGTGGAAAAGCATGAGAGTGTAGTGTGGTTTACATGTGGGCCTATAGTTCCAAGAGACAGGGGTTCGATCCCTACACAGCCATGGAACCACACTAGCTGACCTTGGGCAAGTATCCCAATTCGACAAAGGGAACGGCAACCTCTTTGGAATAAGGGCTTTTCCACACTGCACTTTCATAGTGCTATTATTCCACTTTCAACATCCTGTGGAATTCTAGGGTTCGTAGTTTACGGAGACCAAAGAGCTCTCCGGCTGAGAATTCTAAATGCCCCTCCTTAAACTGCAAATCCCAGGATTCCACAGGATGTTGAAAGTGGAATAATAGCACTATAACAATGCAGAAAGGCCCTAAATTTTGTCACAAAAACCTTATGGTAGGTTTGCCATAAGTCAGAGCGGATTTGAAGGCACATCACAACAACAAAAACCATGGTGTATTTTATTGTTCCAGACAATGGTGTGTGTGTGTGTGAAAAATGATGCGGGTCTCCTGATAGAGAACGTGAGATGAATTGAAGAAAGCTTGGATAACAACAGAATTTTGTCGTGGGTATGAGAAAGAAATTAATTTGATCTTTATTTTAACATGAATTTGACTAATTTTGCTCTGTTCAAGCAATATATGATATCAACACTGTTATCTCTCAAAATTTGCACTTTTCCAGATTGTGGAATGTAGTTAGACAATTAAAAAAGAAAAAAAGCTAGCAAAAATATTTGGGTATCTTAGGGAAAGACACTCACAAATAATCATATGTTTATGCAAATAGCATTAAAAGACCTTATATTGAGACAATTGCTTGCAAAAATATGCATATTAAACTGCACACAAAAAAGTACACCTGAAAAGAATTGTACCCATATGGGAGTACAAGCTTTCCTGCAAATTTATTTTTTAAAAAATTCAGTGTTTGAGTTGAGGTGAACTTCAGATTTGAGAAATGAGGAACTGAGAATGACAGAAAATATACATCTCTGTTGCAAACAGACATTATCTCCAACTGTGGGAGCTGGTTCCTTTCATGACAGTAGGACCTGAACCTTAACAGAACAATCCAACCTATTTTGGTGAGAAGGTTCAGCTCATTGGGCAGCTTCTTTAAAGTTCAGATTAGAACTCAGGGCAGATTTACCTTTCTGCTGGCACAGAGGTCACGAGCCTCTCTAGACAGAAGTTCTTTGCTGCTGTGAAAAATCTCCTGACTGACTTGAGATATGACAGTACTGCAGTGTCATCTACTGGCTGCTTTTCTTAATGCAATATTTGTCTCATTCTTTTTAAGCCATTTCTGCACTACACTATTAGACTTTCAACATCTTATGGAATCCTGGGGTTTTCAGATTTAGAATTTCAGCGAGAGAGCTCTTTGGCCTCAGTAAACTACAAACCTCAGAATTCTACAGGATGTTGAAAGTGGAATAATAGCACTATAACAGTGTAGGGCAGAAATAGTGAGACTATACCTAAAGGTGAAAGCCACCGTGATATAGTGATTTCAATGTTGAACTAGGATTCTGGAAACCAGGGTTCGAATCTCTGCTTGGCCATGGAAACCCACTGGATGAGGCTGCTCTCTCAGCCTCACTGCCAAACTCCCTCTGATCAAACCCTGCCAAGAAAACCACATGATAGGTGGTGGTGCGCAAGCGTGAGCCACGCGCTCGCGTCCTCCTGCCCCCTTTGGCGGGAGCACGTGTGTCCACAGTGTCACCACAGCAGGAGTGGTGGTGTGCAAGTGCAAGCCAGGCGCTCGCGTCCTCCTGCCCCCTGTTCAGAAGGGACTGAAATCGCTCCCATTCTCCGCTACTGGGAGAACCTCCCGTCTGAAGGCCAGCTTGGGGGGAGGCGGCAGCACAGGGAGCAGGCCTGTTACCCTGTCTATTGGGGGTCCCGGGAGGGGCGCCCAGGTTTGCCAAATAAAATACACATTGGGGAAATTCAGTTGGAGCACTTTCTTGACTAGCGGGAGGCAGGGTAACCTTGCGGCGATCTTTAAACCCAATGTATACGGCTTCAGGTCAGAGAGCAAGCAAACAGGTTTTAAAATAATAAAAATAACAGCTTTATTGAAAGTAAACTGTAAATAAACAACACACACAAGCTAACTAACTTAACAAATGGAAACGGAGAGGTTTGGGAAAAGCGGGTGATACGACACCTGGTCTTGTTGTCCTGAAGAAAACGGGAACGGAAGAAGATGAAACTCAGCGTGGCTGCTGAGGGGAACTCCTGAACAACCGACAAAAAGAAGGGGTGGATGTCCAAGGTGAACCAAAGACGTCCCAAAAATGGGGACTTTTTATAGGGTGGATTGTGCCTACCAGCTATGGCAAGCCAGGTGAGAACAAAAGGAGTTTTGGCACTAGACAAAGGATTTGGAAAGGTTAAGTTTAGCAGGATTGGATTTGCTTTTGTTGACAATAGCGTGGCCGGTACGTTGATGGCCCAACAGAAAGGAATGACTAGGCTGAGAGTCGCGCCACTGTTGTGGAGTTTGCACATGGAAGTTCCCTGAAGCTACGAGTGAGGCTTGAGTTGCTGGCTTGAATGGGGTTTGGAATGTAAGAACTATTAACAGCCGCAGCCAGTATGTGCTTGTTCGGAGAACCTCGCAAACACGTGGAGCGGGGTGGCTGAGAGGGGTCAAGCAAAGGCCGAATTAAACGATATCAAAATGATATCTGGGGGTCCTCACCCAATATGCCATAGCAGAAGTAATAGCCCCCCTCCTCAAAAAATGGGCGATGTTGGGACAATAGCGCACATTTTTCCAATTAAACAACAAAATCAATTTGGCGCCGAATTTAGGACTACCGTTCCAGGGTCATATCACACCAAAGGCAGAAAAGAGTTAACAACACTACTAACTAGCAAAACATTCTCTAGCTATCAACATCCTACACCTAACTACATATTTACAAACAAACATGAATGCCAACCATGGCTGAATGGCAAAATGGTAACATAACAATAATAGTGTGGAAAAATGGCAACCAATGAAGCACAAACTGATACAAATGCAGTAATACAGTAATGAAAACCAAAAAGAATTGCAAACATATAGTTCAGTGGTAATGGCCAACAGAATCGTTCCTGAGGGCAAGGCGGGCAAAGAGGCTGGCCCGGAACTGCGGCAGGCCTGGGAGACTGCACCGGCGGACAAGCGGGCAAAATGTTGAAAGACAATAGTCTGGTTAGAGTTCCAAAGCAAGACAGTTCCTTTGGATACTGGAGGCACAGTTCCTGGTCTGGGGGAGGCAAGGTGTAACCAAAAGTCTCCAGGCACCCCCCCCTTGAAATGGAAAAGTTTGCTGGCTTGAGGTACGGGTAAACACTTGGAAAGGTCCCAAGGCGATGGAAAATGCGGGCCAAAGTTGGAAAAAGTCCTTGTGTAACGGAGTTGCAGGCAAAATCAACTTGAAACCAAACTACCCAAGGTGGTGGTGGAACTAGCCCAGACTTGCTGGCTTCACTGCAGGAAAGAGGCTAGAAGGAACCAAATGGCGGGGGCTGTAGTCAGAAGGGTACGGAGGCTGTCTAGGTGGGCCAGTTGGGGAGTGGCTGTAGCTGGATTCCCACGGTGGCATATGGATACCGGAGTCATCTTGGGCTGGACCCTTGACTGGATTAATGGATTTTCGCTACACACACACACACACACCCTCGGTGCCCAGGGGTGTGGGTCGGTCTGGGGCTGAACTTGGCAACAGGAACTCTCGACCTATAGTTCTGCAGAATGGGGAAACTGACATAAATTAAAACCAATCCTAATATTTAATGCAAGTCCAAGGTCTGAAGCCTGCTGGGAACTGGGTTCGAATTGTGAATTTTGGTCCTCACCATGACCTAAAGGGTTGCAGGCTGGTGGGGACATAAATAGCGGCTGAGTCTGAGGCTGTTTTGGGCCATGGAAGGCTGTCAAAGTGAGGCAGCTGATTCGGAATCTCTGTCTGCGTAGCTGCGCCAAGAGCCAAGGCACTCAGTAGCTGCAATACCACAACACTCCCCTTAGTAAAAGCTGTCATACAAGCAAATGAAAACCCTGGTTCAGCTACTGATCACCTCACAAACACGTGGAGCGGGGTGGCTGATAGGGGTCAAGCAAAGGCCGAATTAAACAATATCAAAATGATATTTGGGGGTCCTCACCCAATATGCCATAGCAGAAGTAACAGGCCCCCTCCTCACCACGGCTCCTGCCCCACTCGCCATGGAGGGAGGCGCTGCAGAAGGGCCGGGGGGCCCCAAGGTGGCACTTTTCCGGGCAGGGCAAGCTGCGCCCGGTGCAAAAGACAAAGGCGTTGGGATTCCTCCCCCCCGGCCAGGGTCGACATCTGGAAACTTTTTCCACACTGCCCCCCCAGTGGAAATGAGAGCGAAACAGAAGCAGAGCCTGGGGGGGGCTCTCAGAATTTTTTCCCCAGGGGAAACGCGAGCTCCTCTTTCCCTCCCTGCCCGCACCCTCCCCCCCGCTCCTGGCCAGCAAGGCGGCTTTGCTGGGGGGGGGAGGCATTGTAAATAATAAATAAATATTTTTATGGTTGGGGGTCACCACAACATGAGGAACTGTATTAAAGGGTTGTGGCATTAGGAAAGTTGAGAACCACTGCTCTAGGCTATCTCTCTATGCCTACAATAAACATGCAAACAAACTAGCCAGTTAATTAAGCATGCAAAGGTTGCCACTCCCAACATATTCTAGCCTGATCGCTAAGGCTAACCCTTAAGGCTCAACTCATTGCTCAGAAAAGAATCAACCACCAGTCCTGTTGGACTTCAAACACAGAAGGGGAAGGGGTGCCATTTTGTTCTTTGGCTTTATCTACTCTGCACAGATGGGTGTTTGAGTAGACACTCAGCTGTGAAACACTCCTTTCTTTTGGTAGCTTATATACACGATAAGGAGACCTTCCCAGTTAATCTTATGAGACATGTTAGTATGAGAGACTCAGACTCAAGTCAAACTTAAGTCACTTCAGTGACTCAACTCGGACTCGATTCAGCCATAAATGATGCACTGACTTGACTCAACTCGAGACTTGTATATTTTTAATGACTGACTTGCTGTCTTTGGTTCAATAACATAGCACATTCATCCAGAAACCTTATGACTTTGAACAACACTTCCATCTCTTTTTGCCTACTAGTCACATGACAATCTGTCTTAAGCCAAAAGGGTGGGTGCATTTCTCAGAAGAGAACAGCAAACAAGTTATACAACAAGCTTGAGGTCTGCTCAGCAGCCTGTCCCCACTACACATCAGAGGAGCCTTCTAAAATGTTTCCTAAGAGCAAAAGAGATGACTCGCCCCCACAGTTCAGGGGGCATTTCTCCGAGGGGAACAGTAAATGTTAGGCAGTGGGCTTGAGGAAGAAGGATCCTTCCTTCTAAAGCTTTTGAATCTTCAGTAATGGGGAGTAAGGTAGGATCCTATTCCCCACTTCCAAAGCTGCAGATGGCAAAATTGCAAATGTGGACAGCTGACTCTGCTTAAATTGTTAAAACTGAATTTATTTCACTCTATCGAATAATTCTGGAATTTTGGTTGGGATATAAAGTTGGCTTCCAGACTTGAGACTTGACTTGAGACTTGACTTGAAAGTATCTTCTAGGACTTGAGACTTGACTTGAGACTTGGAGTAAAAGACTTAAATACATCACTGGATCTTAGAGCCCAAGCAGGCTCATACACAGTCCTTCGAATAGTCTGGACTGAAGCCTTGCCTCGTATAGGGCTTTATAAGTCATCACCAGCATTTTGAATTCTGCTTGGAAAGAAACTAGCAGCCAGCAAAGCTGTTGCAACAAGAGGATTGTATAGTCTCTTGTAGAGAGGAATTTAATGTGTGGAGCTGCATTTTGTGGACTGCAGTTGGCAGCTTGTATCTTCTTTTATTTCTTGACCTTAAGGCAATACAATATCCTGAGCCAACATGGTATGCTGATTTGAGCATTGGACTATAATTCTTGAAACCAGGGTTCAATTCCGTGCTTAGAAATGGAAATCTAGTGGGTGACCTTGGCCATGTCACACACTCTCAGCCCCAGAAAACCTTGTGATAGGGTTGCCTCACGATCATCATAAGTCAGAAATTACTTGAGGGCACACAACATACATCTCCCCTTCACCCAGCCTGATTATCAAGGTAGGAATCACGTGATTCTCTAGATCTAGTTGGACTGCAACTTCCAGCACCCCTAAGTCAGCATGTTCAATGATGTTAGGGCTGTTGGTAGTTATAGTATGACTACATTTGAAAGGCTGCACATTCCTCATCTGTGGCTTACAACAGGGGAGGGAATCATGCAACCATCCAAATGTATACTCTCCAACATTTCACAGAAAAAAATTGGGACATGTCAGGACAACTAACATTATATTCTGGTCAAGATGGCAAAAATTATTAAACAATCAAGGTAGGAAAGGTTGCAGCAGATTGCTTTTGCCTAAACCTACTGGGGAGGGCAAGATTCCATCCACCCCCTGTCTCCTCTACCTCTGCTGAATTAGTTGAGTGCCAATTACATTTGCACTTTGAACTCAGATAGCACTAATTTGAAGTAAGCTGAAAACAAATGGGGAAAATGGAAAAGGGGGTAAGAATGGCACATTTAAAAAAAGGCTGAAAAGGTGGGCTAGCAGGAGATGAATTGGGACTGTCCCTGACAAATCAGGGACAGTTGGAGAATATACCAAATGTTGGATGGCAAATCCCAGCACTCCCCACCATTATTGATAATGGCTAGATATGCTGGGAACGAGGCCAGACATCTAGAAGGTCACATGAGACCTACCCCTGCTTTTAGCAGCATATCAGATGCACTCTGGTCCCCCTGCAAAGATTTGGCCCAAATATTTTAATCCTTTTATTTAGATTTCCATTTAGACGGAGAGGACTCTCACATCCTGTTTCCAAAGCTCCAAACTCATCTTTTTCCGAAGCCCAACTTTGTCCAAGTCTGACATCAGCTGAAAATCTGTCTCAAAAACTTAGACCATTTCGGCACTACACTGTTATAGTGCTATTATTCCACTTTCTATATCCTGTGGAATTCTAAGGTTTGTAGTTTGCTGAGGCCAAAGAGCTCTCTGGCTGAAAATTCTAAATCCCCCTCCCTAAACCCCAGAATCCCCCAGGATGTGGAAAGTGGAATAACAGCACTATAACTGTGTAGTGTGGCAATGGCCATAGTTTCAGCCTTCTCCATAAACTGATAACTTCCTGCTTCTCTGTGCAGATTGCAGGGTTGCCAGGTGTTCATTATTAGCCATGGCCCTTCTAAGAAGGCCAGAAAGCTCATCTAAGGCCGACAGACGTCCCGTATTTATAAGGAACATCTCCTATTTGAAAGTTGGAAAGGTTTTCTTTTTGTATAGAATGAAGGAGATGATCCCCCTCTGGGGAAAATCCCCCCCTTTTTTTTTTAGGGTATGGGCCCTTCATAAAGACAGAATGTGTATCATGTAATTTATGCATGTGGACAATATACAAATTTTTACAGAGAAACAAACAGGCAAGTTAATTGTAATCAATACTCCCATTTGATTTTTTGGGTAGAACAGACTTGTAATTAACTCCTTCCTGATTGTCAACCCTGCATGTGATCAACTTCGACTGTCCCTTACTGCTGCAGTACGCTGAAAACCTGGCAACACTAGTGAAGAATGATGATAAGGTTATGATTCTCAAAAGGGCTTTCCACCAAGCATGTCAGGTTTCAACACAGAGATGCCAAAGGTTAGAACGGCACATTGGAAGCAGCAAGCCTGTTTAAGCTGAGTGTGCAGAAGGGAGGGAGAAAACTTCTAATACTGTACTATACTTCCTATTCTATGGGTGCCCTGTCCACGGGCTCTCTTTCCCTTTGGACTTCATCTCCCAGGAGCACTTGCCAAGAAGGCAAGGAAAGGGTCCAGACTCCATTTCCCACCATGCCAAGCAGCCAGTTTCCTTCTTCTATAGAGAAAAAATAATAGAAGTTGCACACTATCAGGATTAGACAGTAACCAGCTCCAACTAATCTGATTTTATAACCTAATTTCCAAGGAAAATAGAGATTTTGGCTATGGAAATGCAACGGATTATAAAGACATCACTTTCAGCCCATAGAGACTGAGGATCATCTGTCAGTTCTCATCGGAAATTTGTAGGGAAGGGGATTGTAGCACTAGTCTTCTTACAACAAAAGCAACCAAGGATCCTCTTCATAGCTTAAAAAGGAGGAGGGAAGGGGAGTCAAGAAACAAAATGTGACAGTATCTTTAAGACTAAGGCCATTTCCGCATTAGCCTGTTACAGCGCTATGATTCCACTTGCAACATCCTCTGGAATCCTGGGGTTTGCAGTTTCGGGAGGGGCCTGTCGGCCCTCCCGAAACTGCAAACCCCAGGATTCCAGAGGATGTTGAAAGTGGAATCATAGTGCTATAACAGGCTAGTGCGGAAATGACCTAACTGTAGCATGAGGTTTTGTGGATATAGATCCAGTTCTACAGATGCAGTACAGACTGATATTAAAGCCTCAAGCCATAAAGCACATTTATACAACTGTGGGTACTGGATAAATATCTGTACACAACTGTACAAATATTTCTCTTCCCCCTCCCCCCTTTTTATGCTGCAAGAGACTAACAGGGCTGCTTCTTTGAAAATTTGCTCCCTTGAAGACTCAAATTGGGGTTTGTATGTGTGTGTTGTGGTTCTCAATGTCTCTCCAGACTTTTTTTTCAGCTCCCAGAATCTCCGATCATTGCCCATGCTGCCAGAGGTTTCTGGACAATAAAGTACTGAAGACCTCCCCTCACCTGCCAAAAAATCTACTGTTTTCTCTAAATTTCTACAGGGAACCACATGGAATCCCACCTTCTACCATCCCATAATTTCCCACCGTAGACAAGATAGGGAGATATCCATCAGTCAGCAGCAGTAGTACTTAGAAAACTTCACTTGACTGGACTACAATTCTTATGGCCATTTCCACACTACACTGTTAAACTGCTGCTATTCCACTTTCAATGCCCACTTTCAATGGCCATTTCCGCACTGGCCTGTTCTAGTGCTATGATTCCACTTTCAACATCCTGTGGAATTCTGGGGTTTGTAGTTTACTGAGACCAAAGAGCTCTCTGGCTGAGAATTCTAAATGCCCCTCCCGAAACTGCAAACCCCAGGATTCCACAGGATGTTGAAAGTGGAATCATAGCACTAGAACAGGCCAGTGCGGAAATGGCCTAAGACTGCCCAGATATGTCCATAATTTCCATCCCCTTTCCCTCTCCATGGACTTGTCTATGCCAGTCCACATCAGAGCACTACAGTGTTAAAGTGCTGCTATTCCACTTTCAACGCCCTGTGGAATTCTGGGGTTTGTAGTTTACTGAGACCAAAGAGCTCTTTGGCTGAGAATTCGAAGTGCCCTTCCCTAAACTACAAACCCCAGAATTCCATAGGAGGTTGATAGTGGAATAGCAGCACTTTAACACTGTAGTGCAGAAATGGTCTTACGTCTCGCTTAAAGCAGCGCTTGCCTGCCTGCCTGTCCATCCATCCCTCCTCGGTAGGGCTTTCCAAATTTGCACCCTCCTGACTCAACCAGAAGTGGGTTGACACTGAAGAGACTTCGGCCATTTCCACACTACGCTGTTATAGCGCTATGATTGCACTTTCAGCATCCTGTGGAATTCTGGGGTTTGTAGTTTACTGGCTGAGGATTCCAAAGTCCCCTCCCTAAACTGCAAATCCCAGGATTCCATAGGATGTTGAAAGTGGAATAATAGCACTATAACAATCTAGTGCGGAAATGACCTTCAGGTAGCAAAGGCCATTTCCGCACTAGGCTGATATAGAGCTATTATTCCGCTTTCAAGGTCCTATGGAATCCTGGGATTTGCAGTTTAGGGAGGGGACTTTGAGGCCCCTCTCTGAACTGCAAACCTCAGGATTCCATAGGACCCTGAAAGTGGAATAATAGCACTATAACTGGCCAAACCATCTTGTTACGAGGTCAGTGGGGGAAGCAGTTTGCCACAGCACTTCCCTCAGCCCAGGATATGAAAAAGAGCAAAACTGGAGAAGGGAAGAGAGGAAAGGGAAATAAATTGACTAGGCCACTTTCTCATGTGCTACCCATTGAAACTGTATTTCGCTTGACAAAAATTTATTTTAATGAACGGTATCAGCACAAAAAACCACACTTCCACAGGGACCACCCTCAGGGACTACATTTCCCGTCCTGCCACGCCACTTCCCCTCCCCTTTTTCTTTTTTTGCTTCTCCTGCCCCTCCCTCTTGCCTTCCCCTTCCGATACGGAAGCCCAGAGGCGTTGTTCTTCTCCTCCTCCTCCTGCTTTTCAGCCCAGGGTAGCGCTGGGCCGGGAGGGCCGCCCAGCCGGGCTGGCGGCGGCGGCGGCGGCGGCGGGAGGAGGAGGAGGAGGAAGAAGAAAATGGCGGCGCCGCTGCTGTCCCTCTCTGAGGGAGAAGGCGCCCGGGCGCGGCGGCGGGAGCAGCTCCGAGCCTGGGCAGAGGCTGAAGCGGCGGCGGCGGCGGCTTCTCTTTGCCCGGCCCCGCCTCCCGCCGGCTCCGCGCCTTCGCCTTCTCCCGGGCAGCCGGCGGCGGCGGAGAACGAGACGGCGCCCGTGACGGGGATGGGCTCCGGCGGCGGCGGCGGAGGAGGAGGCGGCGGCGGCCGTCGCCCGCGCGCCGTCCGTTTCGACGCGGCCGCCGAGTTCTTGGCGTGCTGCGCCGGGGCCGAGTTGGAAGCGGCGCGGGAGATGCTGAGCGCCGACCCCGGGGCCGTGAATGGGACCAACGCGGACGGCATCAGCGCCCTCCACCAGGTACCCCCTCCAGGCGAGGCGCCGCACTGTCCGCAAGGGGAGCCCTGGTGGAGCTGCGACCGCTATTCCTCCCCTCCTTTCCCTCCTTTCCGCCCTCTCCTCGCTTCCTCCTCTTTCTGCGGCGATGGCCGTTTCCACACTAGACTGTTATAGTGCTATGATTCCACTTTCAACATCCTATGGAATCCTGGGGTATGCAGTTTATGAAGAGGCACTTAGAATTCTCAGCCATAGAGCTTTTTGGCCTCAGTAAACTACAAACCCCAGAATTCCACAGGATGTTGAAAGTGGAATAATAGCACTATAAAAGTATAGTGCGGAAAGGGCCTGTGTCCTCTGGCCAAAGTAACGCACAGAAATCCTCCTCGAAGCGGCCGCTTGAGTCTCGAGTAACCACCTAAGAATCGGTTCTCCTCTCTCCTTCTTCACAGGTCTTTAAACATAGAAGTTTGGCTGGCCAGAGTTGGTGGTGGAGTCATGCCCCGCCAGGGGGTTCGTCTAGATGGCCTTGGCAGTCCCTGGGAGTCTGTGGAGATAGAGATTTCTCAATGTGTGCAGAAATGCGGGCATTCAGCACTAAGCCATGGGCTTGAGCAGACTGGGTTAAGGTTTAGAGCTGGATGCAGTTGTGTACTGTCATTTTTGATTTATCTGTTTAAATCGATTGGAGGCGAGGGAGTCAGCTGTGGCCACTTCCGCACTAGACTGTTATAGCGCTATGATTCCACTTTCAACATCCTATGGAATCCTGGGGTTTGCAGTTTAGGGAGGGGCCTTTGAGGGTTGCTTCATGGGGGCCTTTGAGGCCCCTCCCTAAACTGCAAACCCCAGGATTCCACAGGATGTTGAAAGTGGAATCATAGCGCTATAACAGTCTAGTGCGGAAATGACTTACGTCTAACTCTAGTCCTGCCGGTTTCAGTGGGTCTGCAGTAAGTGTGGTTAAGGTCTCGATCCAGCCCAAAGTCATTCATGGTAAGGTTAGGGTCTGGAACACCTGATCAGAGTGACTCTGCACATGAAAAGTCTATTCTGCCTTTACAGTCCTGAGCTGTTACTCTGATTTTCTGGCCTGTGATGTTTCTGAAGACGAAGTCACACTTGAGTATCTGCAGCTCGTTAGTAATGAGTTATAACCACCTCTAGCCCATTCCATTCAGCAAGTATAGATTCGTCTGGACTTTGCTCCTAGTTCAAAAGTGGTAATAGTGCAGTCATTAAAAGCTCTGGCTGTTCTTTTTCTAAACTGAACACTGCCCCAGATCACAAGTTTCCAGATAACGCAGAATGATACAATCATAAAGTTGAAAGGGGCCTCATGAGCCATCAAGTTCAACTCCCTGCTCAATGCAGGATTTCTAGCTAAAGCATCCCTGGCAGGTGGCTAGTATAGTTTGCATCTGCAAGGCTAAAATGAACCTTTGAGTATCACTTTACTTGATAGGGATGGTAATGTCTGATTGCTCAATCAGACATTACCATCCCTATCAAGTAACGTGATAGGAATACATTGTAGGATAAAATGGTTAGTGGAAATGGCCACCAGTAAACGCATGGTTTACATTGGCTGCTATGACTTATCCTTAGGAAGGGCATAAAGTACTTCTCAATCACTCCAGCCCCAAGAATGCGCATTGTTATACCAAATGTACTTACTCTTGTTAATTGTATGGCACATACTTTGGCCAGCATCCTGTTTGTGACTTATGCTCATGTAAATCCCTTTTAGAATAGGACATATGGAGGGCTGTTCTCTTACCCTGGTGCTTCATCCAGAAATATGTGTGTCCAGTAGCTGTCAAGCTCCAGAGGAGATGCTGATACTGCTTCTTAACCAGGGGGAAGGGAGGAAGGCAGTTCAGACCATGAAGATGTAGCTGCTCTGAGCTCCTGGGGTAAGGAAAAAAAGCAAGCATGGTGAGATGGTCTCAGTTTTGGACTATGATCCTGGAAACCAGGGTTCGATTCCTCCGTCGGACAGGGAAACCCACTGAGTGACCTTGGGTGCATCACACATTCTGCCCCAGAAAACCCCATAACAGAGTCGCCATAAGTTGGAAAAAACTTGTTAGGATGCAACAACAACAACAGATGTTCCATTTGAGAGCATACGGTCATTTCTGCTCAGCCGTCATCACAACAAACTGAGACCCATTTGCTTTTCTGTGGTCTGAATCGCCTCCCTTCACCACCAGTAAATGACAGCAGCAGGCGGTGGGAGAATACAGAACTCCCTGTGTAGACCACACATACATATGTAGCATCTCCTCCATAGTGTGCTACTAGAACACTATCTGCCCTGGCTTATGGTTGTTCTCCCAAAGTTCCTGGGCAAGAATCTTTTTAGATATATTTCATGAGATCCTTTCCCACAGGAGTGGGGAACGTGTGATCTTCCCAATATTGTTGCATTACACCGTCTTTAATGTTGGCTTGGGCTGGTGGAAGGGGCTTCTAGAGAACTGGTAGGAACCTGCAGTGGGTTCAAGGAACAATTTTCTGGTACTTGGACCCTCCAGGGGTTGCACACAATGCCAGAAATGGAGAAGAAACAAAAAACAGAAGCTGAGGTGGTTTTTTAAGGATAAAACTGTATATTGACTCTGCAACCTGTTTGGGAAGTGAGCTGCCAGTCCTGGAGGCTTCCGGGGAGAAAATTCACCCTTTCTTTGGCTAGAAAAACAGCAGTCTCAAGAGTCTGGACAAGTCAAGAGCTGCAAAAATGGATTCTTGAGCTGTGGTGCCCACCTCTGGACTAGAAGTTGCCCACCTTGGTTTAATTGGTGATGGAAATTAGTGCCAGATTACAGGTATTAAACCAAGAAGATTGCAGTGAATAGCCCTGGAATACGGTCTTGTTTTTCACCTGTGTAAGAGAAATGATTTCCTTTGTGCAAACCTCTAACTGTTTGTGTCAGTGTCACTAACACCATCACCAGAGATTGAAATAATGCCATCCTTGGTCTGATACTACCAGATGTGTTTTTAAGCATATATTCAAAGGCTGAAGAGATCTTGTATTCAGGCCACTCTTAAACTATCATCAGTCAAATTGCACATCCTGATGAAAGATAGGATTTTGGCACTGTCCAATTGCAAGATGTTGCTTCAAGGGCCTGGTGTAATGTTTAAATTCTGATTTCCTTCTCAGCTGCACCACTCATGAACATTTGGCAAAATGGACTAGATGCTGAGGAAACTCATGACTGGGGTGACTCGGAAGAAGGGTTTATGCCAGTCCTGCTCAAGATTAATCACTGAAAAAGTTGGATTGGGAACAGAAGGGGGGCTACCACGGGCCAGGTCTAGGGTCCCGTAGGTTAGTACATTTCTAGACATTCTGCTGTAAACCAGTCTTCCAAATAAGTCGACAAAAATCTCCATCCTGCTCCTTCTTGATCCCCAGTTTGGTTTGTTATTTCTACCACACTGACAAACATTCTCTATAGAATGAGAGGTGGGTTCACTTCTTGCTAGTTTTCTTGGTCACCTGGAGTTCATTTTTAACTCATTACAGGTAGCTAGCTTTACACAAGTTGTCTGCTTCTTTCTTTGCCTGACACTGGTTGTGTGCACACAGAGTGGTGAGCAAGAACGTACCAGAAACTTGACTTATATTGAACAGCCTCTATGCTGGTATATGCAGCTCATTACCAAACCAGTCAGAAACAGAAAGTTTATTGTGATGTTCAAATGTGAGATCCTGGTTTGTTACTCCGCCCCAAAAGCTGAGGCAGTCAAAGTTTATGAGGTTCAATAAACCTGGTTCGGATGGTTGTATTTCGTGTGGCCTAGGATGGGGAAAGTATTGCCTTGAGGTCACAGGTAGCCCTCCAGGGGTTGTTTTTGAGGCCCTTGACGCCTTCAGACTCCTTGAACCAGCCTTTATTGGGAAAAAAGGACTGATTGCCTTTCCTTGAAGACCACAGGATCAACAATTTGAAATACATTTTAGGCCTCCCACCTTCGTGCTTTCAAAAATACCCAAAACCAGGAGTGGCTTTCAATGTGTGGTTTTTGTTTATTTGTTTTTGAGAAGTCCTTGTGGCCACTTCAGAGGGTCCCAGAGGTTGTCCACATGTCTTTTAGCTGGCAGGAGGAACCACTGTGAGTGAACAAACTGCAGAAACTAACATGTAGGTTGTTCTTGGTGGCTCACAGTTTTGTGTGAATATGGGCAGTATAAGTCTTCTGATGAGGCTAGCATGACTTGTGCATTGCTTGAATTACACTTAAAGGCCAAATTATATACCCTGAAGGCAGCAGATCCCTTCTGATCTTGGAAAGTGAGCAAGGTCAGGCCTGGTTAGTGTTTGAATGGGGGCTGCCAGGGAATAATAGATGCTATAGTTCAGAGGAAAATAATGGCAAACTGCTTCTGGATTTAAAGCTATTCTCCTTAATTGATTGGCTAAAGAGGAGGCTCAGTTCAAGATGACAAGGCAATTACATCTCTTCAGAATTTTTAGGACTGCAGCTCCCATAATCCCTTCCCACTGGCTTTACTGGCTAGAGCTGAAGAGAGTTATAGCCACACAGAGAAACAACTCAAGAGGACCAGAGTTGTTTTCAGAAGTTCAGGAATGCATTCAGCCATACTTGGTGGAAATAAGGAACACGAAATATATAACTTTTTGGCTCTATGGCTTACGTAACCTCCACCACCCCCAAAACTCACACCGGATATATTCCACAAGTGTGTTTAGTGCAGCTGTACCAGTGCTGAGTGGCTGTGTCTGAAATAAATTCCCTTTTCCTGGGTTTCTAATTAGGCATTGGGGCTGTTGCCTATACTGTTCTCCTTGCCCACCCCCATGTCTGCCCCACATATACAGTTCTGCTTCATTTTCCATTACTTCATTCCCGTGGTGTTGCCTGGCTTCTTGCCCTGATCCTTGTCCTCCCACCAACTCCAAACACTACTCTGTCAGACTGACTGAGGGGTGCAGGGTTGTAGGAAGAAATTCTGCTTTGGGAGAAAATGAGGGTTCTTTCCCATGTAAGGTGTGCTGCCCTGGGATTTAGAACTAATAATAGGGGACAGCATCAGCGAATGGGTTTTTGGGTCTTTCAGGGAATTGCAGACATTGCTTAAAGAAAAGGTTGGTGTTGTATGTTGAGAATTCCCCTGTGGTTTCAGAAATGTTCGCTGCAAAATAGAAACATAGGGATGAGGTAGAAATGAATGGTGAGGATTTTAAAACACTTTGAATGAGGAAGGTATGTGCATTCTGGACAGTCAGCCCTCCACATCCATGGGTTTAATGTTTGCTGATTTGGTCATTAGCAGATTATTTGCTGCCACCTCCACTACTGCCCTACACCGTTTTTAATAAAGACACATAAATCTTGCCTCACATTCACAGTCTCTCTGCAAGCCTCGCAAGACTGAGAGAGACTGCAAATATGAGGTGAGGCTTGTAAGTCCCTATTAATGGCATAAGGCAGCAGCAGAGGTAACTGCAAGCCCTGCTAGCTAGCTACTTCTGCCTTGCAAAGGAAACCCACCGCCTCAAATGCAGAACTGGGTAGCTGGCATGCTTCTCACCACAGATTCAAATGTATACTGTACGTTTGCCTCTGCAGTGGGTTGAATCTGTGGATTGTTTTGTACTTCTTTGCATGTGTTAAATGTGGTTTAGGGGGGCTTGTAGGTAGTCATATTTTTCTACTTTCCCAGGGGTCCTGTAGCCCTAACCCCTTTGGATGTGGAGGGGACAACTGCAGTTGCAGAGTTGAGGGGGTCTGCAATTGCCTGCTAAAAGGTGGAAAAAAATAAGATTGTGAAATTTCAGAAACTAATGGGAAGGTTGAGAACAATTTCCTCTGGAGTAGTTTTTCAGTACCTTGTATAGCTCTTTTGTTCTTTCTTGCTTTCTGAAGCGAGATAGTTGATGCACAATAAGAACATCTGTAACCTGTAATTTATACAGATTAAGTAATTCGGCTTTTCTCAGAGGCAGAATTTGAGCTACCTTGGCAAATAGATAGCTTTAAAAACAAAAAGTACAGTATACATTGTCCTGCATAACGGTGATATACAATGGCTAAGAAGGACAGGCCATGTTGTGCAATGGTTAATATTCCACTTGAGTTGGGAAGATGAGGTTCAAATCCCCATTCTGCCTTGAAATTCACTGGGTCTTCTTGGCCCAGTCAATATTCTCTATCTTAACTTTCTTCCCAGGATTGTAAAGATAAAATGAAATTAATACAATAATTAAAAAATGAATGAATAAAATAGAATGAGAAATGTATGTGCCACCCTGGCATTGCATGTGAAGAGAAAGGTGAAAGCCCCTGCAAATAAGCAAACAGTTCTGCCCAAATCTCTAGTGTAGACAACACCAATCTTGTACTTCTATTTCCCTTGGCTAAGCTGCAAAGTGTGGCTATTATACACCCATGTGCATGTGTCTTGGAACTTGGAATTGCCAACATACCTCAGTGCAATAACTTGAAGAAGAAATGAGTACAAGATGATGTGATAACTTTCCTCAAATACAGGAACGGCTGACATACTGGTGATGGAGCAAGTGCCTTTTTTCCCCTGTACCAGATGGTGGGATTTGATAAAAGTATGTCAAAATACAATAAAACAGAATTGGACTATTTGGAGGATCTTCTTGATAGGACAAGCTGTTCACTACTGGAAAGAACTGTCTCTGAAGCTAGTAAGCTCTCTTTTGTTGGACGTTTTTTAAGCAGACATTGGATGGGTCTCACTTGGAAGTAGATTCCCTGCATTTGCAAAGCTTGGACTAGAAGACCTTTGAGCTCTCTTCGGAAATCAGTTGTTCTGGTGCAGCTGTATAGCACAGTAGTGGTTGACACAGGGAGCAGATGAGGTGACACAATACGCCCCATATGGTCAAAGATACTTGATTTTGTTAAGATGTAGCCACTGGCTACTCCAGCAAAGAAATATGTCTGCATTGCCTGTATGAATTAGATAACACAACAAAGCAAGTTAAATTGGCTCTGTTGAACTTCTTGACCTTGTTTTCCAACAGAAGTGAGTCCTGTTTTCCAGCCACCTCCCTGTTTGACTTAAAGTCTGTTCATTTCTTAGAATATCCTCATTGCCTCCTGTTCCCAAAGTACCCGGGTGTTTTTCATCTCTGCCAGGTTGCCCCTCTGGTGCTTCTTTGGCTTTTGGCCAGGGTAGAATTTAGAATAGCCGGCAGAACAACATGTTTTGTGGATGGCAGACAGCGTGTTATAGTAGGAGACCTGTTTGTGGAAAGTTTCCTCTGCATTCTGGGAGGGGAAAAAAAGACCCTGGGAGTTGGACAGAGGAGCAGTTTCCAAGGTGTAGCCAAAAATAGATGGACAGGCCTGGGACTTCAAGTTGATGGTTGGTTTGTTTTTGTTTTTTGCTTATGTTAAATAATGTCTGATTCAGGATAGAGAATTGACTAAGCCTTGGCCAAAGAGATCAAGGACCTGAGAATTTCCTTGGACACAGATCATAAGACAGTATGGCTTTGAGTCTTGTATTCAGCATGGTAAAGTGGTTTGAATATTGGACTAGGACTCTGGTAGACAAAGGTTCAATTTCTGCTTGGTGTGGAAACCAACTAGGTAGCCTTAGAATCATAGAGTTGGAAGAGATCACAAGGGCCATCAAATCCAACTGCATACCATGCAGAAATACACCAGCAAAGCATTCCCAACAGATGGCCATCCAAGCTCTGTTTAAAAACTGCCAAAAACTGCCACCACACTCTGAGGCAGCACTGTTAAAGTGCTCTTACTATCAAGAAGTTCTTAATGTTTAGATGGAATTTATTTTCCTGAAATGTGAAGCCATTGCTCCGTGTCCTGGTCTCTGGAGCAGCAGAAAACAAGCTTGCCCCATCCTCCATATGACATCCTTTCAAATATTTGAACATAGCCATCATAGCTCTTAACCTTCTCTTCTCCAGGCTAAGCATATCCAGCTCCCTAAGCCATTCCTCATAGGGCATGGTTTCCAGGCCATCTACCATTTTGGTCTCCCTCTTCTGGACGCATTCCAGCTTGTCAATATCCTTCTTGAACTGTGGTGCCCATTCCAGTTGGGGTCTGACCAAAGGAGAATAGAGTGGTACTATCACTTCACTTGACCTAGACACTGTACTCCTATTGATGCAGCTCAGAATTGCATTGGCTTTTTTTAGCTGTCACATCACACTGCCAACTCATGTTCAGCTTGTAGTTTACTAAGACTCCTAGATCCTTTTTCCATGTACTGTGCATCAAGCCCTGTGTCGCCCATCTTATAACTGTGCATTCTGTCCACTCCCAAAGTCTTAGGAGAAGGCAATGGGAAACCCCTTCTGAACAAATCTGACCAAGAAAGGTTCACCTTAGGGAGTCAGAAACTACTGGAAGAGACAAAACAACAACAAAGCTGTTGAAGTTTCTAGTACAGTTGGCCATGAATCCATACTTGGAAGAAAATGGGCTTGGTCTTCTATAAGTACAGTGCACCCTCCATATATGTGGGCGTTCCATTCCAAGAACCCATGCAAATGGCAAAATCTGCACATCCTTGGGTCCTAGTTTATAGGTAGCGGTGATGTGTGCGCAGATGCTTCAGTGCATGCATGTCACACCATTTTAAGTATGGGACACAACACGGTTGTGGAGAATCAGATTTTCATGTCTGTAGACTGTAGAGGTAAGGAGGACACATTGTGCTAAGAAGTTACAAGGTATAAAGATAAGGTTTCCCCATATAATGGAAGGGTGGTCTAGAGAAAGGTGGAAAAGCAGCCCTGTTTAGGAATATAAGCAGGATAATCAGGGTTGAAAAGACCCATTACATTGTGGGCCACAAACTTTTTTTTTTCTTTTTGATCAGGAGAATAAATGTATATTTAGCAAGTACAGTTTCTAGAACAGGCAAGTGCCTCCACCCAAAGAACTCCCAAGCTCAAACCCTTTCCACTGATTCCCATGGGACGTGCCTTCTAAATATACACAGTTCCCTTGATGAAAGCTGGTTTTGCAGGTGGGAGGAGTGATGCTGAGACCAGAGGCTTGGGGCATGGCTGTGGCAAGTAGGGGACCTGAATCTTCTCTAATGCCTTCTTTCCTTGTCCTCTTGAGATTCCGGTGGAGGTGCAGAGCTGGGAAGGCAAGACAGAGCTCCGACCCCCGAGTTCATTGGAAAGAAGCTGGCCCTGACAAAGAGAAGCGTGGAGCTTTTGCTCCGTGCTCAGTCCAGGAATGTCTCCGAAGAGTTTCATCTGCTCTTGTTTGTGGAAAATGAAATCTTTGCATTCCAGGCTGAAGCTATTAATATCAGCACTCAGATGGTTGAGTGAAACAGCCAGCATCTTTCTCCATGCCTATCTCTGTTCCCCCAGCCACACCCAGCATGGAGGCTAAGAGAGTAACTTGGGGTCCTCTTCATGGGACTCTGCCCTGCCCCTAGCTGAGTCTGCTCATAAGCCCCTGAAAAGGGCCCGAGTCCCTTTTTTCTTCTTTAAGAGATCCCATCTCACATGCAGAGGGGGCATAACTCAGCCACAGAATATAGGGGTTTCTTTGATTCATTTTGGGGTTTCCCAAAGAATTGGAATCCAACATTCAGCTCCAGCAGATCCAACCTGCTAGCCTTCTGCTGCCTTTCCATGCATCCAAGCTTACCTAGTTAGCCCGCTGCCCTCACATACACTTTGTAACTAACCAGTCCACTTCCCCGAGAATGGTTCAGTGGATTAGGCATATGACTTAGATAAGGGATACCTGGATTTAAAACGCAGCTTAGCCACTAAACTGACTGGAAACAATCCCAATTAAAATAGTCACTGTTCCTCCATACAGCCTATCTCTTGAAAGGAGGGCAGAGAAAGAACTGCGTAACCTACCCTGAGATCTTTGAAGGAAGGATGAGAAAAATAATTTAATGCCATCTTCTTGGGAATGCAATATCTCTGATTCAAGACTAATTCAGGGTTGTATGTATTCAGCAATATTGCACAACTGTAAATTCTCTGCATCCTTATTTTGTTTTTGTAAAAAAAACTAGTCCTTAAGTCTAGAAACATAGACCTGTGCTTGAAATAACTCAACATTTCCCAATGGTTATCTGTGTGGTCTTTGGCTCTCTACATATGACCCTTTGCCCTCACCATGATAATGATAATAGAATATGTTACACATATGAGCTAAGTATGTTCCAAATTTGCAGAATTCTGTTAGGTCGATGAATGTACTTTGTTGCCCTAATCTATAGTGGTAACAAAATTCTTGGTGCAGAATTTTGGAGCATTTTATATAGTGTCAGCTGTATGCAATTTTGTTTTGTGGTAACATGGTTGTTTAGTGTTTGTGTGCATATGAAATGCCAAGTGGTTTAACTCATTACATGTGGCACTTTACAGCCCTGGAGAAACAGTTTTGAGAAGTGTGGCACTTTGAAAACAGCATTCTGAAAGGTGTGATTCAGTTTATATATTTCTGGGGCTTATCCTGCACTAGCAACAACAAACAGAATTGGTGCAGAGATGAATAACTTAGTAGTATAGCACATATGGTATGTGTAGATCCATTTTCAGATAAAGGGACCACAGATGGCAAAGATCTCTTCCCAGATTCCTTGAAGAGTTGTTGCTAATCAAGAGCAGACAATGCATTATAGTCGTTTAGCTACTGATATAGGACCTAGACATCCAAATTCAAGTCACCAGTGAGCCATGAAACGCACATTGGGCCAGTGAATGTGTCTGTCGCTTAGCCTGACTGACCTCACATTATTGCAGAGTTGGGGAAGAGAGCCATATAAACTAATAGAAGGAAAGGCAGATTAGAAATAGAACAAATAAACAGAAAATACAGGGCATATGGAACTGATCTAAAGCAACTCCCTTGATTATTTGATTGACGCTCTGTAAGTTCCCCAGGGAGTGTTTTCTCTGATTCTTTTCTAGGAAAACCTGGGAAGTTTGATCTTTCAGTTCCCCTTGCTTTGGTTCACTTGGTGTTTCTTGTTTGAAAAGAACTGAAGTTGTCCCAATTTTTTTATTCCAAATGTGCTCAGTACAACACACCCACATTACTGTCGCTTGTTCCTGAACCAGTTTTATTCTGCATGGTTTCTTTGACTGCAGTTCCAAAGGCTGTTATTAAAGGCAGATGAAATCTAGCAGAAGCTGCTGCCTTCAGTTCTGACGTCTTTTGTGCTGGAAGCAGAGAAGTAGCACAGCTGCGTATTCTTGGCATGGGAAGGGACATCAAAGACTTTCTGGCCCAAATCTTCTTGCTTCCCACCCACACCACGCTAGGACTTGATAGAAAGTGCAGGTCTCCTATGATTATGATGTATCTGCCGCATAGAGAATCTTGCAGCACATCTGTTCAGCACGGAGTGGCAGGGGGATGCCTCTAGGAATCTTAATTTGTTCATTTAAAACAAGTTATCCCTTTGAATTTTGGTGGATGTAAATTGCTCACACTACATAGTTGCCACTTGATATAATTGCAAATCATGGTTTGACTACGAAGCCATGTGTCTTGTTTTCTTCCTCCTCTCCTTACGTTAATTCCTGTCTGGCACAAACCATTATTTTTACTTCTAAACCAAGGCTGGGCAACTTTGACGATTTGCAAGGGGCAGTTTTCTGCACTGAGCATCTGCAAGTACGCACAGGCGGCTCAAAATGCTCTCTCTCCAAAGAACAGAAACAAAACTGTAAGTGATCAGAACTCCACTTCTGGTTTTAAACAATTTTGTTGATGTCAAACAGTACACGGGCCTTTGTAAACGGATCCAACCAATTCAACCTTTTTGTCAAAAATAGGACAGTTAAGAGGCCCCTCCAGCCATTGATACCATAGTAGGTTCCATCAGAAAGCAACCCACTTTAATGTCATGTCTGAATTTAGTGAAACCGTCATTATCTTGGCCCCTCCAATTTCACAAGGGTTTGGGGTGTGGAACTTTTACAAAAGTGGAAAAATTGCAGATAACTCTCCACTGCGATCCCCCTGCCATTCCCTTGCCTTTAAATGCCGGGGCCAGACACAAGGGAATGGGAGGGGAAGCTCCAGAGGGGAAAAGGAAGGCTTGCCTGAGTCTTCCACCGTTCCCTTCCCTTTTGCCTTGGCATGAGTTCTCAGTGCCAGCGTCAGATGCAAGAGAATTGCGGGGGGGGATCTCTGGAGGGCAGAAGGAAGGCACACACATGCCTCCCCCCTCCCACCATTTCCTGCCTTTTGTGTGGGCGCTTATCTTCCAAAATACAAAGGAATGAGAGGAGGAGAATGGGGGCAAAACACAAGGGAATGGGAGGAGGAGAATGGGAGAAGGTGCACACACCTTGCAAATAATCAAATTCGTGAAAGTCAAACCCACAAATGTGGAGGGAGGACTGTATATGGAACCAGGAAACTGTGGCTTGTGTTTGCCATTCAAACAATGGCTTGCAATCCTGATTTGTAAGCAGGGGACAATCACAGTTGCTAGTTGGAATGTTATCGCAAACCATGGTTTGCCTTTTGGTCCTGACATTGTACTGTTGTGGGCTGTACTACAACTGAAGTAGTGACGATGCCACTTCAGCATGAGTACTTCCCTATTTCCTTGTATGTTCTGTTTCTTCTTGCCCCACACCAGAATGACTGTGCCCCCTTAAGGGTAGAGCAGAAAAAATGTCTAGTTAGCGTCAGTGTGACAGGTAACCTTTTAGCTTTGCAGCTGGTGCAGTCAGCCTTCCACTTTCACAGAAGTTAGGGGCACAAGACCCCCACAAAACTGGAAAAACTGCAAATAAAAAATAAAATTGCAACTTTTTTTTTAACCTGAGAACACTTCTCTTGGTCCTCCAGGGCAAGTCTGTGGTCCAGAAGTGGACCACAGAGTCACACTGGAGGACCTAGCAATGCCTAGAAAATGTTCTCTCCAGAAATCTCTCAGTCCTGTAGTGCAAATCTGTGTTCCACTTCTGGCAGAAGTGGACCATAGAATCACTGTGGAGGATCTAGAGATTGCTAAGAACATATTCTTTTCTGTGGTGGGGACAAATACAGTAAGACTTTTTTAATAAGATAAAATAAATAATCTGCAAATAATCAAATCCATGAATGCTGAACCCATGAAAGTGGAGGGCCAACAATATATCCAAACATGTCCAGTTGAATAAGTGTAGCATGAACAAAATGTACTACAAACCAAGAAATCCCTGGTTCTGATCTTGCATCTAATGTAAACTTGCCGGATGGCCTCTTACTCTCAGGCTCAGTCTTGCCACCTCCAGAAGGTTCATCTACCTTCACAAGAGTGGTGAATGGATTGCCCCAGGTGATGCACATCGAGTGTTTGAAAGCTGCACGGAAGTGCTGCTGCTATCAC
Organism: Ctenosaura bakeri; assembly: GCA_948474755.1. Lineage (NCBI taxonomy): Eukaryota > Metazoa > Chordata > Lepidosauria > Squamata > Iguanidae > Ctenosaura > Ctenosaura bakeri. The sequence continues at coordinate 311,535 of CAOLHI010000799.1, forward strand.
AGTGATCATCATCGTTGTGATTGCTGAGATAGGCTGCTTGACTAGACTGAATTGGAGTTTGCCTTCTAGCGAACAGCCAAGTGGCAAACAGCATCTGCTATCTATCTGTTGCCTTCTGCCCCAAGAAATCCAACACATGTTTGCCTGCGGCACTCGCTAGCTCTTGAGATTAAAAGGCACACAGAACATGCTGTGAGCACAGCAAAGAACAGCTCTGCTTCCAATACCTTTGAGAAAGGAAAGGGTGGTTCCTTGCTCTTTACTTCCCCATGGAAAGTTTGGAAATGGAAAGGGGTGGGCAAGCAAAGGAACCATGCAGCCAGCAATTTTCAGACCTGAGACCTACCTTTAGCCCAAACATATCAAACATTTTGGAGATCAGATCTTCTAATTTTTAACCATATAGCTGAATGGTGGAAGTCCTTTAATGTCAGGCTGATCCAGTACAACCCACCAGATTGATGGCCAGTGATACTGGAAACCAGGCAATTGAAGCTTGATAGAATGGCAGAGTTGGGAATATCCTAGTACAGTAGTTCTCAACCTTGTAAAACTGTTTTTAAGGATGCCCCTGTACAGTGGGATGAGAAGCAGCCCAAGATGTCCTGCTGCCTGAGGTAGAAGGACCAATGTTGGTACTGTTTCCATCCAAGTTAAGAGTGCCCCCCAAGTGGGTTCTAAAGAATGGCATCTCCCCCCTCCCCGCAGGATATTCTGAGGTTGTCCACCTCTGCTCTAGACCATCTCTTGTCAGTATTTTTGGCCTTACTTATAGGCTCTGGTCCTTCAGTCAAAGGCCAGTGATCTTTGCTGTAGGTCCCTGGGGATCATCTTCTCCAATTTCTTGTCCAGTAACAGATGTGTGTTCCTCTTTCTATTAAAAACCTCTCTGGCCATCACTTCCATGCTGCAGAAACCATTCTGTGGCCTTCCTGAGCAGCTTGTTTCTCAGCTGCAATCCTCTTATCAATAGAAAGCTTTTCTTTACATTTACCTTGAACCTGGTTCCCTGCCAGGATCTCCTTCCACTCCCATTTCCCTCGCCGCTTTTTGGGTTGGCATCTCATTTTCAAGCATCAGCTCTTCCCAAGTAACAGTATAGATATTACAGAGTTTCCAGAAATCTCCAAATTTCCCCTACCCCCACCTTGTAGCTCAAAGCCTTTGTGTGGGTTGTGGTATTCCAGAGTTGCTCTTGGGCTCAGGGTCTGCCAGTTTCAATCACTATCAATACTGAGTTGTACAGAGAAGACAGTGGCATTATGGAACATTTCTTTATGGTGCTGGTGAAAGCAATAGAGGATTGTTAAATAGGAGAAAATAATTTGGAGGAGCATGCTTTTGGGGAATAAGGGAGAGGCGCCCTTGTATTTAGGTAGGGAGAGGAAAAACAGAGGGGTGGGACTTCTTTTCAGCTGGAGTTTTTCCCATTTCTTCCAGGCCTGCATTGATGAGAACATGGAGGTGGTTGAATTTCTGGTGGCCAACGGCGCTGATGTGAACCAGGCTGACAATGAGGGCTGGACTCCGCTGCATGTTGCTGCGTCCTGTGGCTACATTGAGATCGCGCAGTGAGTTTGGGGTGGTGATGGGCATTCCTAAATTGCCAGTTATCAGATTAGCATTGTATTTGTGTTCACATTTCAGCAGAAGAGGGTTTTGCCTAAGAACAGCAGGTCCCTAGGCCAGCCTTCTGGTTCTCTTTGTCTAGGAGAGAATTTGCAGTTGCAGACCCTGTGTCCTCCTCCTGCATTCCAGCTCCAGTCTAGGGCAACTATACAGATAGTTTTAGGATCCCGTCAACCCCTGCTAGCCTGAACAGTGGTGAGGAATGGTGGGGGCCATAGTTCATCAGCAGCTAGAGTAGGAGTGGGAATCATACAGCCTTCTAGATCAATGCTTCTTAAGCTATTTTATGTTGGGGAGTGGCAAGCTGAGTTGGAGTTTGCCTTCTAGTGAGCAGCCACGTGGCAAACAGTATCTCCTATCTGTTGCCTTCTGCTCCAAGAAACCCAACACATATCTGCCTAGCTCTTGAGATTAAAAGGCACACAGAAAATGCCATGAGCACAGCAAAGACAGCTCTGGTTCCAATACTTTTGAAAAAGGAAAGGGTGCTTCCTTACTCTATACCTCCCATATAAATAGGTAGCTTACTTCTTAAGCTGTCTAATGTTGGAGACTTGCAGGGTGTTTTCCCCAATGTGCAAGGGATTGGCAGTCTATTTATGCCTGCTGAATACAGCTGTTTCTTGGGAACTAACCCTGGTCCAACAGTCAATAGCTTCTGGACCAATGGTGGTCTGCAGACCAGCACTATGAGTAACACTGCTCTAGATGTTGTTGGATTGTACATCCCAGCAGTCCTAGCCAGCCTCACATCTAGAGGGCCACAGGTTCCCTATTTCTGCCTTTAGTGATGGTAGAGCCACTGAATGCCATAGTCACCATGTTGCCTTGGCTTCCCTTGCTGTAGAAATTCTGTATTGCCTTCTGAGTGCTGTTCATATTTTCTCTATTGCCTGTACAATGAGAGCCAACTATGTACCAGAACATGTACGAATTGGGTACTCCCTAAGTACTAGGGGACTTTGCTTGTAGTTTCTCTTCCTTTTTCATCTGAGGGAGGAAATGGCAAGGTTAGCTGTGGCCACAGTGCCCAGTCCTGTTTGACCAGCCACCTGAACTTTGCTGGCTATGCATTCTCTGTTTCAGTTGCAGGTATAACAGCAGAGAATAAGCCAAGCAAAGTTGGCATGGTTTGGGCTGGAGGCCAGGGCTTTAAGCAATGCTACAGAGCTTGTCTGGTATTGTTCTAGTCAGACCTGGTTTTCTTTTTGTAATGTGGGAGTGCCACAGGAGTAGGATTGTTTGAAGGCTCTGGCATGAAACACAAGGGACAGGAAAATTGTGGTAATTGTAGTTGTTGAAACAGATATAGATGAGAGTGGCATCTAATGGACAGGGACTGCCAAACGTTCCTTTTCCAATGGATTCTGTTACCTTCACAAAGGTGCTTTGTCCCAGGACTTCTCTGGCCTTTTCATCCTTTAGTCCTTATCATATGGAAGCTATCCTGTTTTGGATGGAATGTTTTCACCGTAGAAGTCTCCAGTCTGTCTATTTGGAGAATTTTGCGTAAGTTGGGAGTTCTATTCAGTTCACATGGGTAGTCCTGACTGCAAAAGGGGACATGTTTGGAAGGGCAAGGATACCTGTGATAGACTGTATCATCCAGAAATTGGCAGTGCTTTCTCTCCATATTCAATGAAATGTGGGAGGCGCTTACTGTCTGGGGACATGGAACACTGTGTAAGCTGTAACAGTTACACCTGTTGGTGATCAGGCTACATCCTCCGGAGAAGTTAGCCAACTGAAGTGTGGCAGAAAGCAAGGATTGATAACCCCATTAGATGGGCATCATTGGTCTGATCCAGGATTTCAGAGGTGGGAGGCCTCATGTTGGGTTTGAGGGACCTGTAGGTCTGACGCTGAGCTTCACTCTCTGATCCAGATACCTTTTGGACCACGGTGCCAACATTGCTGCAGTGAACAGTGATGGGGATGTGCCACTGGACATTGCTGAGGCTGACAACATGGAGGCCTTGCTGCGTTCGGAGATTGGGAAGAGAGGTAAGGAGAAGGGCAGACTGCTGTGGATAGTTTCATCCTCAAGAAATGTAGCTCTGCTTCCTCTAATGCCCTATTTCCCTGTAAACCAGAAGCCACAGGGGTTTGACAAGCTTGTCCAACTGGCTAAGTTGCTGCATTACCCATCACCCTGACACTGGTAAGAAATGGCCTGTCCTATTCTTTTTAATTGATTATTTCCATACAAAACAAAAGGGTGACTTCGGAAATATATATCAGAGCTGTGGTAAAAGAATAGTTAAAAGAATAATTTAAAAAATAGTTGCAAAAGTAATTTTATAAATTCTGCCAGCTGGCATATATTTGCCTATTGTCCATAATATGTTCTGCAGCTTTCTGAGTGGTCACATGTATGAAGTAACCATGGAATCAGTCTCTTGTGAGCAGATTCTCCTGCAATCTCAGTGCAGTCTCTCAGTGGTTTTCTCAAAGCTGTGAGAATTACAGATTTATTTTGGAAGGAAGAAAAATGGTTGAAGTATTCTGTTACTGGGATTTCACAATGTCATTAGAGAAGCTATATTTAATCTTTGCTGTATTATGTGACTGCAGGTGTTCAGATTGCTCCACTCCCTTGTGACAACTTCCTCTGCTTTCAGGGGTAGATGTAGAGGTAGCCAAGCGAGAGGAGGAGGAGGTAATGCTTCGTGATGCACGCCAATGGCTGAATGCTGGTAAAATATCTGACGAGCCACACCCCAAAACCGGAGCCACTGCCCTGCATGTGGCAGCTGCCAAAGGCTACATTGAGGTTATGAGGTGAGAGGCAAAGACTGTATCCCCCTCACTCATTTGGTTTCAGGGTGGGTATTAAAAGCATGCTCCTTGGGAAATCATTCTCTAGAGCAAGAAACGGTATTCCTCCATCCTCTTTCATGTCAATCTAGAGCAGAGTGAACAACTACAGAAAACATGGGGTCCAGTTTCCAACCTTGGGTTCTCCCAGTAGGCTACACAGCTCTGAAACTGGACTGCCAGTTGACCCAAAATGGAACTGGTAGTTACTTCCAGTTTCAGGTTTGGATTGATGTTGTAGTGTTTTGTGGAGATTGTTTTCACAGAGGCTTCCAGAAGTGGGTTTTAACCATATTTGTGTGGTTTTCGCAAGGATGTGTGGAGATAGGGAGGTCTGGTAAGAGTCTGGGAAGCTGCAAAGAGGCCTATGGGGATTGTATGTAGTCCACAGACCACAGCTTGCCCTCTCCTGATCTAAACATACATTGTCAAAAGGTAGTTAAACATGTCTCCAAAATGGCTGTTCATACGTGGCTCAACAAGTATGAAAAATTGCTTTACCCGATGCAAAGTGATTGTGTCACACTTTTAAACATCTTTCTCCAGATGTTTGGTGTGTTTGGGTGCTGGTTCCCAGAGGCCATCCCTTCCCAAAGCAGAGGCAGGGCAGAGGGAAAAGTGAAGGCCAAGCAATTATCCGTCCCTGCCCTGGCCACCTGTCGGTGGTTTAGAGCAAAAATGAGAATCCAAAAGTTCTGCCTCCGGGACTTTTTTGCTTTGACTACATAGACCTCTTTCCTCAGAACAAAAAGGATTGGGCCCCATAAGTTCCATCAAGCTGCCCTTCCAACTTCTCTGACTTTTTCTGCCCCCTTTGCCTCTTAAAGGATTTGAAGTCCCAGTTGCCCTTCCTGCTTCTTTGACCCCAGTGGACCTGTTCCCTGCTCTGAGAATCCCCAAATTAATGGCTCAAATCAGTCATGCATGGATGCGCACAAACACGGAGGAGAGGAAGGATTCACTAGAAAGTTCTGTCAGAACCTGCCCCTTAAACCTCCCATGCCTAGGTAACACAGGAGTCTGAGTTCCTTGAACTCCTCTCTTGAGCCAGAGTACCCCACCTCCCTTACAAAAGACCCTGGAGCACTAGTTTCTCTGTTCTGTCTTGACATAGGACTCTAGTTTGTCCTATTGCAACCCAGGTCCCTTCTCTTAGAAGCGAACAAGTTCTAGGTACCCTGAACACCGGCTTCTCTCACTATGCCGCAGGCTGCTCTTACAAGCTGGCTACGACCCCAACGTGCGAGACAAAGATGGCTGGACTCCCCTGCATGCAGCAGCACACTGGGGAGTGGAGGAGGCCTGCCGCCTTTTGGCTGAGCACTTTTGTGATATGGAGGCACTCAACAATGTGGTGAGTGTGAAGGTGGGACATAGGTTGGGTGGGATGTAGCAAAGTCCTGGCATCTCCAGTCGGAGGAGTCTCATGTGCCAGGGCTGAGAGGAACCTTTCTGTGCATGAGACCTTGGAGAGCCCCTGCAAATCAATGCGGGCATGCAAGCTTTGAGTCTCTCTAATGAAACCTGAGATGTACATAACCATTGTGCTTGAGCAGGATGGAAGGACTCAGGCTATCAGTCATTTAAAGAAATGTTAAAGGTTCAGTCAGGTTATTTTTATTTGAGCCAGTAAGTGATTAAATCTGTATAAATTTGAATTTGACTGAAATGATGATTTTAAAGGAAGGGGCATACTTTGTTTTGAGACAGCATATTTATGTATCTAAGAGACAGTCTTGCTTCATCAAGCTGCTGCCTGCCATCTGCGGTTTTTCTGAGTGTTAATTTTCATCATCATTATTTTTAAAATAAAGAAGCCTGATGGGAGTACTTTTTAAAACATGTTTTTGAAGTAAATTGTTTTACCTCATTTGTTGATTAAAGGTCGCAAGCCAAAATGAAGTCCAAAGGGTTAAGGAGATGAGGGAGTTTGGAAATCGCAAACCTCCAAGCGAAGTCACAAATAGTTTGTGGCATCTTCAAAATGATTACAGGAAATGTAGACTTGAAAAATATCCTGAAACAATTTGATGGAGCAAGGCAGAGGAAAATAATCTGAAATAGACACAATTTTTAAAAATTTTTGTGAGGAGTGGGTGACTAATCTCTTACTCTCTGAACTCCAAATTATTTTGACCAAAAATGGCTTCCTTGTTTGAAACGCAGACAGCCTTCGATTATACAAAGGTGGCCGATTCTTTCCTCATTCAGAATGGCAGCTTTGGGGATCTGACTTCGGGGGTCTACAACGTAATATGAGCGAAAGGTGTGAGGGCCAGAGAAGTCTTTGATGTTGCTGTCTGTTGAGTGGTGAGCTTAGAGTTGAGATAGTTCACCATTCAAAAGACAGTGTGACTACACCAGAAAGAAGCTACTGTGCCTGTTGTATTTCCATAAGTTATTCCAGTGAGCAGTGAGACTTTCAGGCAATTCTGATGGGAATTCTTTCCATCTATCTTATTTTTCGCTTCCCTAGGGCCAGCGTCCCTGTGATCTTGCAGATGAGGATACTTTGGCTTTACTTGAGGAGCTGCAGCATAAGCAAAATGATGTGAGTGATGTTTATTTCTTACTCCTGCTGGCTTATGATATGCTCTTGTATTAATGCAGAAAGCTCCTGGCACCAGGAGTCCTTGTGAACCCCTTTTGTGGCACTCCGCAGCATTGTGGAGGTCTTACTGGGAAAGGGGCTCTCCTGTAAGGATGCATGAAAGTTCCAGTTTGGAGTGCTGATTTGTTAAAGTTTCTTCTTTGGAGCAAACGGAAGACAAGGCCTGTCCAAAGGTGGCCCCTTTCCACCTTATAAGTGGTCATGTCTTTGGTGTTCATTCTGTTGCTTTTAGGTATTTTTCTTTAGAAGATGGGCTTTTGGGTACTATAGATATATTACAATGGGCTTTAAATTGTGTCCTTAATGGGTTAATTTCAAGGATTGTTTCACAGGTCTTAAGATTTTGTTAATCACTTTTTTTAAACAACGATTATTTAGATAATGTTTTAAGAATTTTACATTTTATGTAAGCTACCTTTCACTGGCCTTTTGCTTTGAAATGCAGGGTAACACACATGCATACGTATATATTTTTCTGGGGGATTTCTAACATCAAATGGAAGTGAAATGCCTCTGCATTTAGTTAACATTGCTATTGTGTGTGAAGGGAACTTATTGCACATTTGAGAGAAATGTTTGTAGCATAAGCTTCTGTAGACTGGGTCAGCTCTATCAGATGCAAGTGTGCATTCAACTAAAGTGCCGTATACAAGTGTTGGTCCCTCACAAGTTTAACATGATAAAATTTGGACCAAGAAACTCCTTTTGTCATTCTTCATTGGGAGATTTTTTCCATGGCTTGGTAGTCATTTTGGAAGCCTCTTTATCATCAGAAGCTAAGTGACTAGAGGCCAAAGAAAGCACCTCTTCTCTGACTTGGGGACAAAGTCTCTAGGTTTGCTAACCCTGATGCCTGGTAGCTTTGATGTGTTTTAAGGACTGGCTCACTATTCCCTCTTTGCCCAGACATTTAATGATTGGTTGCCGCTCTTTACTGCTCTCTGAGGTTTTATTTACAATTACTGCCTTAACCACTCTCTGTTTGCCATTCTCTTGTAATGGTGTTTTAATTGGTTAAATCTGAAGGCTGGTTTTTTTTCTCTTTTTAAATAATGATTATAAGCCACCTTGAAGGTTTTTAATTAATTGCAGTGAAGGCATAAATGTCTTTAAATAGCCGACTGAGCTCTTCCAGGCTTGTATGTACTTTGCACTAAAAATACCATAAATTAGTGCCAAGAGAAGCTAACTTCCATGAGCTACCTTCATGTTGTGCAAAGCAAGCAATGGCCCATATTTACTCTAATTGTTTTTGCTATTCCTGGGGCATGCTAGTGAACCACTGGTTGGCCTATTGCAGATTTTTCTTGACTGACTTCTTTGTTTAGATATGCACAATCCTGGCTGAGTTTCTCACATTGCCCTTTTTTTTAAAAGCACTTCAGCAGCCATAAGAGCAGCAAATAGAAAGGAATGGTGTTGACCCCAGGGGCATGAGGTCACCTCGCCTATCAACTTAATTTGAGCTTTGCCAGCCCAGGTCTGTGTTTCTGAAACAACAGGGTGGGCCTCTCTGAGGCGACTGTGGTCGGGGAAAACCCACACGCCTCTCTTTTCATCTGCTCCAGGCCCTGCCCTCTCTCTCGGTGGCTGACAAATGGGGCTGGGTCTCCAGGGAAGCAGAACAGCAAAGGCTTCCCTCCTGCCTGTTGGCTTCATCCTCTTTCCAGCTGGGGACTGAAACCAGACCAGCCTCATGGAAAGCCTAAAGGCTTGTGTATGTGGCTGTCTTCTCATTTCACTATAGGATTTTTTTTCTTTCCTGTATGGGAACCAGTTTGAGTGAGCCAGGCTCAGGCTGTGACCCTTAAAGAGGGAAGAAGTATTTTATTCTGAATATGAAAGAGAAGCTTACCTGTAAAGTGTTGAGAACTCGTTAACAGCAGGTGATGGAATATGCAGAGCATATTAGTGTGGTATAGTGTGGAAACCAGAGTTCGAATCCCTGCTCAGCCATGGATACCCACGCGGTGATCTTTTGCCAGCTGCACACTCTCAGCCTCAGATGACAGGAAAAGTAAACCCCCTCTGAACAAATCTTTCCAAGAAAACCCCCATGACAGTTTCACCTTAAGGTTGCAGCAAGTCGTAAATAACTTGAAGACAACAACATTATAGTCAGTCCTCCACTTTCCCGGGGTTAGGGGTGTAAGTTCCCCACAAAAGTGGAAAAACCATGAATAAAAATAAAAATCATGAACAGTATTTTTTTTTTAACCTGAGAATACTTCTCTAGGAATCTCTAGGTCCTCTAGTGTGATTCTGTGGTTCATTTCTGGTGGAAGTGGACCACAGAGTCACAGTGGAGGACCCAGCAGTGCCTAGAGAAGTGTTCTCTCTAGGATTCTCTAGGTCTTCCAGCACTTCCAGCAGAAATGAACCATAGAGTCGCCCCAGAAGACCTAGAGATTCCTAGGAAGAACGTATTTTTTCCATGATGGAGCAAACACAATAAGATTTTTAAAATAAGTAAATAAATAAATAACCTGCAAATCAGGTCCACAAATGCTGAACCTGTGAATGGGGAGGGCCTACTGTGTATTTATAGAATTGTGTGTGATATGAACAAAGTGGATAGAGAGAGTCTTTGGGTTTTTGTTTTTTTCTTTCTCCCTCCTAATATCTAGAACTCAGAATCATCCCATAAAACCTCTGAGTGGGAGGTTCAGGACTGACTCAGTACTTCATATGATGTGTAGTTAACCCAGTGCCACCAGATGTGGTGACACTTACTGGCTTTTGTGAGGAGATTATAACAAATTTGTGGAGGGTTAGGGTCTGTAATAATAGATCTGTTAAATAAATCAAATCAGACCAGTGGTTCTAGGTCATGGTGACTATATGCTGCCAGCTGCACTTTCAGAAGAGCTATCTTATTGAATATCCATAACAGGAGGTATGAGGAGACTGTTGCCTTCCTGCCCCGTTTGTAGATTTCTCAGAAGTAGCCGGTTGGCCGCTGTGGAAAAAAAGATGCTGAATTAGATGGGATGTTGCTCCATCCAGGCCCTTTGCCTGCCTTCTGCTACCTTTATTAAAGACCCTCTCAGCTTGCCGGCATTGTACAGCAATGTGCAAATATTCTGCTCCTTTTTTAGCCATGCTGAAACAGTTTAAATGCCAACAGTGGGCATGTCTGAGCCTTTCTTTCGAAACAGCTCACCACCCCCTTAAACTCGGCACCAACACAATCTGCTTCAGCACGATTTTCAAAGCCCCATCAGTTTCCACTATTGCTGCTGTTCCCCACTTTAGATAATGCTATGAGGAAAGCAACAGCCTCTGTACAGTGTTCTTGCTCTGTCATTTCTGCTCAGGAGGGTTCAGGGATCCCCCGTCCTGGTTACCTTGGCAAAATCAGTTCTTCTCTGTGGAGGCTGTGTCACCATTGCCTTGCTGGCAGACCATTGACCATCTTTTCTCTACCCCCCCTTCTGTAAAATCAGCTGCGCAGCAAGAAAGAAGCACACCTGAGGCAAGCTGTAATTGACACCAGCTTGGAACAGCCCCCATCTTACACAAGCAAGCACCGAAGGTGAGTGGGGACTGTGTGGTTATTAGATAGATTCCCTACTGTTTGCCAGATACCTTGTTCCGCCCCCCCCCCCCGTGGGCCTTGCTTTGGATGCTGGCAGTGATTTCCCAAGAGAAGCCAAAGACTTTTTATTTAAGATACAGCATCTGGTTGGTTCAGCATGTGCATTAGGTTCAGTAGTAGGAAACCAGGCCCTCACACACACACATACTCTCCTCCTCCTTCTCTGTCAAGTGTAAGTTGCGAAACAAGTTTGGAGAGAAGTTTTTATTTGGTGTGCAGCAAGTTTGACAAGCCAATTTGCTACAGAGATGTTTACTGTTACAAATTGCAGATGGCAGGTTGGACAACCCAGCTGTTTGTGGTTAGACATCAAGCCCGTGCAAATTACAAGTATCCGTCCCACAGACATTAGTAGGAACAGCAACTTTCCTCTCAATAGGAATCATCCATCGACTTGCATAAAATTGTGTTGCTTAAATGTGTCGCTGTGGCATATTGTTGAGGCCACCCCAGCTTTTTAAGCAAGCTGTGGGCAAGCTCATAAGTTCTCAGTCTACAGTGCCAGTTCATGTGTTTCACTATATATACAGTTTAAAGATATGAACTTCAAGAGAGGTGTTTACATCCTCTCCTTCCCGTCATGCTTTGAGTTGTAAATGTGATGTCCTTATCTCATTGCTGGTATGGTCCGTATATAGTTGGACATGTGTGAAGAATTCTTTAAACTGAGATTGTCTGGCAGCATCTTAAACTGTGAAAGCAAAACTGAAAAAAGAGGATTCACAAATTGTTTGAAGAACATGTAGAACACAGCAGCTCTGTAGCCATTCATACAAAACAGCAAACATGCCATGCATGGGCTGTCATGAGGTCATGCCAGGCCGAAGCCAGTTTAGCAGAATATGCAAAGAATGTCCATGTAATCTGCAAGTTCTCTCTATCTCAGCAGATATTGGAATGAGAAAAAGGGAAATGGGGCAGTGTAAACTTGATGGATTTTCACTATTTCGCAACCCTGCACTGTCCCACCTCCCCTCAGCTTGGCTTGGATAACTTGTTGCACAATAGATATTTTTGGTGGGCTACCTTTTTCAGGGTTGTCTTTCCAATAAAGCTGCCCTTTTTTCCACCATCTTCTCCTTTAACATGTCTCTCCTAGGAGCTCTGTATGCCGCATGAGCAGCAAGGAGAAGATTTCTGTCCAGGACCAATCGAAGGAACGCAAAACTTTGGGGACCATCACTGTTGGTGAGGAGGAGACCAGTTCAGGTTCAGAGGGAGAGGAAACTCCTGATTCCAATGGTGGGTAGAACTGCACAGTGGGCCATGGCCCTCATTGGACTCAAACTGAAAAGGGTTCAGCAGTTGCAATTTTTCTGTCCTCTACAGAGGTGAAGACCACTCCTACAACAGACAGCAATGCAGTGAATGGAGTCTCTGTGACCACTGTAACTCCTCTCTCCCCCAGTCCTACAGGGCAGAAGGTAAGGCTTTGCTTATCCACTCTCCAACTATTCTTTGGTTGTCTGAAGGTGAATAGAGGAAGCCATTGGTGGCACAGGTCCCTGCTTCCCCCATTGTACCCATTCCAGATAGGTCTGGTTGTAACAACTACAGCTACTGATCTCATAGTGAAATACAACCTCTGCATTTTCTCTCAAATCAGCCTTTGTTAAGAATTTCAGAATGGAAATGGAAGGCATTTCATCCTTTCTGAGGAATGGTCCCAGACTCTTTTTAAATTCTCATTCATGCTCGTGGCTACAGGTACAACTCTTGTGTATCCAGATTTTCCCTGCTGTCTGCATGATGCTATGGTCTGGTCTACATGCATGTTAGTTAGTAGAATGGACTGCACTGTTCCACACTATGAGTGGAGGAATTGCTTTTTAACTAGTCTCCAAAAACTCCCCATGGGAAGAAAACTAGCAAAAGAGGGAGCTGGCAAGACTTACACTTTTCTCCATGAGGCACTGGTTCTTCTGTTTGCATGATTTTTTTTTAGAAAAATGTGATTGGGCACTTAGAAACAGAACCCCTAACTGCCCTCTGAAGTGGTGCAATCCATTCAGCCATCTGAATATCGTGCCACCTAATTCTCACTTCTCATGGTTGTATGCCCAGGCCATGCCTAAATGTCTGGTCTCAGCTCATCAACTGCAATTAATTCCAACTCTAGCGGTATCACAGGGTGTGGTCTTGGGAGGAAGGGGAGCGGAGGCTGCTGCATTTGGAATGGAACAAGAGTGTGTCCTGGGAGCCAGGACTCCTTAGTTTCTTTAGAAGTGAGATTTCATTACAAAGAGAAAAGAAAGTCAGGAAACCTTTTTCATAGATGACCTCTTAAGGATCAGCTTCATTTGAGAGGTGTTGTCTTTTCTTTCTCTTCCTCCTCTCCATCAACTGTTCACAGATCCTTGCACAAACCTACCTCTTTGCCACGCAACACATGCTGAGTTCTTCATAACCTGTCCGTTCTCAACACACCCAGTACCTTCATCTTGCATGCTTGATTAACCAGTTGTTGCTTCCAGCTGTCCTGGGTGGGGCTGGATTGACCTTTCTCCTCTTTGGGTTGCTGACATAAGGGAGTCTAGAGATGGCACAGAGTGCAGAGGCCTCTCCAAAGTGGCTGAGGTGATCTCACTGGCTGGGCCTTAATCACACCACATTCTCTAACTCCATTTTGATGCCTGGCTGGCCACCCTTCCTACTGCATGTCATTTCTGCTGTATGAAATACTTTGGACTTGTTTTGTTTCTATCTTTTTTCTTCCTTTTTTCACATTTCCACCTGTGCCTTTCATCAATTGCTGATTGCACCTCCACCTTCACCTCCTTGCTTTCTCTTTCCACCCACCCATTCCTCTGCAGCCTCAGTTTGCCTTCATCACCCCTGTGCTGCCCATCCCCAGCCCCCTGGGGCCTTCCATGTGGAGACAAAGCTTGCGCAAAACTGGGATCATTCTGGTGCCCCAAAGGGGACAAAAAGCTACTGTGAGTTTCCCATGCTGATATGAAAGAGGGAGAAAGAATATGTGCTTGTGGGTGTGCATTTATTTACTTCCCCTCATTAATGGCCTAGTGAGACCAAGGGCCTAAAACCCTCTTATCTGAAACATAATTTTGTCAGTGGGTGAGCTGCCTTGAGTTTAGAACAAACCTAAAATCCACAGATGGGCAGTATCTCTAAAACCTACTAAAGTTCCACAAAAGTGTGTGGGTTTTTGAGTACAACAGAATTCTTCATCAGCCTGGGTGATTTTGAAAGAAGGTGAGGGAGAAGAAGTGTGGAAGTCTTAATCCAGCTGGGTATTTGGACTTTGAGATCTGCAATTAACTCAGTCCCAAGGTGGAGATTGCAATCCCTTCTAGGTGGATAGGTAGTTTATCACACCTAATAATGCACTGTGGGATGGCAAATAAATGATAGGTCCCCATCTCTGGAAACACAAAGCTGGCTCCAGTCCAGAAATCTGTCTTTTGCCCTAGGTGAAATAAAATTGATAATTATATTTTAGATTGTACAACAGAGTTGGAGTTTCCCCTGAGTGGCCAAATACCAGCAATAGAACAATTTTCATCTTTCATCTGAGCTAGATGTTCTGGCTGTTTTTAATTTTTTAAAACAGAGATTGTAAAAGTATTTTGAATGTTTTTATTCATTTGACATCATCTTGGCAGCCCTGGTGAAAGGCCCTAAAGAAATGCTTCAAATACATAAATAATAATAAATGCATTTTATGACTGAAACATTTAACTAGATTTTCTATCCTTCTTTCCTCCACCCCAAACTACATTTTCAAACCACCTGGCCGGTTCAAAAATCCTAAGGAAGCTACCAGCTTGCACTACTTTTATGGAATTCTAATTGGCTCTAATAAAGATCTTGCCTGGATGAAGGTTTATTTTTGTTCTCATGCACCAGTAGAGCTACCTTTGTTTTTGTATCTGACCTTTCTCAACCTGGTGTCTTCCAGGTGATGTATATGACTTCTCTTCTCATCTTCTGGTAGCCCTCCAGATGATGTGTTAGACTATAGCACCCAATGGTCATGCTGGTTGCTGATGGGAGTTGTAGTTCAGCTCTTTATTTGGAAGGCACCCAGGTGATGAAAGTTGTTTTAACAGATTTGTCAGGCTGAGTAGTGTGATACACACCCTTCTGATGTGAGCAACCATCTTTGGCACCTCCAGTCCTAGCTGTGGTATTTCTTGATGGTCAGAAAGTATCTGTTTAGCTACTGAGTGAAATAGGATGCTGTAGCAGATGGGAAATGATTCAACTTCTGTAGGGCTCCCAGCATTCTGTAGTTTCCCCATTAGTGCAGCCATGAGGTATGCTGTGTTTTTGTTTTGTTTAGAGTTTTCAGTACATGTGAGAGTGCTGGCATTTTGACAGAAGGAGAGTTCTTCTTCGTGGTCTCTGTGCCTTCATACACTAGGAGCTTTAGCGCCTGCGCGGTAGCGTTCGGAAACTTCTAGAGCTTGTTCGCTTGGCGGGAACCCCTCCCCCATGCCGGTACTGCGCATGCTCCTCCCGCCGAGCAACGGTCTCTCCTCAGTTCTTTCTCGTCCGCCGTCGCGTACAGAAGGTTCTTCGGTTTGTTTCACGGTTTTACGGACTTTTGGACTGTCTCTGACCTCTCTTTCAGACTCCCCATTCGGTTTTTGGTGATTTCGGATCTTCACAGTTTGGCGTTTTTCGTCTTATGTCCGCACTCTTCAAAAAGTGCGTGTCCTGCGGGCGCAAAGTTGCCCTCAACGACGGCCACAAGGAGTGTCTCTTCTGTTTGGGTGAGTCCCACAACACTCGGACTTGCCCAATTTGCCGCGATTTTACTCCCCAAACTCTCCGCAACCGGTCCGCGAGACTTAAGTCTTATTGTTGGGAACAGTCTCTGCGGGCGATAGACGAGACCTCCACTTCCAAAATGGCCGACAAGAAGACGACCACGCCATCGACGGTATCGGCGGCTGCCGTTCCGTCCACCTCGTCGGTATCGGGCTCGGTACCAGCGAGAACGCCGATCTTGGCGTTACCGAGGATCCCGAAGCTGTCGGCGGCTGCCAAGTCAGCGAAAGGATCCTCGACGGCGAGGAAGGCTGAGGCTCCCCTGAAGGAGACGCCTGCTGAAAAAGCGCCCTGCTCCAGACGGAGACAAGGGCAAGGAGAAGGAGAAGAAGAAGAAGGAGAAAAGCGCTCCCCGGCTGGGGACGTTCAACCTCCTACTCCTCCTCCTACTCAGCAGCCTTCCAAAGGGCGAGGTGAGTCCGTCGATCTCTCGGACGATGAGATCGAGGACGTTCCCCAACAGCGCCCGGACTCGCCTGTGGCAGACCCTCCAACCCTGGTGGAGGAGCACCACCGCCCTCCCAGCCGTCGCAGGTCGGCGACCTGCAGCAGAGAGAGCCCTCTGCTTCTCCGGAGCGGCGTTCGACCTCCTTCAGGTCCCGGTCCCGCTCTTCGGAGCGTCCGGTGGCCTCGCCGCCTCCTAGGGAGACTAGAGAGGAACAACCTCGCTCGTCTGCCTCCAGATACACCTCGGCGTCCTACGTGGCCAGGTACGCGAGGGAATCTGAATGGAGAGAGCGCCCGGCCTCTTATCGGTCACATTCGCCATCGTACCGGGATCGGTACCATCGTGACCCGAGTCGCTGGGAGACCTTCCGGAGGTCCCGGTCACCTCGTCGACAGCGCGAATCGCGCTCGCCTAGAGGGGACGAGGCTCGGTACCGTCGCCACCGAAGCCGATCTCCGTCGGACCGCCGCTCCTTCAGCCGCTCTCCCTCTCCTCGATATCATAGGGCGAGGGAGCCTTCACCTCGATATCGGGCGATATCGCCACCTCCTAGGGTCACGGCAACGGCGACGCGCCCTACGGAGCCGGTGGTGACTGAGCGGGCTAAGACAACGTCAGCCTGCCAGACTACCCTGTCACCACTAAGAAGGTGAAGTCCGTGGTCAGCCAGCCCAAGCGTGACGCTGCCACTACCACCGTCCCGGCTGCAGAGAAGCCTAAGAAGGCAACACCTGTGGCGACTGCGAAGGAGCCGGAAAGCGAGCGGCGAGAGGACTCACCGAGCTCGGAGTCGTACGACTCGAGTGCAGAGTCAGAGGTGTCTGAGGCGGCCTCCCAGGAGTCTCCTCCGCTGGGATTCGGGGACCCGATCCCAGATTCTGCTCCAGAGGACGTCCACCAGTTCTCTGCGATGCTGCTCCGCATGGCCACTACCCTCGGCCTTAAGATCGCCGATGCGGAGCCGGAGGACGACGATCCAGTCTTCTCCGTCTTTGAGGGGAAGCAACCTGCCACGGCCCCGCTGCCTCTCCTGCCCCGGATATCCAGACTGGTGAAGGCCGCCTGGGATAGGCCGGCCTCGGCTCAACCGATACCGCAGCGGCTGGAACACCTCTACAGGGTGCAGAAGGATAACGCCGGTTATCTCTTCAATCACCCTGCACCGAACTCTGTGGTGGTCGAGTCGGCATAGACGAAAGGCTCCGGCAGGCAGCACACCACCCCGCCGGATAAAGAGGGCAGGAAGTTGGACGCCTATGCAAGAAGGTTCTATTCCGCCGCCTCCTTGCAGATCAGGCTGTCCAACACCCAGGCTTGCCTCGCGGCATACCTGAAAAAGGTGCTCGATCGCCTTCAACCGGCGATGGAGGCGGTACCGGAGGACATCCGCCAAGCCTCCTCGGTGATATTCAATGAGGCCATCTCCATCGCTCGGCAGCAGATGGCCTCCTCCAGGCACACAGTGGAGATTGCCTCCCGGGTCATGGCGGGATCCATCGGCCTGCGCCGCCATGCTTGGCTGCGGCCGGCCGACATCCAGGAGGACACCAGAAGGAGAATTGAAGATCTCCCCTTCGACGGTGAGGGCCTATTCAATTCGTCCACCGACGAAGCGTTGGACAATCTCGTGAAGGCGAGGCTAACCGCCAAGAAGATCGGGCTACAGCCGGCCACGCAAGCCCGCAGGACCTCCACCTTCCGCCCATCCTGGCGACGATCTTCCACTTCGTCGTTCCAGCGTTCGGCCCAGTCTGGACAGTCGAGACCGTCCTCCGGCTCGTCGGCCAGACGCACGGTTAGACGACGCCCAGCTTCGTCCAAGAAGTCCTCCTCCGAGACAAAGTCTCGGTTTTGACGTGCCTGGCAGGACCTACCAATACCCACTCTTCAGCCTACCATCTGCACTCGGAGACCGACCGACTCTAGCTCGACACCTCGCGGAGTGGCAACATGTCACTACGGACTCTTGGGTGCTTTCCATCGTCCGTCTTGGCTACGCCATCGAGTTTCACGATATTCCGCCTCGAGGCGTTTACTACTCCACCCCGTCGAGTCCGGCCCTCCTGGAAGAGATCCAGTCCCTCCTCCAGAAAGGGGCGATCGAGCAGCTCCCGCAAGAAGCCAAGACCACCGGCTTCTTCTCCAGGTACTTCACGGTACCGAAGGCCGACGGTACCCTCCGGCCGATCCTAGACCTCAGAGGGGTGAACTACTACATCCGCCCCAAGAGGTTCAAGATGGTCACGATACCGTCGATCCTGCCCTTCCTACATCGAGGGGACTGGTTCGCCTCCATCGATCTCCGAGACGCATACTTCCATATCGCCATTCGCCCGCAGCACAGACGATACCTCCGCTTCGCAGTCGACGATATCTGCTACCAGTACAAGGTGCTGCCGTTCGGACTCTCGACTGCCCCAAGGGTCTTCACCAAGTGCATGGCCCCGGTGGTATCCTTCCTGCGGACGAAGGGTGCTTCTGTCTTCCCTTACCTCGACGATTGGCTGTTGGTGGCGTCCTGCAAACAGAGACTTTACCACGATGTCCACATGACGTTGTCACTCCTGACCCGCCTTGGTCTACGGGTGAATCCGAAGAAGTCCCACCTCGAGCCGGCGAGGATCTTGGACTTCATCGGGGCGACGCTCGACTCGACCTCCGCCAGGGCGTACCTACCAGAGTCTCGAGCCCAAACCCTGATCCGGGCCGCCGCCCACGCTCGTACGGCCCCGACGTTATCTGCGAGAAGCGTCCAGCAGCTCTTGGGCTACATGGCTGCGACGACCGCTGTGACATATCTCGCCAGGCTGAGAGCGAGACCTCTTCAACACTGGTTCGTCCGCATATTCGACCCCCTGCGAGACGAACAGACACTCCGACTGCAGCTGCCGGAAGACGTCCGCTCATCCCTCCGATGGTGGCAGTCGCGACCCAATCTGATGTCAGGGATGCCTTTCCAACAGCCGACACCGAAGGTGACGGTAACGACCGACGCCTCCCTGTATGGATGGGGTGCCCACTGCGGCGATCTCAGAGTCCGCGACAGATGGACCGACGACGAGACCGCTCTCCATATCAACGCGCTGGAGCTGCTCGCCGTCTGGAAAGCCCTACGGGCGTTCCGGCACGCCGTGGCGGGACGCACGGTCCTGATTCTGACGGACAACACCACCGCCGTCTGCTACATCAACAGACAAGGAGGGACTCATTCCATGACCCTGCTCCACATCGCGCTCGACCTGTGGGAATGGTGCATTCGCCTGCACACGCATCCCGTGGCGGTTCACCTGGCCGGGCAGGAGAACACCACGGCAGACGCCCTCAGCAGGGACACCTCATCCCATCACGAATGGTCCCTCTCCGGAGAGGCATTCAGACTGATTCGAGACCGCTGGGGCGAACCATCCATCGACCTCTTCGCGACCAGGGAAAACGCGAAGTGTCGCCGATTCTGCTCCAGAGCGGGCCACGATCGCGCCTCCATCGGGGACGCTTTCCAGTTTCCGTGGACCGGGGAACTCCTCTACGCGTTCCCGCCGTTCCCGCTGCTCGGCCGGACGATATCGAAGATCCTCGCCGACCGAGCCGACGCGATCCTGGTAGCCCCGTACTGGCCGAGGCAACATTGGTTCGCACCCCTGCTACAAGCCGCACGAGACGACCTGCTCCGGTTGCCACCGACACCGGACCTGCTCTCCCACTCCGGCGGCCGAGTCCTCCATCCGGACCTGCCACGCCTGGCCCTCCATGCCTGGAGGATATCGCACTGACGATCCCGTGCTCGGTACCGTCCTCGTTGCGGCCAGGAAGGAATCCACCCGTCGCAACTATCAATATAAATGGCGACGCTTCCTGACCTTCGCTAACGAGAGGGGTGAGCCGGTATCGCCCGCGGGGCTCTCTACCGTCCTGCATTTCCTCCTGCACCTCCGGCAACAGGGTCTGGCGTTTCCATCCCTGAAGGTGTATCTCTCAGCGATCGTGGCATACCAACCGCCACGATCGGCTGCCTCGGCCTTCTTCAGGAACGATACCGTTAAGCGGTTTCTGAAAGGACTTCATCATCTCTACCCGCCGGTATCGCCGCCGCTACCGCCGTGGTCCCTCTCGCTGGTGCTCTCGCAGCTGACAAAGCCGCCCTTCGAGCCGATGGCGACCTCGGATGACAGGCTCCTGACCATGAAAACTGCCTTCCTGGTAGCGGTGACCTCAGCGAGGCGAGCGGGTGAGATCACGGCTCTTCGATCCGATGAGCCCTTCACGGTCTTCCACAGAGACAAGGTGGTCCTGAGACCTGACATCTCGTTCCTGCCTAAGGTGGTGTCCAGTTTCCATCTCAACCAGGACATCATCCTGCCTGCCTTCTTCCCGAACCCGACGACGCCGTTGGAGCGGTCCCTCCACTCCCTGGACGTGCGTCGGGCCTTGGCCTTCTACAAGGACAGGACTGCTTCCTTCCGACAGACGCCGCATCTCTTCGTTTGCTATGGGCAACGTCGGAAGGGCCTCAAAGTGTCCACCCAGCGCTTCTCCAAATGGGTGGTACGGACTATTCAACTGGCGTATGAGCTCGCGAGGAAGCCTCCGCCAGTCCTGCTTCGAGCCCACTCCACCAGAGCTGTGGCTACTTCTGCGGCCCTCCTGCGAGGAGTTGACCTGCATGAACTCTGCCGTGTGGCGACCTGGTCCCAACCATCGACCTTCGTGCGCCACTACAGGCTCGACTGCCGGTCGCGCAGAGATGCCCGGTTTGGACGTGAGGTGCTGGCTTCCGTGCTGTAGGACCTGACCCGCCATCCGACCGGTAAGCTACACAGTCTCCTAGTGTATGAAGGCACAGAGACCACGAAGAAGAAGAACAGGTTGCTTACCTGTAACTGTGGTTCTTCGAGTGGTCATCTGTGCCATCATACACACCCGCCCTTCCTCCCCTCTTTCTCAGGTCCCTGTAGGTTCTACGGCGGACAACAGAACTGAGGAGAGACCGTTGCTCGGCGGGAGGAGCATGCGCAGTACCGGCGTGGGGGAGGGGTTCCCGCCAAGCGAACAAGCTCTAGAAGTTTCCGAACGCTACCGCGCAGGCGCTAAAGCTCCTAGTGTATGATGGCACAGATGACCACTCGAAGAACCACAGTTACAGGTAAGCAACCTGTTCATTTATTTGGCAGCCTGTGGCTTAAAGCAGGGATGAGGAGTCTTTGTCCCTCTAAATCTTTGGACATCAGTTCCCACAGTCCCAAACCATCAACTGTGCTGGGTGAGGCTGATGGAAAGTGTAGTCCAAAGAAGTCTACTGGGTTTTTGTAAGGTGCTGTTGAGATTCTGAGTTACTGGGTTCTCTGATGAGTCTATTATATTTATTTTACACATATATCCTTCTTTTTTCCTAGCTTTGGGACTCCAGGAGGCTTACAAAGTTAAAGCAAGTACAGATAAAATTCCATATTATTAAGACATACATCAGTTAATATACAATTGAACTATAAATAGATTTAAAGGCAATTAAAAGTGGCCTCCCCCAGGCCTCCTAGGGAGGCCAGAATGGCCACCTTCGTGCTGTCTCTCTGTTCCCTTTTTATCGCAGCAGGTTTGTGAGAATTGTTAAAGAAAAGGCTTTTACGAGCATTCCATACAATTCTGAGTGTTGTTATTTGTTCTTGTATGCCTTCAAGTAATTTTGGATTTATGGCAACCCTATCATTCGGTTTTCTTGGAAAGATTTGTTCAGAAGGGGTTTGCCTTTGCGTTCCCATGAGGTTGAGAGACAGCAGCTTACCCAAGGGTCACTCAGTGGGTTTCTGTTTTTTTTTAAAAAAAATTAAACATCACATTTAAATACATAAAACAATGCATAGGGAAAAGAAGACAAACAATAGACCAAAACTACCTAAAAACAAAGAATGCTTTAAAAAAAGGGAAAAAAAGAAAACTACTTGTCTAACAAAGTTCCATGGCGTTCCATGGGCTGAGCAGGGAGTCAGACCCTGCTCTCCATAGTCTGATGCTCAAACCACTACACCATGCTGGTTTCTAGTTTTAATAGTACTGTTTTTAAGCTCCTTTCTTGAAAAGTCTTTAAAAGACTGAATTGTTTTTAATGTTGCTAATAGTAAGACACCTTGAGTCCCAGTTTTTCAAAAATATGGGGATTAAGTATTCATAGTAGTAATAGGCTACTAGCTTGGAGCAGGGAGAGTTTGGAATCTCTGTATAATGAATGGTAGAACTGGGTTCTGTTTGTGACTTTTTGTGCATTTGTAAGAATCTGCGTAAGTGGAACAGAGGAATGTGGTGACCAAAACAAAGGTTTCTTGTGAAAAATGTGGAGTGGAATGGATTACTGAGAAGGACTTCTGGTTGAACCTCTTTGGCTGGGGAAGATGACACAAACCTCCTGGAACTCTGTAGTTTCCTGTGATGGGAAGCTTCAAGTTTTAAAGAGGCAACTTTGCAGGCCCTAGTTACCTGACATGACCTCAACTTTGACAGTATTCCAGAATACTGCTGCTAGGCTGCTCCATATGAATTTCAACAGCCATGCATAACTGGCTGCTTTGCTTTGGAATGTCAAGTTGGCAAAGAGTCAGGGGTAGAGAAGGGAAGAGGTTAAGGGGGAGCATCCTTGTCTTGAAGAAGCACTGGACCAGAGAGACATGGAAGGCTGAACTCCAGCACTATTGCAACTCTGCTATTTACAAATCCCTCTCTCCATGGCTGTGGTTTTGCCTTTGGTTCAAACTGCATCTCATACAACTTGGGGAATCCCAGTTTTCCTTCTGATTTATGTTTAAGTACATGGTTATGTAGGAGAGAAAGATTCTCCAATACCTGATAGTAGGTCCTCTAAGACGAATGTAGAAAGCTGTCTTGAAAGTGGTTTCAGTAGCACTTCTTTTCATTCAAGGCAGGGTTCAGCCTTGAAATATACTTTTCTGCCAAGGTTTAAACCTGGAATGTGTGAAGTAGCAGTCAGCCACTTCTGAGAATGTGCAGAATAAGTTGTGACAGCCTCCAGACTTTTGAGATGTAGCTTTTGGGGAGCTTGAATTTAGATAATTTTGATTCCACATGCAACAGGAACTTTCATTTTAGGAAATATACCATTGCTCCAGAAAGTAGAAACTGGGGGCTCTTTCTCTATACAAGTACCTCTAGAAAGTCTGGCTCTTTTTTAAGTTGATTGCACAGATAAGACTGCTTGTCCTGCTCGTGCCTAGTTCATAGATGTTCTTTCTTTCTTGATCAAAATCTGGAGGCTTCTGAGTTGTTTCCCCACATACCCTATTGGGCTTCCTTTTCTATTTGTGAACTGTGAGATGTAGCTCTAAAGAATTTTGTATCTTACTCTAGTTCTTCTCCTCTTAAAGAATCTGAGTTCTGGCAGTGTTTTTGACTTGTTTAAGGAGACATCATTTACTGGGTACAGGTCTGAACTCCTCTGCATAGCCCTGTCCGGTGATCCCCTTGTCTGTTCCAGCTCCATGGCTCCAAGTTAAAATTCCCATCATCCATCCTGACACCCCTTCCTTCCTCTTCTCCCCATTCCCTCTGTATCTGTCTCTTTTTCCTCCCTTTCCTTCCCTACCTCTGCAGTTCTCTGGAGGCTCCAGTCGTACCATGGAACCAGAAGATGCAGCAGCCCCTGCTATCTGGAGACAGAGTCTACGTAAGACGAGCAGTTTTGGGGTGTTGCAGGATGCCAAGCTAGATGATGGGGCTGCCAAGGAGGGTAATGGCATCAAGCGGTCAGCATCAAGCCCCCGACTTGATACAGAGGAAAAGGTAAGCCTTGATGGAGGCAACGTTGATTGAGACAAGGGGTAACATGCTACTTGGGGCATCTGGATTCAGCATGGTAGTGTTCTGTTGGGACAAAAGACAGATCTCACAGTGCATTGCGAAGTGATGAGACTTATATCTTGTATTTGATGGTGCTATTTGTTTCATTTAAAACGTCTGCCTCCATCCACCAGTTGGCCTTCTAGGTTGTCTCCTATTGCAATGTTAAAACAGTGTAAGACTGAAACAGATTTAAACTAGAGTCCAGTAAGATCAAAGGAAAATTCAATAAACAGGTGAAACAGCAAACAGGCAGACAATAATAAAGCCATTTCAGATTAGATCTCATCAGCATTTTGGGAAAACAAGAGAAGATTTAACTTTGTGCTTCAAGTGGCAGAGAAGGCCAGAGTGGAAGAGTTATTTATTGAGGCATCCTGACCTCTCCCAATCAGGTCATCAGCAGGCAATTCCATATGCATGCCAGTTCATACAGAAAAGGCAATCTTTCAAGTACCCTGAAGCCATTTCAGGTCTGTATCTTTGCTGGTTGCGTAGCCTTTGTGACAAGCCAAGATTGCAGTCCAGTCATTTTACAGTCACACTTATGTGGAAAATTCAGTTCAGTTTCTGTTTCTTTTCTGAGCAAACCTTCTACTATTGTGGGTAGTACGAATATTACTTAAAGCAGATGGAGAGATCTTGGAAAAATCTCAGAATCAACCAGCCAGTGAGAGTTCAAGGTGCAAAGGGCTCTGAATAGCATTCTGCCACTCCCCATAGCTTGCAAAAAGGAAAATCAAAGTATGTAAAGCAAGCTTATACAGGATGGACACAGAAAGTTAATGTACAGCAGATTGCTTACAAAGACTCCCAGGTTCTATCTCTGGTGTTTCTTCCTGAAAAAAGGATCCCTGTATCAGGACCAGGAATGGCCACTGATTTTATGAGGTTTCGGAGAAGTTTTGCCAGTCAAGAGGACATGATACTGATTTAATTGGGATGAATAAATTTGGTGACTGCTGTGGCCAGTTTTTTTGTCTATGGGGCCCTCTTAAGTGCCTCACCATCAAAAATGCCTCACCAAATTCTTCAAAACCTGGAATTGGCTGGAAGTTTTAAAAAAATGTTAAATGGTGCAGAGTGGCCCTGCAACCTACTTAAAAGATGAATCACCATTCCTGAGGGCTTGCCAGGAGAGGTAGTTGACTCTCTTTTTTGCCAAAAGGGGTCACTCCAGTGGAGTTAGGGGTGGCAATAACAGCCATGAAGGGCCTTATGGACCCAGAACTGCTCTTTGTTCGCCAGGGCTGCACAGAGCAGTGGCCAGATTCAACATAAAGCAGTATTGTGTGCATTTCTGCTTCATTTGAAGAACTTGGCATACTATTTGGATTGCTGTAGTGTAGGGATTGGGAACAATTGACCTTCCATATGTTTCTGCACTACAGTTAACAGCATCTGTATCCATTGGCCGTTGTCTGGGGCTGATGAGAGTTGGGGTCCACCAACATGTGGAGGGCCACAGGTTCCTCTCCCCCTGCCTTAGAGCAATAGTTTTAGATCTTTTAGAATTGTATTACAACTTCCAAGACCTGCCTGTAAGCTATACCTCTTGATTTGGAAGCTTTGTTCCTAAGTCGCAGATGTTGGGAGTGAACCGTAATGAATGGAACAACCTTTGCACAAGTTAAAAGGCCGATGGGTTTTAGGCATAGAAACTTGCTGGTGAAGCCTGACCAGCTGTGAACTGATGAAAAAGTATCTCTGAGTAGGTACCAGATGCTTTTGCTGTGCTACTGCTGTTTGAGCAATCTGGCTTAGCACCTTTGGAGCTTTAAGTGTGGGACAAGCCTTGGGGTTGGGGGGACTGTAATGTAAATAGGGGAATGGTGGGGCAGAGAGGAGCAAAATCACTGGCTGGAGCATGCTAAAATAAGAGCTGAGGAAGGAGAGGAGGCGGTGCTGGGCCTTAGGAGCCTCTCCTCAGATTTTTGGAGAATAAGCAACTTTTGTCTCTGTTCTTTTCCCATGTCTTATTTCCACATTTTCCATCTCAGATCATTCGCCTTTCAGATTTCTCAGAGTCAAACCTGTTGTAGTGTGGGCTGTCTCACACCATTGAGGGTGGCTTCTCAAAACAGGATTTCAAAGCATGGATTTCGCCACAAGATTGTCTCTGCTTTGCCCTCTTTTCTTTCTCTTTCCCTCCTCCCTTTCTTCCCACCCCAATCCTGCCACTGTCCATATACCTGCAGCAAGACATCCGGGAGCTCTTACAGAAGTGGAACAAGAACCCCATTGGCCCAGGGTTAGCCAATAGGAGCGCAGCTTCTGAGCCAGCTGGCGACCCGGTAGGAGCCTCTGCCCATCAGAGGGTGTGGCTTGCTTACCTTGCTTGCTAGCTTGTTATGTTTTGGCCTTTAGATGTGCAGAGCTTAGCTTGAGAGCTGTGGGGGTTTTGCGGGAGGGGAACCATATTGGCAAAGAAGCCTGTTGGGACCATGCATGGTTCAGAAACCATAACCTGAATGTCCTCTTGTCCAGTTATTATGCTTGGTTTTCTCCTTACTTCCACCCATTGCTCTGGCTACCTTATTTCTCAGATTTTCTTTGACTTTGCATAGTCTTGGTTACAGCTACTCTGTATAGGCAAGCACTGATAGAAGTACTAAGCACCTAGGCCTCTGGTAGAGTAGGGCCACTATTATCAACCAAGAGAGATGCTCAAGGCCTCCATTCTTATACTGGACCTGCTGTAGTGGGTTGAAATTAAAGTAAAATACTTCCCAGGTCTCCAGCTGGCCTCTGAGCAGCTCCCCCTCCTGGCCACTCCATGAGTGAATGATGTCCCAGAATCAGCCACATACAGATTTTCACTCAGTTCCTCTGTTTCTTTTGAACAGAACCGAGAACCACGCCTGGCTCGAGTAACCCCAACACCCACTCGGCGGATATTTGCCCTCACAGACACAGAACCCCACAGAGATCCCCGGAGACCGTGAGTAATCTGCCACTGGTGAGCCAAAGTGGTATAGCAGTAGTAGCATGTCAGGTTTGAGTCCTTATTCAACCACAAGATGCACCTGATCACCTTTGTTCAGCTGGGATCCTTTGTGGGGTCATTTCCCTTGCTTCTTGTTGTGCTTGCAACCAATCTACATTCAATTGATGATCATATGTATGGAACCTCTGAGTTCTGTTGGTGGTGGAGCTTCAAGATATTGATGAGAATACAAGGTGTATTCAGTATTCCTTGGTGTTGCTGAGCAGAGAGAACCAGTAGGCTAAAGCTGTCATGTCTTAACCTGTTGCCCTCCATGTGTTGATAGACTCCCAACTGCTGTCATACCTGACTATTGGCCATATTGATTACGGATGATGGCAGCTACCGCTAAGTAACCTTTTGTTTCCTTCCCAGTACGTGAGAATAGCTGGGAATATTCCTGGTTAGGTTGGAAGAGCCAGGGCTCGGGCTTTTTCAGAGACAGTAGCATGGGATCAGGTGGAATGAAAAACTGTGGAGTATAAAGAGAGCATGGAAAGCCTGCAGGAAGCCTGCTACCTGCCCTTCTTGCAACATCCACATATCTTATTGGGGATTAGGAATATGGGCTATGATCACAGTGTGGCCAGTTCAGTTTTCCAGGGCAGATGTGAATGCTGTTGGTGATCTTAAACAAGTTATTAATTCTGATTTCTTTTCACCTATCTGCAATTTGAGACTTACAGTGCTATCTTGCCTCACATTTCCCTACTGAAGAAATGCTGGAAGTGTATTTTAAGAGCACTTAATCTACTTCAATATTTTATATACTTATTTCCCTTAAATTATTAGTGAAAACATATGAATGGCAGAAGCAAATAGGTATAACTGAGCAACTTGGATGTGAAAGTCCTAGGTTCACGTCCCTACCTAGGTATGTGGCTTTTTTTGTCTCTTAAGACAGGTTTAATTAAAGGCTTGCCTTGTAGGATTGAGGAGGACAGGTGATTTTTAAAAAAACAGTGGAGTAATTTGTACTAAAAGGGAACAGCTAGTGACAACATTAAAAGGGAACAGCCAGTGACAACATTAGAGGGGAAAGGCCTAAAGTAAGTTCTGGCAGGATGATGGGCTTTGCTCATGAAGTTGAATTGGATGTAGGGGAGGGAGTACATGGAATTCATGCAGACAAAAGAGAAGATTGACATAATAGTTCGGGAGGCCTCCTAATTAGAAGTCTGGATAGCCAAGAGATGAAGTGCTGAAATTTTCTGTCAGCTTTTGTTGCAGGGGCTTTCTAAACACACACTCTTGCACGTGCTGTCTCTTTCTCTCTGTCGTTCTCTCTTTCCTTTCTCTCTTTACTTCTTTCCCACAGAAATTTAGAAGGTGGCCTTCAGATGAAGATAGATACAGCCCCTGCCCCACACCAGTCCCTCTCTTCCAATGCCATCAGCTCTAGCATGGATCCCCGGGATCGTCGAAGGTGAGGGTTGGTGGGGCCAGGGGCAGTCAGGGCAGAAAGCAGTTGAAATTGCAATAAAGGGCATCCGGGATCAAACACAGAGTATCTGATAAGCTCTGGGTATCAGAGGTTTCTGTTGCTGCATCCATCCCCTAATTCTCAGCTTCTATATCTCAAGTTTCTATGAACTTGTTTTTCTGTTAACTCTCAGCCTTATTACAAAGGCAGCCACATCTTCATGCCAAGGGAGCAAAGAGCCATTCCCATGTCCTTTTGCTGTAGCAGCTTCCAACCACTTCTGGTATCAGAGGCTTTTATCTTGTATCAGGCTAGAGAAAAGTGAAGCAGGAAAGGGCATAAGTGGGAGCGTAGGGTAACAAGAGTAAAGTCATTTTATTCCATAAATATCAAATATACTTCTTCAATTTTGACTAGCCATTTTATTGGCTTATGAAGTGGGCTTCATGAGATGAGGAAGACTGGAATCAAGTTGTCGGAGAGGTAGAGGTGCGTGCTCAGTCATTACAGAAAGGCTTCTGTCCCACCACAGAAGCAACCAGCTTGGGACAAGGTTCTTGGTAACTAAGAGGGAGCCCCCCATGAAAGCTATGGAGGGCATCAGCAGAATCCTTTAAATGTGATCCAGAGGCCTGTTTCTTTGCCTGCCAGGTCATACCAGACACCAGTACGAGATGAAGAGTCAGAATCCCAGAGGAAGGCTCGTTCCAGGCTCATGAGACAGTCCAGACGTTCCACACAGGTAAGCTGGCACAAAAGAGCGAGCTCCTCTGGCTTGGGCTCAAAGGTGGCACCAAGC
Organism: Ctenosaura bakeri; assembly: GCA_948474755.1. Taxonomy (NCBI): domain Eukaryota; kingdom Metazoa; phylum Chordata; class Lepidosauria; order Squamata; family Iguanidae; genus Ctenosaura; species Ctenosaura bakeri. Next base: position 340,479 of record CAOLHI010000799.1, read on the forward strand.
AAATCAGGAGGCAGAATTGGCAGCATGAAGTGATGTCCTCTTTTTTGGCTGAGCTTGGAGATTAGGAAAGTGTTCTGTTGCATATCAGCAGTACAGACATACCTCACTTAACAAAGCCTCTGACAAGGAAACTCCATTTTATGGGAGTCCAGCTCAGCCCCACACCCCACTTTCTTGCCTTCTCTTTAGTTGGAAGGTTTTGTTTTCTTTTCTTTTCATCATTTGTGTTGGGAGCAATGGTGGTTGAGGGCTGGAGAAAATTGAATTTTCAGTGTTGAGTTGCAGCAGTATGTCTGCAGTAAACAGTGCAGTAAAGCTTGGCCAGGGAAACAATAGGATTCTGCTTTAGGTGATCCTACCAGTAACTGTGTGTGCGCACATACAAGAGGCTAGGTAAACAACTCTTCCAGAATCACTTAGTGAGCATCTGTGGAGAGCAAAGCACAAAGAAAAGGGAAAAGCTTATTAGTCTTTCTTACCAGCTACCCTGGCATGTTGAAAAAGGATAAGTCTGTAAGTTTCACAACAAAAATAGAAATCACAAGAAAAATGAAGCCAGTTGAAAGAACAAAAAATCATCCTGGGATGCATTTTAGAAGACGCCTTCAAGTGATCCCTAGAAGATTCAAAATGTTTTTACTTAACACGCGGGTTACCTGACCTGATTGTTTCATTTCACGTATGCATAATGTTAATTCTGAGTAATAAGGTTGCTGAAACAAGTTGGCCTGCTTTTCTTTTTTTGTAGCATAGGAACCTATCCCTATTCTTTCTATGTTGTTTCTGCCTCTGGTACCAAAGTTTCTGTTAAAGAAGTAACAGTCCAGAACACATCAATTTTGTTAATTGAGGTATACCTGTAGTGCCAGCAACAACCTCTGGGTGTCACTGTGCTTCTCCATTTGACCCATTTTTCATATATCTTCTCTCCCTCCTCCTCCACCGCCTCCCCAAATGTTTCAAGGGTGTTACCCTCACAGATCTAAAAGAGGCTGAAAAGACCATGGGCCGGACTGGGGATTCCAAAACTGCATCAGAACAGCGAAGCAAGGAGGATGAGAAACATGACAAAGATGGAGAGCAGCAATCCCAGGAAACTATGGTAGAGGTTGCAGGGACTAGAGTTGGGGTGGGATTCAGGCCTTCCATCTCTGCAGGCACTTCTGGCTGGCATAGGGAAAACCTGATGCCATAATATAAAAGTTGATGGTCAGTCTTATCTGGGATGGAATTGGTTTGTTATATTTATATCTCTTATTTCATGATACAAGTCCTAAGATATTGTATGAGTAAAATGAATATACATAAAAAAGAATGAAGTTAGGTGGTTTTTGCCAAACTAAGCAGTATCTGTTACTAATCGTTGTAGTGTGGGTAGGAAGGAAGTATATCTATCCTGTAACCTACAGGAGTATGCATTTTTTGTGTGCATCTGTCAGTGCTTGAATTGACTGAGAGTCTGTTCTGTTTTTCCACATCTCACTGTGGAATGACATCCATCACCCAATTCTTTTCAAACATTCCAAGCTTATACTTGACCCTCTACAAGACACTTGGCTCCTTTCTGTAATCTAAGTGGATTTGTCTTCATAGAATACATGTGAATGCTAGGCTAATTATAAAAAAGAGGGCATTTTCCAATTAGCTGGTATATAAGTGTAATAAATAAACTTGTGTAATCAATTTCCATTCTTTTTTCCCGCTAACTCTTTCTCCAATCCTTTTCTAGGATTCTTCTAGAAGATTCTGGTCCCCTAGTTCAGAGAGTTCTTCAGTTTATACTGTGAATCCATTAGTGGTGAATTCGCAGCCCAGAAAGGGTAACAGCTATATTCAAGTGGATTATTGTATTTTTTTTGCCTCTGTTTTCTTTTTGCCTCCTTGATTGTTTTTAAACTTTGGGCTTATAGTCACCTGTGTACAACTGCAACCTCCTATATTGCATTTATTATTTAGGCCAAATTTATTTTCACCTTCATGTTTGCTGCAGTGACCTGTCCTAAGGAAATCTTAAAGCTCCTTACTAGGTCTCTTCCAAGCAACGTTGTTGATACTGTACCAGTATCAAACACATGGAGGTCCAAAGTAAGTGAAAGGGGACCTGACGTAAGCATCGCATCTTACTGTGTCCTGTAGGCTCAGAAGCTGATGAGACCAGCTCAGAGGCAGATTCAGACCTACGGAACAGACTGGCTATTCGGGACCGCAGAAAAGGCCGTCGAGAGAGACGCATCACAGGGTTGGGCGGGAACTCAGAGGTGAGTGTGAAAGAGGGTTTCAAAGAGGGCTGCTGTGGCGGAGGGAAGGCACAGTGAGGTTTGGACATCTGTAGGGGATGTTGTGTAGTCCTGTGGAGAACTTAGAAATTGTCTTATAGATGCACCTAGATGGTCTGTGCAAACATTCTAGGACCCCCATAGACTTCAGCTTCTCCTTTCCTCTTTTCTAGGGTGAGGAGGATGAAGAAGTTGAGCAAGTCAACAATGAAGATCCCTCTGGACATGGCAAGTAGGTCCCCTTATGATGCAGCACTTTAAGCAGAGTTAGGGAGGAGAGGCTGGTAGGGGTATGGATGCATGAGTTCCCTCTTGGATTGCAGTTGATCTTCCAAGTGATAAGTGCTTTCAAGTGATCTTCCAAGTGCTATCTCCAAAGAAGCTTTTTCTTAACTGTGTACTCAAAATCAACAGTGCAAAGTCCAGTATTATGAAACATGGGCATATGTTTTTGTTAACACACCCTGTCCTCGTGGTTTTCTTTTTAGTCTGCTATTAAATCTTTATATACTTCCCACATGAATTGCAGAGTATGAATAACCCTAGGTGGGTAATTTCCGTGACTCTGGCTCCCTTGTCCTTTTCAGTGAACACCTAAATAGCCTCCTACCAAATCGGACAGCTCCCTACAGCTGCCAGAGACAGAACAGCACTTCGTCAGGCTGCAAAGAGGAACCCGATCACTATTACAAGAAAGTTAGTGATTTAAGGTGGAGCATGTGCCTCCTCTGGGAGGAAAGTGTTGCAAAGGGATACTGGAAGTATGTGGTGGTTAGTGATATCAGTGCTTTTTCATTTTCCCCTCTATGTCTTCCTAAGTTGTATGAAGACCTCTTGATAGAGAATGAAAAACTGAAGGAGCAGCTACAAGAAGCGCAGCTGCAGCTGACACAGATCAAGCTGGAGCTGGAAAGAGTGACTCAGGTATGGGCAAGGCAGATTGTTCTGAAGAATACAAGGGTGTCAATTTAGGGGGACAGAGGGGTAAGTTTAAACTTAATAGTAAACCAGGTTGCAGGTTGTTGATTGTCAATCTGTGTCTGCAAACCATGGTTTATTAACAAGCACTAAACCACAGTTAGGAGCCATGGTTTGTTGGCTTATGAAGTGATTTCAACTATGGCTTGTCCCTGGCTTGTTTCGTCCATCACTCTTAGCTGACAAAAGACATTGGAAGAAAGGGAGATCAGAAGTGGGGAAAACAAATTGTGGCTTCTTTGTCTGCAAAACAGTTCAGGGTTAAAGCAACAAAACATGACTAACATAAACCTGGAGAGCCTGATGTGCAGACACAGCTAACATGACAGAGAGAGCAGAGGGTTAAAGCAGCAAAACATGACTAACATAAACCTGGAGAGCCTGATGTGCAGACACAGCTAATGTGACAGAGAGAGCAGAGGGATCTTTAATAGATATGATATATTTTATATCTAAGGCTGACTTATACCTGCTAAGATATTGGATGTGAACTGATACAGCCTAGTGGCTAAGAAGTATGAACTGGTAGCTATTCAAAAGTTAGTGTTTGAAATCTCAGTTCAGCAACAAGCCATATAACAGTAAGAAAACCACGTGCTAGGTAGCCTGAGTCATTTCTTGTGGCTTCAGCCCCTTCATCTTCAGCACTGCCCTATCTTCTGGAGATTTTCAGAAGATAGTGCATGATACAAATGCTTACTGACTTGGGAGCAGGTTGTTTACCTTTTTTCTGTAAAATCCTGCCCATGTAGTTTTATCTTCAGCAGGGGCCATACTTAGGGTAGTTCCTTTCAGAGCCCAGGTAGGCACCCAGCAACAGGTCCTTTTCGGTACTGGTACTTCAACTCAGAAACATCCTTCCAACAACTTTTCAACCCCTTCGTTTGCTGTCATCATGGCTCTCATCTTGTGTATTGTGTGTTGTTCACCCACAGAGGCAAGAGCGTTTTGCTGAGCGGCCAGCTCTCCTTGAGCTGGAGAGATTTGTAAGTATCTCTTTGCACTTCTCTTCTTTTCTTGCCCTTTTGTAGATGCTGCTACATCACAAAACCTAGCCTTTAAGATTCATTAGATGCCTCTTGCTGGACCCAGGAGGTTCTCTGTGTTGTTCTTTGGGGACTGGCTGGTGTTGTCTTAAACTTTTGGTCCTATGTTAGGTAGGTAAATGGCAGTCTGACACTGGACCCCTCAGCACCTGCTCATTATCAGAATTCTTGCAAAGACTGATAGACTAGATGAGTCTTCTCTAGCAAGATGCTAGGTGCTAAATTTCTAAACAGGAGTGTAGGTACAGGACACTTCATGCTGGCTTGGGCAGAGTGTAGCTTGCAGCCCATCAAGGCCCACAATGCAGGTTCCCCAACTCCTTTTTGTGCTCAGATAGAAAATAGGTTTCATGAAAGGTCAAAATTGTAACAGAAGCCTCAAGGAGTTGTTTGCCGTTTAAAAGCTGTTCCCCCCCCCTGAGTATGAAATAGCATTTCTAGAAAACAGATGTGACCAAACAGCTGCTTTCTTTTTCATTTTTTTAAGGCCATCTGAGATCTAAAAAAGATGGCGGAGAAGAGTTGAGACAGCCACAAAATGGCAAATTGTGTCCCAAGATTTTTGAGGATGTTTACTCCTCTGCCTCCCCTCCCCCCCAAAAAAAAGAAATTGGCAGCAGTGTGTGGAAATGGGCCTCAAGCCCTCAGCATTTGTTTTCCTCTGTTTTAAACCTTACCTATGACAAATGCCTGATTCAGCACTCTTGTTTTTTAAATGTACATGTGTGGGTGGACTGCAGCAATTTTAGGTCACACAAGACTGAAGTCAGCGTACTTCTCTTCTGCGGAGATGTGTTTAATTAGTATGGTATAAGCACACTTCTAGAATAGCCTTTCCTTTCCTTGCCACACTCTCATTTTTAATTTTTTTCCCCTCCTCCTCCCCAGGAACGCCGAGCCTTAGAGAGGAAAGCGGCAGAGCTGGAGGAAGAGTTGAAGGTAATTCCTATCGAATTCTAGGGTCTCATTCTGAGAGCTGCTTTAAATTGAGAGTGGGACCACTTCGGTCTGCTCATGGAGTGCAGGAACTGAGGCTTGTACCAGATGCATTGAGCTTTTGTATTTGCCTTCTGCCCTGCAGGCTCTTTCAGACTTGAAGGCTGACAACCAGCGTCTTAAAGATGAAAATGCCGCTCTTATCCGTGTGATCAGCAAGCTCTCCAAGTGACCATTGCTGCCACAGCCCCTCAATTCCTTTATGAAGTGGGGCCTTATTCCGTACCCCTCCTTCTTGTACACCAGATCCTTGATGGGGACAGGACATGAAGAGAGGGGCAGCCAAGTTCTTATCACCACCAAAACACTCCAGATTTGGGCTCTTCCAAGCCTCAGCCAATCAGAAGCCCACCAACCATTCTTTTATACAAAGAAGGCCAAGTTTGTCAGCAGAAACAATGTCTTGCACGTCTCTTTTTTCTCCTTCCCTTTTTACTTTTATTCCCCCCTCTCCAGAGACAGTATTTATTTTGTGGCTTCCTTAAAGTGATGTTATTTGCTTGTAGCTTTTCCTTCAGTGAACAAAGGGAGCGGGGATGACAGGAGCCATTCTTATCTGGAGGCTTGTAGGAGTGGGCTGGCCACAACCTAGTTCAGCTTTTTCTGGTAGTAGGGAAGATGAAACAACTGAGCTTCTTTACAGCTTGGAAGCAAAAGGTTGAGGCTGTGGGAAGAGTAGGGTTAAAGGAAGGCCAGTCTGTCCTATAGGCTTTACTGCCTAATAGAGAACGGGCACTGCTTATAGCTCCTTAGGCTGAAGGTTTAAGTCATGCTATCCAAGAACAGCATTGTCCCAGCTCTGGTCATCTCATGGGGTGGGGGAGAGGCTGTCTGGACTCAGTCCAAGCACCACCTCTCAGCATGACCAGAGTTTAATTCATTAGTAATTGCATAAATGCTGCTAGAGGGCAGCAGACTCAAAGATTGTAGGGTGGAAAGTGACATTTAGTAGGTGACTCTTGTAGCAGAGAGGAGCACAACCTGTAGTCTCTGGCTGCACCCCATCTAGCCTCAAAAGCTGGTAGGACCCCACCCACTTTTTTTCTGCAGCAGAACTGGTTAACCAGCTGTAGAGTCAGGACAGTGGTACTAGAAATGCTGTTCTCTGGCTTCCTAGTTTGCTGTCTACATGCTGTTAGTACCACTGATAAACATGATCTCTGTAGAAATTACTAGGAGATGGGAATGTTCTGAGATGCGTGCAAGGGAATGTAAGCTTTTGTGTTGAGTTAGGTGCGTATGTGTGTTGGTTGAAGCTGTTAAAACTTGCAAAAGACAAGAAAGATTGTGTGTTCCTGTTGTAGAGAGCCTAGGTTGGCAACTGGCCTGGGACCTGGAAAACCTGAGCAAGCAACTTAGAAACAGAACAGGTAGGTGGGCGGGGGGGCAGGAATGATTGGATGAGGCATTTTAGCCACAGCCTGTTCTGAGGTCCTGTACGGTTTAATCAGAGGTGAAATCAAGGTAACTGTTATTCTGTTTTTTTTAAATGGTGTGTGGGATTATCTGTCCTTTGGTTGTCTCAAACCAAAGGTATGTGGGAATGCTGGGGGAGGGGGGCATTATATAGCAGCCATGATAGTATTAATTTTTGAGAAGAGAGTGCCATAGTTGGGTTGAGAAGAGACAGAAGCAGATGTGTGATTACAGTTGCTCCTTTCCCTGTGTTTTTACACTTGGGCGGTTGACGTTGACTCCTGTTCCTCGATTTCCTCAGCCTCTTGTTGTTTAGATGTGAGTTTGGCCTACTCCCTTTTTAAACCCTTCAGTGTCCAAAGTTAGGCTTTCTCACCTGAATCAGGCCTAAGGCCTGAAAGAAATAGCCTCTTTGCTCTTTGTACCCTCTGGACAACGCCTAATCCAGCTGTGAGGTTGCCCAAACATCTACAACCCTGGTGTCCGGCATGGATAACAGAGACCATATCCAGCATCTACATTTGACATCGCCCTGGTTGCCAGCCTTCGACACTCCACTCCTCTTCCTCCAGGAGCTCTGCCTCCTTGACCTCTCCCTGGACTCCGCTGCTTTCCTAGAGGATACATGGGGTTCTGGCTTCATGGCTCTCCCGCATTCCTCTTCCTGCACACACACAATCAAATATTTTCAACGTTAAAACTGAGGGCTAGAAGTACTTCCAAGTGAAACTGAGGGCTAGAAGTAATTCCAAGAGAAACGGGTCCAAAGTACTACCCTGAAAATCCTGTCTGTCTGTGTGTGTGTGTTTTTCCTGCGCTATCATGAGCCAAGATTCCTCTGCCAAAATAAATAGTCCCTTCCTTTCTGCCTTGTCCTCCCTTTTATTCCCACCCACCCTTCCTTTCCTTCCCTCCACCTGCCTTGGTCCATGAATTCCCCTCCCCAAACATATCTGTACATAACAGAAGTATTTTCTATATGGCTGCATCGCCAACAAAAACAAGAAGAAAAAAATGCAGAAAAACCTAAATGTGCAATATCGCATGAGTATTTTTTTTTCCAAAGAAGTCTCTATATTGTACTTGTTTATTCAGCAGCTCAGCTGCATTTGTTTTAAAGAACAGGGAATTGAAAGTACCGTGTTTGACTATAATTAAAAACAATGAAAAATTAGTCCTTGACTATGCTTATTTCTTCATATGCTATGAAATTGTTTGACTAAAAGATTTGAGTTGGTGTAGTGTGAAGGGAGTGGAGGAGAACACCTGGCTTGCAAGATGTTTTGGACTACAGATCCCACAATTGGCTATGCCGGATGAGGCTGCAGAGAAAGGTAAGCCAAAAACATCTGAAGGGACAATAATTCTGCAGTTGAAGTGCTGTTGATATGGTAACACAGATTCAACAACACAGATTCAAATCTTTAAAAGGTTTTTTTAAAATGTGCATCACCTTGAAACTGGATCAAGCATGGAATAAAAACGTGACAGAACCCTTCACTACCAGTAGTCAGCTGCTGGTCTGTTTACTCCAAGCTAATTTGGATTGAGAGCATGGTGTAATGGTTTGAGTTACTGATGGTGCAGTCTAGAATTGCATTGACTTTTTTTTTTAAGCTGCTGCATCACACTGCTGACTCATGTTCAGCTTTTGGTCTATTAAGACTCCTAGATCCCTTTCACATGGCTTGACCACACTACTTGTGAAAGGGATCTAAGAGACTTAATAAACCACAAGTTGAACGTGAGTCAGCAGTATGATATGGCAGCTAAAAAGGCCAATGCAATTCTAGGCTGCGTCAATAGGAGTACAATGTCTGTGTCAAGGGAAGTAATAATGCCACTTTACTCTGCTTTGGTCAGACCCCTCCTGGAATACTGTGTGCAGTTTGGGGCACCACATTTCAAGAAGGTGGAATGTGTCCAGAGGAGGGAAATCAAAATGGTTAAAAGGCCTGGAAACCATGCCCTATGAGGAACTGCTTGAGGAGCTATTGTGGGATATATTTAGTCTGGAAGAATAGAAGTTTAAGAAGTGACATGATAGCTGTGTTTAAATATTTGAAGGGATGTCATATGGAAGATGGGAGCAAGCTTGTTTTCTGCTGTTCCAGAGACGGGCACAGAGGATCATAGAATCATAGAAATGTAGAGTTGGAAGAGACCCCAGGGGCCATCCAGTCCAACCCCCTGCCATGCAGGAACACCCTCAAAGCACTCCCGACAGATGGCCATCAAGCCTCTGCTTAAAAACCTCCAAAGAAGGAGACTCCACTACACTCCGAGGCAGCAGATTCCACTGCCGGACAGCCCTGACCGTCAAGAAGTTCTTCCTGAGGTTCAGGTGGAATCTCCTTTCCTGCAGCTTGAATCTATTGCTCCTTGTCCTGGTCTCTGGAGCAGCAGAAAACAAGTCCTCTCCTTCCTCTACGTGGCATCCCTTCAAATATTTAAACATGGCTATCATGCCCCCTTTTAACCTTCTCTTCTGCAGACTAAACATATCCAGCTCTCTAAGTCTATTCTCATAGGGCATGGCTTCCAGGTCTCTCACCATTTTGGTCGCCCTCCTCTGGACTTGCTCCAGCTTGACCAGCTTGAGAATGCTTTCAAACTTAAAGAAAACTTTCAAACTTCAGGATTCTCCAGTGCTCAAACCACAACACCATATTGGCTCTTAAGCTGGTATTATTATATCCAGCAGTGGTAATGATACTGAATTCCACTCCTAGGGAACTGTAAGAAAGGAGCTCCCTTCGTAACTTTTTTGTGGACTTCTGTGGGTTGGTGACTATGCTGCATGAGATGGATGTTGCATTTTGATTCAGAAGGACATCACCTTTATTAAGTGTGCAGCACTATCAAGAGTTCTTAGTCCATGTGTAACCTGTCTCATCCCCTTTTCAGAAAATACAATTTTCTAGGTTTAAGCTTAGTAATTCTTACATTGTTGCAGGGTATTAAGCACCTGGCTTGGAAATCTCTGACTGAAATCACCCACTCCAGTTTCAGAAAAACAGACTTAGCTATGAACCTCAAGCCATGGATTCAGTTTATCTTGGCTATACCATTTGGCCCTTGCTCAACACCCGTTTCCTCCTATGCATTTGGTCTTGTCCCTTGAATGGGTAATTCCCCAATGAAGGACGGTTTTCTCTCATCCAGATCCTCAGGTGGATGCAACTTCACGTATGAAAAGTGGTTCTGAGAATCCCATCTCCCCACTCATTTCCCCAAAAGGCGCAGGGCTCCTGCCTTCCAGCCCCAGGGCATTGATCAGCCACCAGCTATGTTAAATTGAAACAAAATGTCCTGCTACTGGCCTGTGAAGCTGAGACCTTTGCCATAAGTTGCATAATACATCATCATTGTGCTCACAGGACAAACTAAAGGTAATCATCAGATGAGAATGTGGCTTCATGGTGTGATTCATGGCATTCTGGAGCCTCCCCTCTTGACTAAAATTAGAGGTGACCTTTGCCCCACCTCTCTCTCTTCCTCCCCAGGCCAGCCCTAACCTTCCAGGATGTCAAGGCAAGGTGTTGTCCCTCAGGCAAGGATGATTCATCATATCTGAGTGTCCCTCCACCTCAGAAAAGAAGCATGGTGCACCATCCCACATGCAGCCTTGGTTGTCCTTCTCCCTCCCTCATGCTGAGAAAGCAAAGGGGAAAAAAATCTTTCTAATCAATGACAAGACAGTTTAGGAAGTTTGGTTTTACAAGAGAAAAAGAGGGAGCAAACATCCCCTAGTCAGCACAGTGTGGAGATCTGAATGTTGGAGGAGTACTCAGAGACTAGGATTCAAACCCCTGATTCAGCCGTGGAAACCTACTGTGTAATCTGGGGCAAGTTACACTCTCTCAGCATCAGTGGAAGGCAACGACAAGCCCCACATGCAGGTAAATCCTGCCAAGAAAATCCTGTGGTAATGTCACCATAAATCAGACTTGATTTGAAGGCATATAATTCAGTCCTCCCTCCATGCTCATGGGTTTGACTTTTGCAAATTTGATTATTCACAAGGTGCTCATATGCCTCTCCCACTCCTCCCCCCATCTCCTCCTCCCATTCCCTTGCCTTTTGCAGAGGCATACGTGTCTTCCTTCTCACATGTCCCTGCTATTCTGTTGCCTTTTGCCTGGGAGCAGAGAATGCATGCTGACGGAAAGAGAATGGGAGAGGGAGCACTGCGCACAGAGAAGACACATGTGCCTCCCCCGGAATTCCATTGCCTTTTATCCAGGTGCATGTGCCTTTTCACCACCCTGGCGAAAGGCGACGGAGTGGAAGGTGGGAGCACTGCACACAGAGAAGGAAGGCACACGGGTCTCCTCCCACCCACATCCCATTGCCTTTTGCCCAGATGTATGTGCCTTCCATCTCACTGCCTGAGCAAAAAGCAAGGGAATGGGAGGAGGAGCACTGTGCACAGAAAAGGAAAGCACACACATTCTCCCCCCACCCCCCCATGTACTTGCCTTTTGCCTTGATGTGGTGAAGGAAGACATGCACACCAGAGCAAAAGGCAAGGGAATGGGGAGGGGAGATCCTGAACAGAATGGGGGCTGGAATTATTCATGTGGTTTTTCCACTTTCATGAGGGTTCTGAACCTGAAACCCTCACAAAAGTGGAGGTGCCACCATATAGTTGTTCCCCTCACCTCCAAGTTGTTGTTTTTCCATCTTGGTCCATTAGGATTCTTCCAGGCTCTGATTTTTCAAGATCCCCATCTGGATCTCCCCTTGCTTACACGAAAAGGTGTCCCTCCAGCTATAAAGCCTGCAAGTTACATATTTAATAGAGGTGTTCCATCCATGTAGATTAACACTTCCCAGCATCTTATTCTGCTTGCATGTTTCCTGTGCTAACAATTCATAGAGGTTATAAAATGTACACAAACATTTGGGCTGGGCAACAGATTTATAGACATTTCAGTTGTTTATGACAAAATAATTTTTGAGGCCCCACCTAGTGAGGGAGGCCTGCTATAGGATGGCAGTAAAGACACAGGACTTCCATTTCCCCCAAATGTTCTTGCCACATCATGTCAGTCAATAAGTGGGAGGAACTACAGCTCAGAGGCAAAGCGCATGTTTTCCAAGCAAGCAGTCAGAGACTTATATCCTGGTACCACATTAAAAAGAATAGTAGCAGGCAATGAGAACTGGACTGGCTCATGCCATTTTGCTGCTTGAAGCAAAATATAAGACACCTCCCCCATTTTCTATGTACAGATGTGGACTGGATTTGCAGTTGAGTCTTTCTTCAATGCTTCCAATGGGGCAAAATCTTTCATTGTATCTAAAGGGAGCAGCTTTGCTTAGAGGTAGTAATGCAGGTGACATAGCCTGTAACTTTGTCTTCCCAAAACTTTGCAAGCATTTCTCAGTATCTTTTGCTTGAGGCACCTGCCTCACTTTGCCTAAGGTTAGGACTGGCCTTGGATGTGAAAGACCCTGGAAGAAACTTTAGAGAAGTGCTACCAATTTAGGGCTGCCAGGTCAGGGAGCATCCTAGGGCAGAAATTTCGAAGCCAAAATCCAACACCTTGCACAGCCCTGGCTGATGTCATTAAGCATAATACATTAAGCATCAGCCATAAGTTCCCAGAGTAAGTTATTCAAATGGAAAAAAAAATTAACAAATTAGAATACTTCATTGTTGGAAATAAGGCACAAAGCTAAAAGTGGATGTTTCCCAGCTCCAGCTGAAGAGAAGAGATCATTCTCAGCTGTTTAGAGAACCTGTATAGAGAACATTTAATTTATTTACTTCTGGCAAAAAGAGTTGGCCTCAAGTCAAGTGCCAAAAGGCCATTGTAGGAACAAGGAACTCATATTGTGATATCAAAACTAAGACACATAGAAATGAAGACTGATGCCCCTGAAGGCTGAAGTTCTAAACCCATTTAAAAGCTATGTCCCATAGAACTCAATAGCATGTTATTGCCGCTGTTGTTAACCTTCAAGTTATTTTTGATTTATGGTGACCCTAAGAGGGCCCTGTCACAGGTTTTTCCTGGTAAGATTTGTTCAGGGGGGATGGCCACTGCCTTTCTCTGAGGCTGAGAAAGTGTGACATGCCCAAGGTCACCCAGTGGGTTTCCATGGCCAAGTGAGGATTCAAACTTTGGTCTCTTGGAGTCTTAGGTCAACACTCAAACCACTGTACCACACTGGTACCTCAATAGGACTTATTTCTAAAGAAACATAGTTAGAATTATGATGCTAGTAAGGTCTCACCGCAGATCTTCCATAAAGTCTGCTACAATAAACAAAAGCATGTTGTGTTCTGAGACTCTTTCTCACTCACAACACACCCACACCCTTTTCTAAGCGGCACTATTGTCCAGAGTTTTCTCCTCTCTCCAGGAGAACTGATCTAATCCCTGTGAGCCTAATAAAAGGACACAACAGTGGGCTAGACAGACAGAAAGCCCAATGTTTATAAGGCAACTTCCCTTTATAAAACATCTTCCGAACTCTCTCAGATGTCTATAGCTCAGAATCAGAGAGCAGACCTTGATGATAAATGATTAAGATAGTCTGGAAGCGGTTGTATCACGGTGTTAGATTACAACTTAAACCACTGGAGCATGTGGTATGAATGTTTTTCGATACTTTCAAAAACTGCCTGTTGTATTAATACCTGAAACTGGATGGGAGGGGATGACATGCCTAAAATGCTCTCATTCCTGTCGAATGACTGAGATCTGGAATGTTTTAAAGTGAGAAATCAGAAAACAAACTTTCTGCGGATCACTACAAACAATTTACTTACTATGTGGGTTTCAAGGACCTGTCTCCCCACTTTCTTTTATTTCATACGTTGTTATGCTGTCATTCTCCCATCATGGAACTGAAGTCATACATGAAAGTCCCATGAGTTGCCAAGTCAGGACTATGCCAGGTTTTGAAATCTGAATCCCCCAGATGATAGGATTAGAATACAAAATGATCTTAACAGATTAGAGAGCTGGGCCAAAACTAACAAAATGAATTTCAACAGGGAGAAGTATAAGGTACTCCACTTGGGCATTAAAAATAAATATAAGATATAAGATGGGTGACCCCTGGCTTGACCACAGTACACGTGAAAAGGATCTAGGAGGCTTAGTAGACACAAGCTGAACATGAGTCAGCAGTGTCATGTGGCAGTAAAAAATGGAAATGCAATTCTGGGCTATATCAATAGGAATATAGTGTCTAGGTCAAGAGAGGTGATAGTGCCACTCCATTCTGCCTTGGTCAGACTCCGCCTGGAATACTGTGTCCAGTTCTGGGTACCACAGTTCAGGAAGGATATTGGCAAGCTGGAACATGTCTAGAGGAGGTAGACCAAAATGGTAGAAGGCCTGGAAACCATGCCCTGTAAGGAGCAGCTTAGAGATCTGGGTATGTTTAGCTTGGAGAAGAGAAGACTAAGAGGCAACACGATGTTTAAAGATTTGAAGGAATATCATATGGAGCAAACTTGTTTTCTGCTGCTTCTGAGACTAGGACATGGAGCAGTAGCTTCAAGCTGTGGGAAAAGAGATTCCATCTAAGCATTAGGAAGAACTTCCTGACGGTAAGAGCAGTTTGATAGTGGAATGCGCTGCCTCAGATTGTGGTGGAGTCTTCCTCTTTGGGGGGCTTAAATAGAGGTTGGATGGCCATCTGTCAGGAATGCATGTATTCCTGCGTGGCAGAATGGAGTTGGACTCGATGGCCCTTGTGATCTCTTCCAACGCTACAATTCTATGATTTTACGATTCCTGAGATTTCCATCACCAAAACCTAAGAGGTAGGGATGAGCCCCTTGTAATGTCAAAGGGACAGGCCCTGGTCATGTTACTGAACATGATACATTGAGTGCCTGCCACGGTTGCACAGAGAATGCCATTCAAAACAAAAAACAGCAAATCTAATAAATGAGGAAAATAAGGTGTGACTGATCTCCCTCTCCAAATGGGCCCTGCTGTTCCAACCTCTGACTTCCTGTCACTTGCCTTGCCCTTTTTCCTCTCAAGATCCTTCCCTGGATTGGGGTACTTGAGCCTCCAGATGATCCCTATATGGACCAGTGTGTGTGTTGTTTAAAGGGTTCACTGTGGCAAACGTGATAAGACTCTCTATCAGAACTTAAAAGGAAAAGCCAGACATGTGCCATTTCCACACTAGCCTGTTATAGCGCGATGATTCCACTTTCAACATCCTCTGGAATCCTGGGGTTTGCAGTTTCGGGAGGGGCCGGCTGGCCCCTCCCGAAACTGCAAACCCCAGGATTCCAGAGGATGTTGAAAGTGGAATCATCGCGCTATAACAGGCTAGTGTGGAAATGGCACATGTCTGGCTTTGGGTTGTAAAAAAGAATAAGCAAGTACAAGTTTATTAATACACGCTCAGATCAAACATTAACTCTCAAACTGTTTATGTGTTCAGAGCTTCCCAAAAGGCTATTCACTTCTTCTCCCTCACTGACTGTCTATTTACAGCTCTTTCCTATCCTGGGCCATTTTTCCCCTACCTCTCAGCAGTCTTTTCCCTATCTTTAGGTCACTTCCCCCCTGTCTCTCTCTACAATGTTTTCTCTATCTCTATAGCACTTTTTCCCTACTGTCAGAGACAAGCTGTAGTTTGTATCCTTTTCCCACCATTGGCCCCCCCTCTTGACAGCATTTCCTAAGCTTTGATTAGCTGGCACCAACCAGGCTTATCCAATATCACCCTTCACATATGAATGCACACACACCACTTTTCAAGTCAGCTCTCTCACTCTGAGATTCCTCCTACTCACTGTGAGTACCAGAAAAGAGGGGTTAGTCTCTGAGCTTTGGGAACCCTAGCTCCTATAGATCTTCCATCCAGCCACTAGAAACACTCCGGCCATTTCTGCACTACACTGTTATAATGCTATTATTCCACTTTCAACATCCCGTGGAATTCTGGGGTTTGTAGTTTACTGAGGCCAAAGAGCTCCCTGGCTGAGAATTCTAAATGTCCCTCCCTAAATTGCAAACCCCAGGATTCCATAGGATGTTGAAAGTGGAATAATAGCACTATAACAATCTAGTGCGGAAATGGCCTCAAACCAGCTTAGCTTCCCCAGAGTCACTGCCCCAAGTGCCCATACCCTTGCTTTTGGGACCCTTGGCAACTGGTTGTCAGTATTTGTGGTTTGTCATTTCTGAGGTTGTCCTTTCAGGGACCTCCACTCCCTCTCTTTCTTAAGCAAAGCTGGCATGGGAAATTCATTTTTCCAATCACCATAGGGCTGCAAGGTCAGTTGTATATTGTAATACATAATCTTTCTCCACAGCAACCTGCTTCTGCTCATGCGTTGCGGTTGATTAATTAAACTGGCATAGGTCAGGATACAATGTGTACAGCAAGTGTGTGGGTGTGTTCTTGGTGCCTTAAACAAGCAACACCCATCACATCTTCTGGGAGAGGGGAATGAAGAAATAATAAAAGTTTATGTGTGCAGATGACAGTTTATTACCCATGTCTGGGAAAAAGAAGTTGTAAACAGACTTTGGCCAATGAGAAAAACAAAGAATTGACCGGATTCAGCTTTAAAAATTCTTGAAACAGCATATGTGAGTGAGCTTGGAAGAAGATACAGGAAGCTTCAAGTAGTTGAATGGAAGTTGGACTGCACAGCCTTGACCTACAAAACCACAATTGTGCCAAAGGAGTGGTGGGGGGAATGACAAGTCCTGGTTTTATTTTCTTCCCTGCAATTATCATCATCATCATCATCATCATCATCATCATCATCATCATCATCATCACCACCACCACCACCACCACCACCACTTAATTTTGGAACTCAGAATGTCATGTTTGTAAGCCTTCCCCAAACTCTTCACTGGCTAGATGCTATTCCACTGTCTCAAAGCATTGTTGATTTGGAGCAAGAGCCTTGATTTAAAAGAAGAGTGGGAATCATGCCGTCTTCCAGATTATTATTTTATTGGAGTGCAAACGCAGCACTCTCAGAATCCACCTGAGCAAGGGGTGTATTCTCCCTCTTTTAACAGCTGCAGCGGTTGTATACGGCTTCTTTCCCTTTCTGTCTCAGCCTCAGGAAGTTGAAATATCCTGGTAAATGGTGGCAAGAAGCCCCCAGGGAAAGATTTTGTTTTTATTTTATTAGTCTTAATTGCTCTGAGCATCAGGTGGAAATTACGTTCAATATATAAAATAATATTAAAATAAATAGCAGCAGCCCAGTTAGCCAGGTCACAGTGCCTTCCAAAAGGGCTCAGATTTTTCTCCTCTGCTGGAGTTTCGAGTTTCATTTCAAGTAGAGATTGGTGTGTGTAAGAGAGAGAGAGAGAGTTTTTTAAAAAAATAACAGCAGCAACTGAGCTACAGCTTACCTGCCCAGGTATGCAAGAGGTGTGGCCCAGCTGGTAGGCTCACTTGCGCAGGGACCGGTAGGTCTCGCACCACACAGATCGTCTGTAATTTCTGCTTGCCACACCGGATGCCACCAGCTCAGCGCTCCGAAAAGGGATGACAGGAATTGCGGCCAAGCACCTGTGAAAACAGGACTCTTGCCTGGTAGGTAAATGCAGAAATGCAAGGGAAGTGGTGTGGGGCAGGGGGGAGATGGAATCCTATGGAGTTCCCAGCATGGATCTAGCTTCAACTCAGTTTGACAAGGGGAATTGCAGTCCTGAGCTCTCTTGTAGTGCAAGAGGCTCAGCGGAACAGAGTGATACCGTTTGGGAGAGCCAGGACTTTTGAGTTACTCGGTGACATGGCGGACTTGCTTAGGGTTTGGTCCACAGGGGTGTGAAACAGGAGCAGAACTCTGGGAAGAGAGCAGAAAAAGGGGGCAGAAACCAGATACTTGGTTTATAAACAGAGAGTGCAGTGGGTTACAACCCCAAGTAACTTGAGTCCAAATTAAACTAGACCTTGGCCATTTCCGCACTAGCCTGTTATAGCGCGATGATTCCACTTTCAACATCGTCTGGAATCCTGGGGTTTGCAGTTTCGGGAGGGGCCGGCAGGCCCCTCCCAAAACTGCAAACCCCAGGATTCCAGACGATGTTGAAAGTGGAATCATCGCGCTATAACAGGCTAGTGCGGAAATGGCCTTTGTAGGGTTAGAAAAGTAGATAAGACAGTGGGTCTAAGCAAATTGATGCCATTGCAAAACATTAAGAACTTAAACAGAATTTGTTAATATGTTTTGAGTTAATCACATTTCTTTTTAGTTATTAGTTAAGTGGCACAAAGCCTTACTCCTGCATCTCTTCAAGTAAAAGATCGAACGTTGGTTGATGTTGTTGTCATTTGCTGAACATGGGGCGCATTAGAACACATGACAAAGGATCCTCAAAGGTCCTCTCTCCTTGCTCTTAATTCTGCCACATTTCCTTCCTCAGATGTTCTCACACAATGGTTTCTGTGATCCAGTAAAAGGTCCAAGCCAATTCTTTTAAAGTTCTTTCTCCAGATTCGGAAGCTTCTGGACTTTTAAAAAACAGTCCAACATTCTCATCGCTCTGCTCTTCCACATCCTGTTTTGAGACCAGGCCTCATTTAGCTTTGGGCCATATAGCAATAAGAGAAGCGAAGTATTCGTAAAAAGACCTCTTTACCAGAGCAGCAACAGTCAGTCCCATACCTAAGGGATTTGCAGGCAAGGTTTCACATGAGGGGGACAGGATTTTAGTTTGGTTTTGCTCTAGTGTACACCAGGCCTTGTTATTCTCAAGCTGAGGGGGAAGGAAGTGGGCTTTAAAATATTCTTGCCTCAGCAGTTGAAAGCTTGTTCTTTTTCTCAAGTCTCTTTCTTGCTCTTTTATATATATATATATATATATATATTTATAAATATTTATAATATAAACACACACACATATTTGGGGATTTTTGTTTTTCTTTTTAGCATTTTAATATATCTCAGTGTATGTGTCTCATACCCTTCAACTTCCAACTGGGCAGGGACAGTCCCAGTTAATACCCTGTCATTTCACTTTTTCAGCTGCTTTTAAAATGTCCTAGGTCCCTATCACACTGCATTGATATAGCACTTTTATTCCACTTTAACTTCTCGGGCTGCACCCTGTGGAATTCTGGGGTTTGTCATTTGGTGAGGCACTGAAGCTCTCTGGCTGAGAATTCTAAATGCCTCTCCCTAAACTGCAAATCCCATGATTCCATGTAATATTGCCATGGCAGTTAAAGTGGAATAATAGCACTATAACAACATAGTGTGATAAGGCACCTAGTATCTCTCTCCTCCTCCCTCCTCCTCTTCCTTCCTTCCTCCTCCTCCTCTCCTCCTTTGTCCTCAATTTACTCCAATAGCTGCACATTGAGTCAAAGTGCAAAAAAGTAGGTTGCACTCAATTAACTCTGGAGGGGAAAGGAGGGAATGGGCAGAATCTCACCCTTCCCCGTAGGCTCAGGCAAAAGCAACCTGCCGCAGTTTCTCTTCCCTAGTGTGTTGTTCTTCATTAATGACTTTTCCCATCTCGACCACACTGCGATGATGCTTGGTGCGCATGTCTCAATTTTCATCTATGAAATGTTGGAGGGTATGGGATCTTAATGTACAATCAGCCCTCCACAGGGTTTCACTTTCACGGATTTATTTGCAAGTTTCTTTCTGCCTCCCTAACCCTAGCAAATATGGAAGGTCAACTGCCTCATTACTTAATTATTATTGTGTGCCCCTCACTGTTTCACAAATGGAACAGGACACGTTTGAAGGCCTCCTGTTAGGGAAGGTACAATTTCCTCTGTCTTGAAAAAACACACATTGCTGCACATTGTGGAAAAGGGGATAACTCAGCCGTATCGAAAAGCAGAGCGTGCAATTGTTCAAGACGCTTTATCATTTGTGTGCACTAAAGACAAAAGGCACATAACCCTGCCTGTGATCTAACACATGCCAGGAGTTATGTTATATTATCCTTTATACTGAAATATCTTTAAACTGGTCACTTTTATTTCGGGAGGGGGAAGCATTCTGACCAGGAACCTGTTCTGGTTCCACATCAGATCCTTTTATCCATTTCCTGATGAAAATTATGTTTCCTGTGCTCATGCGTGTCCATACTACATACTCCAAAAATGTTATTTTAACAGACAGAGTTCTGGAACTGGGCCTGAATCCTGAAGGACAACAGCTGAAATAATTTGCATTACCAAAATTTTAAAATGGCATATGTCTCTCTAAAATCCCACTCCCCAAGTAAAAACAAAATAAAACAAAATCTAATGAGATTTAGGCCATTTCCACCCTATACTGTTATAGTGCTATTATTCCACTTTCAACATCCTGTGGAATCTTGGGGTTTACAGTTTAGGGAGAAGCGTTTAGAATTCTCAGCCAGAGAGCTCTTTGGTCTCAGCAAACTACAAATCCCAAAATTCCATAAGATGTTGAAAGTAGAATAATAGCACTATAACAGTGTAGGGTGGAAATAGGGATGAGATTAAATCATTTTAGATGCTGGACTAAGCACTATTTGTTTTCTCTGTTTTCCCCACCCTTTCCATGCTGGGGGGGGGAACCCAAACCCTTACTTTCCTTTTTGTTCTTTTTATTAATATAAATAATTTTTATTGAACAGTATTAATATTCCAGTATTGTAATACAGTGGACCCTCAGTATCCGCTGGAGTTTGGCTCCAGGAGCTCCCATGGATCCCAAAATCCATGGATGCTCAAGTCCAATTATATATACAGTGGTGTAGTAAAATAGCATCCCTTATTAAAATGGTGAACAACCCAAAGGTGTGCTTCTATGGATTTTTTAAAAAATATTTTCAGTCCATGATTGGTTGAATCCATGGATGCAGAATCTATGAAGATGGAGGGCTGATGTATTATAATATCAATCTTACTATAGTTTATCCCACTTTGTTCCAACAAACCCATCCATTTCCCATCCCTCCTCCAATTCATAATACACTATTAAGGTACCACACTGAAATCTCTTGCAACTGTAATTGTCGTTCTATTCCATTGGGTAAACCTTTACTTTCCCAGCCTGATCTTTTTAAAAAAATTATTCTGAGCTGGTGTAGTTTTGAATTTTAAACTTAAGTCAGAGGTTCGTTATGGCTAGAGAAACAAAATGGCGTTTGCTTCTGCTGCTTTGACGCCAACACATTTCCTTTGAAACAGGCACCACTTTGTTGTGGCCAATGTTAATATGTTTTAAAAGTAAATACAATTAAATGAGAGGCTATGTTTGCCTATCAGCTGCTCCTCAACTATAAACTGCTTTTAAAAATAATAAAAAAGGGGACATTATAGGAAGTACCACCAGGCCCAGTAAGCCCAAACTTGGCACAAGCTCTGATACTTGGTGTATTTGCCCCTATGTACAAGACCTGCAATCTCTGGGTGGCAATTTGACAGGAGGGCAGGCCTTATGGAGCCCTCAGCTTTGGCCCAGGATCCGGCTCCATTTACATCACCAGTTAACAGGAATTAGGACCAGGAAATGGGGATGGAACAAGCATAGAGTTGCCAGATCTCAGAGCCTGGCCCTGAGTTTTCAGTTTTCATGGGTCATCTCCAGGTGGGAGACAAAGGGGTAAATTCTCCAGTTTTGGAGGCTCAGCACCAGGCAAAAAGAAAAAGGTGCGTGCAAAATCTCTAGCTCACCTAGTAGAACAGCAGCTTGATATGATTTGCAAGGAGTAATTGAGTTTATACTGCAACTTGCAAGGACCCTTGGGGGTAAATGTATTTGCTTCTGCATTCTCTCCCATTCCTTCTGGTGCCAGTCTCCATTCTGCTTTTCATGCAATTCCTGGCTAGAAGTGTGTGTATGTGTGCATTCAAGGCCATTTCCTCACTAGATTGTTATAGTGCTATGATTCCACTTTCAACATCCTACGAAATCCTGGGGTTTGCAGTTTCGGGCCCTTCCTGAAACTGCAAACCCCAGGATTCCATAGAATGTTGAAAGTGGAATCATAGCACTATAACAGTCTAGTGCAGAAATGGCCCAAGTTGTCTATTGACTTATGATGACCCCATGAATTCCATAGGGTTTTCTTAGACAAGGAATACTCAGAGGTGGATTGCCTTTGCCTTCCTTTGAAATATAGAGGCTGTCTTTCAAAGTGACAAGAAATAATGTCCTCATTTCACCTTGATGTGGGAATAATCTGTTAGGAAAGATTTCGGTTTTAATTTCCAAAACGGAAGATACCTTCTGTGTGTACGTATGTTTGAATGACAAACTATGAACAACTGTGGTTGGTACCTAATGCATAATGCGTAATGACATTTAGGAGGGCAACCAAAATGGTAGAAGGCCTGGAAACCATGCCCTGTGAGGAGTGGCGTAGGGAACTGGGTGTGCTTAGCCTGCAGAAGAGAAGGTTAACAGGTGACATCACAGCTATGTTTAAATATTTGAAGGGCTGTCATATGGAGGATGGAGCAAGGTTGTTTTCTGCTACTCCAGATACTAGGACATGGAGCAATGGCTTCAAATGTCAAGAAAAGAGATTCCATTTAAACATTGGGAAGAACTTGCTGATGATAAGAGCAGTTTGACAGTGGAATATGCCGGGAATGTGGTGAAGTCTCCTTCTCTGGAGAGTTTTAAAGAGAGGTTGGATGGCCATCTACTGGGAATGTTTTGACTGTGCATTCCTGCATGGCAGGGGTTAGACTTGATGCCCTTGTGGTCTCTTCCAACACGATGCTTCTATGACATCATCAGGGGGTGTTTCTAGGTCTCAGGCCAAGAAATCTCAAGACCTGGGATGATCTTGAACCGGCAGTCCTATAAAAACATGTGTGGTTGTGAACCACCTTGTTTGTACCTTTGTGTATCATGACGCAAGATATATTTTGAGGTAAAAGTTTAGTGTGTATCAAGAGAAAAGAGTAGAAGTCAGGATTTTCCAGAGGGGTGGAGGGTGTCACAGCAGAACATAACAACTTGATTTCTCCAAAGGGATGAGTTTTCCATACTTCCTAGCCTTAAAATCCTGCGAGATCTAGCAACGTGAAACATATGGGGAGTGACTCTCAGGTTACCAAGCAGTGAGAGGGAAAAACACACTGCAAGGAGCTCTTCTGCTTTTATGACTTTGGTTCATAGGGATCGGCCCACTCATTAGGCAGAATGAGGCAATTGTCTCATGAAGCAGATGAGGGTGGCAATGATAGCCTCTTGGTTTTTCTCTGTGAATTCCCACACTGTTCCCTCTCTGCTGAGGGACAGAGTTGTTTATGCCACACAGTCTCTTCTAGACCCCCTAAACTAGGCTGTTGTTTCTCTTGGGGAGAAGAGCATCTCTTATTGCAAGTGTTGAAATAAGAGTCACCTACCAAAGGCTGTAAGGAAAAGACACCATCTTGTTGATCCCTTCGAGAAAAATGTCTTGGGCTGAGGCTATGTTTTACATATTCCATGGGTGGGGACTGTCTTTCAAAATTTGTTCCAGGATTAAACTTTGGGCACAGCAGCAAGACTCCTTAGAGCAGCAATATCTAGGAATTGGTTAGACTGATCTGATTTCTAGTGGCCTTGGTCATTAGATGACCACGTGGTTTATGGTTTTTTTAAAAAAAATTACATGGCTGAAAGGTTGCAAATCATCAGGTGCCGCTTTTCTGTGTGTGCTAATGCAAATCTGGAGAATGATTGAATGTCTATTTCTAAAGCTGTTAAAAGCATAGGAGCTCTGCCAGCACTAAAAATATGGCATTCTTTACTTGGAAACGCATTTAATTTTGATTGGGAAGGTGGGTGGAAAGAAAGATGACATTTAAGCTGAAGTCTTTTCCCTTCCCCACCCTCGGGGTCTTAAGCCAAATACACGGCCTAAGCTGTGGCTTATGGCATTATAAGCTATGACCCTGTACCAATATTGACTTTGTTTTCTGCACATCAGTCACTGCTGGGTTCGAAACCTCTGTGTAAATGAAACTGCTGGATACCTGAGATAGTTAAGCAGACCTAAGAAAGAGAATCCCTTGCTCTCCTCTTTTCTCATCCTGGGAAAAAAGAAAACACAACCACAGCTTTTGTCACTGGGCACCTTGCCCCTGGTATGGCTTCCACTCTCCAACTGAAATGGGAAAGGTGGTAAAATAAGAGAATGTTGGCTCAGCTCCAGGAATTATTGACACCCAGTCAGGCATAAAAGAAAGTGGAATCCCACCTTTAATAAACAAAGCAACCTTGCCAGGTGAAACAAAGCAGGTGTGGCAACTGGCAAGAGATGCTGCAGGACTCTTGGAAAGGAGTGGGGCTTAGACATATGTATTTTCTTTGTTATATGCACAAGTGTGCACACCCCTGTACTGTCAATAAACCAGAATTACCGTGAATTGCTATTTCTGTACTCATGGGTGTATTGCATACCTACCAGCACTTCAAGAAATGAAACCAAAGACATTCTTCTTTCATTTTAACATAGGGATGTGCAACCTATGGACCGCTAGATATTTTGGGCTGGAATTCCCATCATCCCATTGGGCATATTGGGTGGGGCTGATGAGAGCTGTAGGTCCAAATAGCCAGGGGAATGTAAATACCCCACCCAATTTAACATGTAAATTTTCCTACCTTCTCTACCTCCTCCCACTATATTACAAGTTTCTAAGGAGATAGCCCTTTGGCTAGCTGTTTCTTTGGGGCCACAGTGCTAGGCCTTGAAAGGGAACACAGAAGGATCGGTTTAATGCTTTTTAACTGGTTTTGTTGTGACCATCTAAGGCAAGGGTGGAAAAGTGCAGCTCCAAGTTTTGTTTTGTTTTTTTGTGGCATGAGACCCTGAGAATTCAGGACCAAACTCTGAGTCCTAGGCCATTTCCGCACTACACTGTTCTAGTGCTATTATGCCACTTTCAACATCCGATTGGAATCTTGGGGTTTGCAGTTTAGGGAGGGGCCTTTAGAATTCTCAGCCAGAGAGCTCTTTGGACTCTGTAAACTACAAACCCCAGAATTCCACAGGATGTTGAAAGTGGACTAGCAGCACTATAACAGTGTAGTGCAGAAATGGCCCTAGGTTTGACTCCTTGTGATGTCAAAACAGTTGAACCTGCTTATGTTACAAGGGGCAGTCCCTGGTCACGTCATCCGGTATAATACATAAGGTATTAAGCACAGTCATGGAGAGGATGCAATTTAAATAAAAAACATCAAGTCTAACAAATGAGGAAAACATATTTATATATACATACTTTCCAAGATAGCACTCTTGCCCTGAGATTCCTCTTCCTCACTCTGAGAACTAGAGAAGAAGGTCCAGGTCCTGAGATCTGGAAATGTACCTCATTTCATCCCACCACAGACTACCTGGACTGCCCATTTTTCTGAGCAAAAAAGATTGGCAAATTGCCTCTCTTAGAGGCCTCCAGAAATGGCAATTAACCTTTTAAATAGACCATAGGTCCCCATTCCCACACTAAAACACCATTTTGTCTCAAATCTAGAAGTGGACTTTGAGTTATTTCCTCCTTCCTTCCCCATCCTTCCTTCCTTCACTGTCCACCGCCACAGAAGGTCCTGCAACACAAAATGAAAATAAGGTTGCTTGGGCCCACCAAAGCTGCCCCACCCCTACTTCGATGGATTTCATCAGGCAGGTTTGCAAAGAGCTAGGTTTCTGGAAAGAGGAAAATGAGCTGAATGCATTTGAGGAAGGATTAATGGAATAACGGGGAAAAAGTTCTCATTATGGATGAGGATTCATTGATGCAGCTAAAGAGTCAGGATGGTATCACAGCAAAGTTCGGTGAGGACCAGAAAGAGCCCTCCCAATCTTCACTCAAGGCCGTTTCACACTACACAATTACAGTGCTATGATTTTAGTTTAACAGCCATGGCTGCATCCAGTGAAAGTCCACGGTTTGCACTTTGGTAGGTGGTTGAGCTATCTGTCTGAGAATTCAAGATGTTCCTCCTTAAACTGCAGTTCCCAGGTTTCCATAAGATGTTGCCATGGCGGTTAAGATGGAATCATAGTACTATAAGTGTGTAGTGTGAAAGAGCCCTTGGTCACAAAATTCACTGGATGCCATTTAGCCAGTCAGTATCTCTTAATCTAGTCTACCACACAAAATTGTTGTGAGGATAAATAGGACAAGATGAATCCCATGATGAGCTTCTTGAAAAGACATGTTGGTAAAAGAGATACACTTGAATTAGACACTCAAATAGAGAGGAGAATGAAGTTGGATGAGAAAACTGATGGAAACAATGAATCCTCAGTTTTCAAACAGTGAATTTTTCCACCTTCCTTGCGGTGAGCACCTTAGAAGCAGGTTCTTGAGCCTCTCTGGGAATGACTAAGGCGTAGGTCAAACGTGACAGTGCCCATGTTGGTTTTCAGATGTGAAGATAGATGTAGCTTGCAAGGGATCAAAGATGTAATGCAAAGCATTTTTCCCCGTTCTAGCAAAGTCAGTTTTTTTCCAGCTCAAATCTGCCAATAATACTGTTTAGGAAACTTTACTGCAGGTAAAGCAGACTAGAACAAAGGGTCAAATTCAGAGCTCACGATCTTGTAAGGAGGAAATAAACTTTAAAATCAAAGTCTTACGAGTTTGCACTGGCAACTCTCTGGGTCTGTTTATAAGGAGGCTGGGCTTCTCCTGCATATCGAAACTACTGTTTCAACAGGAGAATAGAAACTAGCAACTGTTATTTTAGCTTAGCATTCTCCAATCCAGCAATGCATTGCACAATTCCCATTATTCCCATCCAGCAGGGCCATGGGAGTTGCAGTCTAAACCAGCTGAAGAGCACTAGGTTGGGGAAGTTTATGTTCTTAATAGACATCAAGTTGATTTCAACCATATGGGGACCCTATGAATAAGAGACTCCAAGACACCCTGTTGTCAACAGCCCTGCTCAGATCTTCAAGACTCAGGTTCATGTTTTCTTCAATTGAGTCTATCCATCCGTAATATGGTCTTTCCTCCTTTCCCACTGCTTTCTACCCTATCAGGCATTATTATCTTTCCAACGGAGTCATGTCTTCTCATGATATGCCCAAGTACAACAGTCTTAGTTCAGTCATTTTGACTTCTAGGAAGAGTTTGGGCTTCATTTGCTCTTGTACCCATGTATTTTCCTTATTGGCAACCTCCAGCACCACATTTTGAATGAATTGATTTTCTTCCTATCAGCTTTCTTCACTGTCCAGATTTCACAAGCATACATAAAATGGGAAATATTATAGCATGAACAATCCTGACCTTGGTATAGAAGATTGAGGAAGACTATGGCCATTTCTGCCCTACGCTCTTATAGTGCTATTATTCCACTTTCAACATCCTATGGAATTCTGGGGTTTGCAGTTTACTGAGGCCAAAGAGCTCTCTCTAAATGCCTCTCCCCAAACTGAAAACCCCAGGATTCCATAGGATGTTGAAAGTGGAATAATAGCACCACAACAACGTAGCGCAGAAACGGCCTCTTTCTCAAACCAGGGTTGATGTTCAAAAGTGATGTCTTCTTCTCTTCAGGCTCTCAGAAAGACTGATAACTTCCCTTCTTTGTATTTATCAGGTTTGTGGTGTGAATCTCAGATAAGGCCGCTTGTGCTGACATCATGAGTGACTCGGGAAGGTAAGAAAAACTACCTTGGAACTGTTTTTAATACAGCAATTTTTCCATAGAAAAATGTTTCATGATCAGTTGTGCCACAGAAACAGACTGGACAACTGCCTAAGTGATGAAGTACAAGAGATGTCCACCATGGCGACAGTTGCCTGTAAGCCCAAAATAGCATGCTTTTCTGGCCTTGACAACTCCTCTCAGGTTCCCCATCATAATATGAGCCCTTCCTCATGCCCATCCTTCTGGAGCAACAAAGAGGTCGGAGCTGCCTCTAAGGAACGCAGGGGAATGTGAGTCGATCTTTCTCCCTTCCTCTTTCTCTCTCTGGCCCTTTCCCCACGCTACCTTATCCCAGTGGTGTCCTATGGGGATTCTGGCAGTAGCTCTGCTGGGAGGAGAGCACAACGGGAGTGCTCCCTTTCACACCAGCTGCTTCTGCAATCCAGGAAGCCAGATGGTCCTGCCTCTTCCTTCTGCAGTACAGCAGGGCACTTTCCCAGGTTGTGCTGGGGCAAGAAGCACAGCCATTGCGCTTCCAGACCCTCTGCACACCAAGTAAGTGCAGGATGGTGGTGTGATCATGGATCATTGATGGAGAAAACCCAGCAATGATTTACTCCATGAATGCACCACCTGGGGATGGGAGAGGGACAGGACAGCAACGACGGTTATGCATGATATGACAGTCCCGCCCTTTTCCCATCCCCATGATGGGACAACATACTACGGAAAGGGCCTCTCTTTCTCTCCCTCTCTCTCTTTTAAATGTAACTACTGTCTGTCAACCTATCTGTCTCTTGAGAGATTAGCAGATCTTGCACTGCTGCTTATAACTTAAATTTTCCTCAGATTTGTATTCATTACTCCTTTATTACACTGTGTTGTAACTGGTCCATTCATTTCAGATTAGAAAATCTTAACAAATACTCTTCAGGAAATAATAGAGAAGGACCTGTGGCCAAGGGCCCATTAGAGCTCCAACTCCTTGTGGCCTATTGGCAAAGTTAACTTGTGTTTCAACCACTACCATTCCCACTAACAGGATGGGTTGTTAGTGACTGCAGGTCCACGTTGGCTGAGAAAGTCCACAGCTTTGCTGCAAAAGCTAGCAGAACAAGAACTATGGGCCTTTCCGCACTACACTGTTATAGTGCTATTATTCCACTTTCAACATCCTGGGGTTTGTAGTTTAGTGAGGCCAAAGAGCTTTCTGGCTGAGAATTCTAAATGCCTCTCCCTAAACGGCAAATCCCAGAATTCCATAGGATGTTGAAAGTGGAATAACAGCATTATAGCAATGTAGTGCTGAAAGGCCCTATGTTGCTTCAATAGAGCTCCATGACCTTCCTTGGGGATTAAAGTAACACTAAATGGCATCAGATGAATTGCAGATCTTTGTAAATTACCGCAAGATGCCAGGGCAAGAGGAGACTGGCTTTGAGACTCTCAAAGAGCCTGAGGGTCTAACCATTTCCAAGAAGGAGGCATGGCATCTGCGGAAGCTGGATTTATGCTTATTTATTTAAGTTGTTAAATGACTTGCTTGTTTTGTCTCCCAGCCTAGTTGGTGATGTCCCTAAGCCCAGTGCCAGAGTCATATATGGTGAGTTCGATGGTGTGGGGATGTATCAAGATAATTTCTCTGTAGAATGCTGGTAAACTGATGAAGCCCCACATCCAGTTCTGCCATCCTTGGCCATGTCAAGATCACCTGCTCTCATTAAAAACTAGTTCTGTGCTGCTGCCTTTTATACCCCGAACTTCCTCAACTTGCCATGTTCTCCCCTTTACTGTCCTTTTCACCTTTCCTGTGAAGCTTTCGCATAACGCTTTCGTAAGTACTTTTGCTCACATTAATCTTTTGACTCATTCTTTCCTCCCCTCCCTTCCTCTGACAGGTTCCCTACATGGCAGTCTAGATTGTAAGTTCCTTGAATGCAGGGACCTAACTTTTTTTTTTTTACCTGTAACACTCTGCAAAGTATCCTGTGCTGTATAAAATAATATTCCTACTCTTTTGCAAAACTGTTCACTAAACCTTTTTAACTTGTAAAACTCTGGAAAAATATCCTGTGCTGAATAAAATAATATTTATACTCTTTTGCAAATTATTTGGCTAACGGCAGAACTGTTCATATAGGTTTAATGTGCCCGAGATAGTTTTCCCTACCTGTACCCCATTTTGTGGTGTGTTCTATCAATCTGGAGGGTTTTTGCACTAATCAACCAATCATTTTCAATTGATCTGTGTATGAGAAAATCTCTTGTCTACTGAAATCTTCTGCTCCTCTATCATGGGGTCTTCTGGGGCTAAGAGTGTATGACACACTCATAGTCACACAGTGGGTTTTCATGGCTGAGTGAAGAATCAAACTCTGGTCTCCAGGATCATAGTCCAATGCTCAAACCACTACAGAAGGCTGGTTCTCACATTACTCTGGCTCTCCGTGAATTAAAGAAGGATATTTGATCTGAAAAAAACCTGGAATTCAAAGAACACTGGAAGGTTCAGTTTGCTGGGACTTAAAACCCAAATATTGTCAAGAGGAGCCTGAGGCAGCAGCCAGAGGAAAAGCTGTAAGGAGGAGAAGGGTGTATGTAATCCTCACAAGCTAAACTGGTTCCCCCAGGGAGAGGCAGTAATTATATCCTCCTGCTGTAGGAGAGGCAATGGCCCATTAAAACACAGAAATTTCTTCCTTAGAGGGATAAGTCACTGCATGATACAAAGTCCACTAAACTAGATGATCAGGATTTGTGCATATTATATTAAGTTGCAATACATCACATTATGAGTTTGCAAATTGGTTAAGATGACCCTGTGGGATCTCTTCCAATCTGTTCTTTAAGTCTTTAGCTATCTGCATCTAAGGAAATTTTGTTTGGTTGGTTGATTGATTGCATTTATATCCGGTCTTTGTACGCCCAAAGATACAAAGCAGCTGAACCCCAGTTAAGCACTGGAACCCCTGAAATGTCTTACCATTCAAAAGTGAGGTTCACACACACAGCTCTGAAGCTCTGAATTGCAATAAGCATAGCATGTGAGCACCTGTATGTATCTTTCCATATTTGAGTTATGGTGGCATTTTACAGAGCTTCATCTGTTTTCAGCTGCAGACCACTTTGAGAATTTGGTGAAGGCTATGAATTTCCTTCTCAGAAAAATGCATTAAAACACAGTTTTTGGAGTACGAGAAGAACATTAAAGGAGGAAAAATAATTTTTGAGGCCAGTCTGTTGTCACCCTGAAGTCCATCCAAGGACCCCTAGAGGTCCATGGACAACAGGTTAAGAATCCCCTACAAGTACCGGTTCCTCCCACTATGCAGATTATATTGCAAGTTTCATCTATTTAATTGCTAGCTTTCATGTTCCTGTTAAACACTAGTCAACAGAACAACAAAAATCCCAACGTATATTCCAAGAGATACTGAATTAAATTCACCTCAGCAACACAATCTTTTACAAGTCCTGTCTGCAAGGGGTCTGAATGCCACCATGAAAAGGCTATGGACCCTGCCAGAAAAAAGCTGGGCTGTACACATACCAGTACTGTCTTAGAATCCTGGTCTATCAGGAGCAAGGTAACAAGCTGGTTCATGCTCCCTGTTCAGCAAACCAAAGACCTCCTGTTGGTGATTTGTATTTTGTGACATCCAAAGATGCTACCCTGCTTTGTACCTCTGATGACAAGATAGAAAGCTGTGTTAGAATATATGGACCAAAGATCCATAGTTTCAATGGAAGAGTCCACAAGAGCCATCTAGTCCAACCCCCTGCCATGCAGGAGTACGCAAATCAAAGCACTAGGGACAGATGGCCATCCAGACTCTGTTTAAAAACCTCCAAAGAGGGTTTGTTGAGCTGCTCTCCCTCTATGATCTGTTGAATTAGGTCTGAAGCAACCTGCCTTCTTGTTCTGCCCGAATGTGCCCTGTACTTTCTGATTGACTGCTTTAGTCAAAGTTCCAAGCCAGTTCCTCCTCCGCAACTATTGTTTTATGTATTTCTGCAGAGCAGAGGAAAAAATATTCCAGCATCATCATGGCAGATGTTTCCCAGTATGCTGTCAATGTAAGTCTCTCTTCATCATTTCAGTTTGAGTTATGCTAAATTCTGTGCACAATTGCTTGGGGACATCCAGGCTGAATTAATTGAGAGTATGGAGGGTGGTGACTTTTTATGTTAGAGATGAAGATATGAAGAACAGTGGTTCTTGATTGCCCGAGTTATCACCAAAGAGTCTAGAGGAAACCCTTGTATGTCTGATATGGAAGCCTTGTGTAGTGCAGTGGATTCTAGGAAATGTCCTAAAGCAATAATTTTTTCTCCCCCATCCCAGGGCCCAGGTTCACCCTCAATCCTCACCTGCAAGATGGAACCCATTTCAGTGTTGTTTATATTTCTCTTTAAATTCCACCTCCTACCAAGAGAAAACAACTTCATGTTCTAAATTACCCACCTTGAAGCTGGCTCATGATACTGTTCTGGGTTCTTGATCTACCAGCTCAAGACCAGGGTTCCAGAGCAGACACTCACCTCACAAAGAATGCTGTTTAGGCCTGTTATTTTTTTAAGTGCTTAGGGCTGGGGGAGGGGGCTGTTGCACTTTTAAACAAGTGGTTTCAGTAAAGTTGTTGGGGTGTCATACAACAAAATAGTTCAAATGTCAGTATAAAATCACAATAAATTGGTAAATCCAAATTGGAACCATGGTTTGTTGGGAGGAAACAGGATCAGCATTATATAAAAACATCCAGAGGAGGGAGTAAAACCTAACTGGCCAGTTCACATTTTGTTCTGGAAGGCTAGGACAAATGGAAATATTTTTGGCCCTTTCCGCACCTTACCTAGATCCCAGGTGACATCCTGGTATCATCCCGGCAGTTCCTTTACTGAGATGGGAGCATGTCTCAAATGCTCCCATCTGCATCCGGCTAGCTGCTGGTGGATGGTAATGATCAGGACATACTCCTTCCTTCTGCATTGCAGCCAACCTCCTCCTGTGCTGCACTGAGGAAGGAAGTGCCTAGATAGTGCTTCCACCCTTTCTGGATAGCCTCAGCCAGCGTGGTCATTGCACAAAAGGGGCCTATTACCCGATTGTTTCTGGTAATAGTATAATGTGCAATACAATGGCTGGGGATGCAACAGGAGCAGAACCATGACAATGTCATGCAATAGCATGTGTCACGGCCCAGCTTCAACACGTCCCCATGCCAGGATGGAGCTGTAGTGTGGAAATGGCCTTTGTCTGGAATCAAAGAGTCAGTGGAATGTTGCCATGGAGGGCATTCCCTGAAGAGGATGTTATGGTGGAAAAGGCACGCTGATGAGTCATCACCCACCTAACTTCAGGTGGTAATGAGATCTTACTAAATCTCCCCTCCCTCACACTCTCTCTCACACACACACAAACCACCCTCCTTCAGCTGCCCAAATTTTAGGGCAAGATCAATAATGGCTGGCATGTCATCTTTCAGAAATCTTTGTCCACCATTACTGATCTCATTAAGGTAACCTCAGTTAGCTTCCAAAACTTCACAGAAGAGTTTGAAACCAATAAAATGAGCTAACAGAAAAATGTCAGGGAAGTGAATATGGATATGCCCATGCCTTATTTGCTTTCTTCTGTCCTCCAGCACCTGGTGACCTTCTCAATTGGTGAAGAAGATGATTTGGCCTCTGTGGAGGATGCCACCAGGAAACTGTCCATTATGGATGCTCAAGGGAAGATCTGGGTTCAAGAAATGCTGCTTCAAGTCAATGGATCGGCCATCAAGCTCTTTGACATAGACTCAAAGGTGAAGGAGCAACCAAGTACTGTGATGATGGGAGGCTCACACGGTTAGACCTTCTGCAGAACTTGGAAGGAAAAGTAACAAATAACACAGTTCACTACAAGCAGTTATGTTTTAGTGTGTAACAAAGGTATAATGATGTTACATTTCAAATGTAAAGCAACAAGAAAGAATAAAATTACTAATGCAATGAATAACAGCCACTAATTAGTTTTTAAGAGGAAGTGGGGCATTGTGGCAGGAATGAATGAATGAATGAATGAGTTAGTTAGTTAGTTTGTTTGTTTGTTTGTTTTGACAGGCAAAAAGGCAACTCTAAGCAGGGTTTTTTTCTCTCAAAGGGCTGGAGTGACAAGAAAGTAAGAAAAATAAGTTATGAACATAGCAATAAGTGATTATAACAGGTGTCAAGCACTGTAAAGATAAACAGAAACAAACTCTAAAAAGTATGGTAACTCCCAGTCATGATCCCTGTGTTGCAATACCTCCTCTTTAGAGAACAATCCATACTGGTGTCCTGGGGCAACATAACTTTGGGTGACTTTGTCTCCCTCTATAGGAGGAACTGGAAAACTATGGATTAGCAGCTGTGGCTCGTTGTGAGGTTGTTAGACCTGAGTCCCGCTCCCAGCCCTTGCTTCTGCTTGTGTGCCAGGAACCCAGTCAGCTAAAACCTGATGTCCACTTCTTTGAGTGCAACTACATTGGGGTAAGGAAATTGTGCACTGTTTAGGAACCGATTTTGTGGTGTCGTCTTTTTTTCCATCCACTTCCAGCTGCAGGAGACTTACGTAAAGCATGTATTCTTTGGGTTGTGAAGTAAGAGAAAACAGCAGAGTTCTGTCCACCCTGACCAAACTTTCAACCTGATTTCCCTTTTGCTTTTCCAGGCAGAACTGATCCGACAGGACATTAACAGTGCTTTGCTGGACTTCAAGTCAGGAGGAAATGCCCAACGGAAGGAAGCACTCAGGTGAATAAAGACCCATACATCTGTGGAGCTAGAGGAATGAGAAAACTGGGGTTAAAAATATACGAGGATGACAATACGCCTTCTTCACAAGCACCAAATATTTATGCCCAGATGTGTGCATAATCTAAGCAACAGTAACTATAAAGCAGGGCAATTTGGGTGTGTTACTGAATTCCTCCCTGGATGCTCAAGTTTTGGTGCTGGCAATGAAAGAGCATTTGTACAGTTGAAGCTAGTGTACCATCTGTGCCTGTTCCTGGAGATGTCTGATCTGACCACAGTAACACACCTCTTGCTTACATCCTGTTTAGACTGCTGGAATGTGCTCTGTATGGGGCTGTCTTTGAAAATGTTTGGAAATTTCAACTTTCCAAAATACTGCAGCCCATCTGCTGACCTGGCCCAGGTATAGGGAGGATGTGAGTCACTTGTCACGACAGCTTTGCTCACGGTTGGTCTGTTTCCAAAGTGCTGATTCCAACCTAGAAGTCCCTAGATAGGATAGACCCAGGGCATCTGAACAATTCTGTGTTCTCTTTTGAGCCCAATGAAGCTTTTAAACCTTTGGAGGAAGACTTCTTCTTGGTTCCACCACCCTCAGAGGACCCATGTGGAGGTTTTACAGCAACTTTTAAATTAAACAAATGAAGAGTTTCCATTACTTTTTTTTTTTTTATTCATGCCAGGCAATGTTTCACCTGCCACATTTCTGCCTGGCAGGTTGCTCTGAAAGGCATGGGAATAGGCCTACACCTAAAAATACTGGGCTCTTGGGTAGTTATGAGAACCAGGATTCTTCCGTTGCCTGGATGAGTAGTGTAAGCTAGAGGTTCAGAGAGATCTAGAACAGAGGAAAATCCTTCCCTCTTTATCTCAGCCGCTTGATTTGTCTCTCATCTACAGAGCTACCCAGAAGTGGATTGGCAGCCAAACACAACAGCCTCAGGAGACCCTCCCTCAGCCTCCCCGAAAAGTGCCTTCCAGGACGAAGGTCATTGCGCCAGAGCAAAAAGAGAATGGTGAGAAAGTAGCTCTCAATCCAAACCTGCTGCATTGTAGTGTACACTTCCATACTAAAGGATACATTTGGGGTAAAAAGAGGGTTCTCTCACTTACTGAACATGTGATTTATAGGCAGAAGGTTTCTACGGCCAGCCCTTGGCCTTTCTGTTTAAACCATTCTCAATTTGAAGAGTCGCTCTTTGCCAATAGAGACAGCCCTGATCTGGATCAGTCAGTGGTCGGACTCAGTATAAAGCAGTGTCACATGTTTACTGAAAATGACAAGCTTCACATAGTCAGTGGAGTCAACAAGACCAAATCTAGAGAAAACCTGTATGGAAACACATCACACCTCTTTGCATCTCATTGACCATGGAGAAGAACTAAAAAATCCTGATTCTCAGGGGTCTTTTCACAGTTATAGCACTATGATTCCACTTTGAGTGCTATGGTTATATCCTACAGAATCCTGGGATTTGCAGTTTAAGGAGAGATGTGTAGAATTCTCAGCCAGCCATGTCCGGTGCCTTATCAAACTACAGATCTCAGGACTCCATAGGACAAAGCCATTGCAGTTAAAGTGGAATCATAGTTCTGTACTCTAGTATGAAAAGGCCCTCAGTTGTCTTCCTCAATTGCTAGACAGTAACCTAGAGATCTTCTTAATCTGGCAGTCAGAGGCATTAATGTCCTACATTTCTTCTGGTCCCCTCACTCACTGTATTTGCAAGCTTTGGCCATTTCCTCACTAGACTGTTATAATGCTATTATTCCACTTTCAACATCCTATGGAATCCTGGGGTTTGCAGTTTGAGGCCCCTCCCTGAACTGCAAACCCCAGGATTCCATAAGATGTTGAAAGTGGAATAATAGCACTATAACAGTCAAGTACAGAAGTGGCCTTTTTTTCCAACTGTTGCTTTAGTTAGCAAAAAGAGATTGGATGTGTCATAGCTAAAAGGATTGGATGTGTCATAGAGAAGTAGTTTCCTGGTGGAGACTATTCCAAAAAAGACGTAATCCATAGTCGCTCAACAGTACCCTAACCTCCTGACTCTTTTGACTTCCAGACCTCTTGGCAGGGGAAATTGACCCAGCTTTCATCCGTGCTGAGAAAGATGTGGTAAGTTAGCTGGAAGGACATGATAAATAGAATGGCCTTTAAACTAGGTTAGATTAACGGGAGGTAGGTGTGATTGCCAAGAGGCAGGACTTATGCATTTGCTTATATTGCCCTTGTCCTCCCCCCGCACCGCTTTTTTTCTTTTGTCCCTCGCACATGCTTAGTTAGCTTTAGTAGATGCAAAGTGGCAAACAGTGATGCAAAGAGCTATACCTATGACATTTCTGTCTGCTGTACAGCTGTTGAAAGCACAGAATCTGTTGGGGCACTTTGGTGTATCCAGACGTATTTGAAAAAAACATAAAAAATATAGTTGATGTCATATGGAGGTCAAATGGTGTATACTATCTTCTCCCTGTAAAATATTTGGGGAATATTTTTTTAATTCTATTGAAGTGCTTCATGGAGGTTTGGTGGTAACTCTTTATGCACAGCCCTCAGAGCACATGTTGTTTGTGGTTCTGCCCACCAACGGTCTGCTGAGTGTGAAGCTGTTTTGGGTTTTGTGTGTGTTTTGGTTTGGTTTCTGTTACTCATATGTGCAACTTGCTTCTCCTTCAAGAAAGTCACAGTGGGTTTCTCCACCAGCCTCCCAGAAGTCATCTTCATAACAGTCTTATGAAATGGGATAAGAGACAGAAGGTATATCCATTCGGTAGAAGCACAGCAGTTTGATGTCACCTTAACTGCCATGGCTTCTCCCTATGGAATCCTGGTATTTTTAGTTTAGTGAGGCACCAGAACTCTGTGAGAGAAAACTATGCATCCCAGGATTCCATAGGATGAGGCCACAGGAGTTAAAAGTGGTATTAAACTGCTATAGTAGGGAAGTGTGGATACAATCCTTGACAGGATACATAAAGTCATCCTGTTGGACCTAAACTATATGTGGTAGAGATGCATGCATGCTGTTGACCCATCTCTTGCTTCTTTATTAAATTGTGAGGTAAAGGATAATACAGTATCTGCTAGGGACCAGGATCCTCCATGGATACCAAAATGTGTGGATGGTCAGGTCCCATTATGTGCAATGGCGTAGTAAAATACTGTCCTTTATATAAAATGGCAAAATCAAAGTTTGTTCTTGGATTTTTTATTTATTTTGATTTTATTTTTGGGGAATATTGTCAAGCTGTGGTTGGTTGATGGATACAGAATTGGCGAATATGGAGGACTGACTGTATAGCTTCATCAAATCAACATTCCCCACCACCACCACCATTTTCTCCACTTTACTGCCTACAGTTTGCAGGAGAGCAGGGAAAATGCTAATGCAGTGATTTCACCCTAAGCCTCCCCATCCAGCTCCACCCCCACAGCACATTTATTGGGGAGGAGGTGAGCTGCACACATGGATCTTTCTAATCTGTGTTTTCATGTGTCAGCTTTCTAACTGAGTGGGAATTTGCAATGAGGGCTTTCTCGTCCAATTCCATCTGGCCTCTGCTCCACCACAATGGCTCTTGTAGTAGTTGGAGAAGAGATGACAAATGTTCCCAACTCTGACAGTCACAGGGCTGATCATCTGTTAGAAGGAATCTCCAAGCTGGTACACCTTCCCTCTTTCATTTTCTCCCCCAGCTTGTGATCTGAGTGACAACAGATAAACAAAAGGTGTTTTTTAATCTTCCTATTTTGTTTCCCATTCGTGTTAGTTATATCTGCAGTGGTGAGCAAAGTGAACAAATTCTTCCTCCTCCTTTTTACATACACAGTCATCCCTCCATATTCACTAGAGTTAGGCATGCAGGACCCTAACAAAAGTGGAAAAATCACAAATATCAAAATGTGTCTGTGTGTCTGTGGGAAGGGGGCCAAGGCATGTTGAGGAGAGTGGGTTCAGTCAGGGAAAGTGGGTGAGTTGGCATGGTGGCCCTGTACTTCCTTTCTCTCTCTTGCCCATCTCCTTCCTTGGGCGTGAGAGGGTTTTTGCTGCTGAGAAATTGGGCTAGTAGCCATCTGTAGCTGGTCAGGCAGCAGCTGATTGAGGAGGAGGAGGAGGAGGAAGAGGATTAGAGGCAGGTTTTTAAAGGGATGCACAGCCTGATCAGAGCCACTGAGAGGGAAGGTTCCCTTGGAAAAGAAGGTGCTGCCAAGGGGGGGCGGGAGGGTTGGAGAAACTTGCAGGTAATCAAATCCGTGAAAGTCAAATCCACAAATGTGGAGGGCCAACTGTACAAAGTGTCCTTCTTTAATCACTGAGTAATGGCAAATATCCCCTCCTTTCACATAAGGGTTTAGTTGAGAAATTTCTTGCATAAATAGACCTAAGCTCCAGCTGTTTTTAGAAACTGAGGCTGCAATCCTGTACTTGCATATCTAGAAGTGAGCCCTTCTTCACTCAGGAAAATCTTTCTTTTGAGCCGATGTGCAAGGATTGTGCAATAATCCCTGCTGTGTGGTTCTCACAGGCTGAGCTCTGTGTGCACCTAAATGTTATCTCTTCTCTCTCTTTTGTGTCTGTGGATGGCAGGAGCTATTGAACCGGGTTTTTGATGACGTGGAAGCCTTTGTGGGGAAGCTGCAGAAATGTGCTGAAGCTTTCCGCGTATTGGATCAACGCAAACGTTCTTCCAGAGGGCGTCGTCGAGAACCAGGAGGTGAGACCTAGATGCAGTGATATCAGCTGCCTCTAAGGTTGTCACATCTCAGGAACTGGCCCTGAGTCTCCAGTTTTTGTGGGTCATATCCAGGTGGGAGATGAGGCTGCAAATTCCACAGGTTAGGGGTTCAGTTCTGGCCAGGAGAAAAGAGCTGTGTGCAAATCTCTAGTTCAGCTAGAAGAGGAGCAGCTTGTTATAACTGGCAAGGCTTAATTGATTTGTTGATGCAACTTGCAAAGACTCTTGAATGGGGTCTATATATTTACTTAGTTTCTTCCTCTCCTTCTAGTCATTATAGTGCCAGAGCTTACCCTCCACTCTACTCTGTATCTGTCTTCTGGTTAGAAGCCATTAGGCTAGAATAAATGCTCTTTATATTGTCTCCCTAAATAAGTGAGAAGGAATAATCCCCCAATTTCTCCTAAACATCTCCTTTAATTAAGAGTTCTGTCTTAATTTCCAAACAGGAAAATAGTTATCTCTCTTCATCTATCTGTGTGTGTGTGTGTGTGTATGTGCGCGCGTGTGTGTACTTGAATGAAAAGCTCTAACTGTGGTTGGTACTCACTGGGTAACACTTAGTGACATCACCAGGGGTTGTCCGTAGGTCTCAGATTTTGGCCCAGAAACCTTGGAGATGATCCTACATTGGCCAGCCCACCTCCCTCCCTTCCCTGCCATGACAGCTGACAAGCCATGATAAAATGGAATGGATTCCAACCTGCGAGGTGGAAATTAACAGATTCAGTCACAACTCTGAGAGGCTTGCTTAACTAATGGGCCTCACTTTACATACATGTTTTGACATAGCACACAGTAAAATCATGATGTCGAGCATGTACTAGAGCCCCCCCCCAACATTTGATAGATGAAAACTGGGACAAGTGTAGCTGAGCAATATCAGAGTGTGGTCAACATGGCAAAACTTATTAA
This sequence comes from Ctenosaura bakeri, assembly GCA_948474755.1. NCBI lineage: Eukaryota > Metazoa > Chordata > Lepidosauria > Squamata > Iguanidae > Ctenosaura > Ctenosaura bakeri. Next base: position 380,189 of record CAOLHI010000799.1, read on the forward strand.
TGAGGAACCTAAGAGATCCTGCAGCAGTTTGCTTTTGCCTGAGTCTACTGGGAAGGACCAGATTCCGCCCCCTCCTTCCCTTTCTCTATGCTGAGTTAATGGAGTGTCAACTACTTTTGCATTTCAACTGAGTTTGCACCAATGGAAACAAGCTGAGGACAAAGGGGGAAAGTGGGAGGAGGAGAAACTAGGGCATTTTAAAAACAGCTGAAAAAGTAGTTCAACAGAGGATTAATCAGGACTGTCTCTGCCAGTTCAGGAGAGTAGGAGGGTATGACAGAGGGTATGGAAGCTTTCAGAACCACTAGGACCAGGGTTTGTATAATGGATTCTGGACCAGGAGATAAACTTCAGCAGTCTGCAGCAAAGGATTACTGTAAAGTATAAGACAGAGCCCTGACACATTTGTCTGTCTTGGTTGTACCCACAGAGGGACTCCTGACAATCCGAGCTCGTCCTCCTTCCCAGGAGGAGTTTGAAGACACACTGGCTAAGATCAAATATTCTTTCAGCCTTCTGGTGAGCTTTGTTGGATGCTTTTTTCTCCCAAGAAAGCAGAGGGTGGTCTGCCTTCCTGGTGCTAACTGGCTGGCTAATGCTAAGAGGTCATACTTTTATTTCCACCATCTAGGCAAGACTGAGGTCTAACATCACAAACCCTACCTCTGAGGAGCTGATACATTTTCTCTTCAATCCTCTGAAGATGGTACGTTGTGGCTCCAAGTGAGGGTTTTGTGGGATTGTGCAGTGATTCCTGAGCAGTACCAATTAGATGGCAGATGTGGAACTGAAGCCCATGTTGAAAAAAAAATTCCTTGCACACCGAAAAGTAACATGTCTGGGGGAAAGCTAGCCTAGAACATTTCTCCTTGACAAGCTAGAGTTCCATGGGCAATGAGTGGTATTTTTCTGAAACAATTGTATGATTCCGTCACTTGCTACAATACTGTTGCGAGGAAACACATTTTTCTTTGAGAGAGGAACTGGAGTCAGGCATCTACTTGTTTTAGAGAGCCCCTTGTTTTGTGTTCTGATTCTCATATTCCACTTCAGATTGTGGAGTCTTCTGGGGGACCAGCATTTGCTTCTGAGGTACGCAATCCCATGTTGACCCTGGAGGCTGTCACATTGATGCGCAGCTGCCTAGGGGAACAGGAAGCTGAGCTGTGGCATTCACTGGGAGACTACTGGATCAGACCAAGGTACGGGATAAGGAGATGGGACTTGTCTGATCTAGGGTTGTTATTTGTTCCTCCTCAAATACTCAGATGCTTCTAGAGATTAGACACATTTTCATGGTGGGCTCAGAGTTTTATAGTGGCATCTGGTGGCTTCTATGTCAGTGGGGTGGCAAACTCACCCCAACTTTTAGTCCAGTATTTAAAGCAGCTGTCCAAGGTTTAGAACCATAGGCTTAGCACTTTGGATAGCTATATTAAAGTTGAGACCAAAACCAGAGTCCTGCTGACATGGGAAGGACTAGCTGCAATTGGCATTTTACCAGCTTCATGCAGATCAGTCAAGTGCTTTTGGCAACTTTAATCAGAAACATATGAAACTTGCTTTTTCAGTGTATGATTGAAGAATTCATAGTTTCATTTATTTTTTCCCCTCAATTTTTATTATTTCTGTCAATTCATTCCTGCCTCCCTCTCTCTCTGACTTGTTCTCCCCCAGACTGGACTTCCCCAAGGACTCTACGACTCCCTATATCCCAACTTTTAAAAGTGGCTGGGAGCCACCACGCCTGGACCCCTCTGGGCACCCTTGGGAAGATCCAGTAGAGATGCAACACCGGCACGAAGAACGTCGCGCTCAAGTGAGTGTGGATGTACAAAGCCAGTGAAATGAACAGATGCAAAAATCACTTCAAGGGCATATGTAAAAAGTGCTGCTATTGTTTGGGGTGAGGAAAGACATGAGTTTTCCTTGGCTGTAGTAAACTGCATGGCTTGCTTATTGCACCAAGAGGCCACGTTCGTACATTTTGATCCCTAAGATTTAGATAGCCTATTTGTTTGGTGTTGAGTGATGTTGTTGTTGTTGTGATACGGGTAATAAGAATCTGGTGAAAGCAAGTTGTTTGGAAGTCCATAACAAACAACGGTTGGATTCTACAACTACTGCACATTCTGCATGACAGACATTGACACATTGGATATTTTTGAAGAGAAAACAACAACTTTCATTTCAATTCCTCCATTTGGTGACTTCAAAAGTTACATATACCATTGGAATGGGGAAAACGCAACATGCAGCGCATCCTTCAGAATCCTCCCAAAGTTTTTGCCCCTGAATGTTGCCTGGGGTGTATTTTGCCATGTCCTTGGCTCCTGGGGTTGTTTTAGGCCCAGAAGAAGTCCTTCTTTTCAACTGGAAAAGTGACCTAGAAGTTGAGTTCTTGACAGCTTCATATTGATAAAAAAGGCTTCCTGGGAGCTTAAGAGATGGAAATTACCCCCATACTCTTGAGAGGTTGTTTGAGGGTATTTGAATAAAAGGGTTCCCCCCCCCACAAAATTGTTAATGGTAGGGTGCATAGCTCTCCAAGCTTCCTGGGGGGAGAATACATACTCCTAACCTCAACATGTGATTTAGTACAACCTGGTTATCTGAGTTCAGCCTCAAACCACCCAGAGAGGAGAAACCTTTGCTTCTCTCACTGCCACCACACAGATGGGATTATTGTTCAGAGTTCTGAACCTGGGGCTGTGAAAACTGTTTCCTCTGCAGTCTTGATCTCCATACCACAGTTCCTGCCTGTCCGTTTATCTTGCTTTTGTGTGCTTTTGTTGTTTCCAATTTATGGCTACCCTAAGGCAAACCTGTCATGGGGTTTTCTTGGCAAGATTTATTAAGAGGATGTTTGCCACTGCCTTCTTCTAAGTCTGAGAGAGTGCAACGCGTCCAAGGTCACCAAACAGGTTTCCACAGCTGAGCAGAGATTCAAACCTTGGTCTCTCAGAGTCCTACTCCAACATTCAAAACACTACAGCATGCTGGTTTTCATCTGTCTGTCTGTCATATTTGTGTTCCACCCTTCCTTCAAATAATTGTTGGCATCCATTGGGGTTCGCTTGTACTGCAGAGCCTAATTTAACTCACATGGTGGTTGAGACTGTATTTTGGGCCATTTCCGCACTAGGCTGTTATAGCACTATGATTCCACTTTCAACATCCTATGGAATCCTGGGGTTTGCAGTTTCGGGAGGGGCCAGATGGAAATGGCTTAAGAGCCCAGCGGGTCATATCCACAATCTGCACGGGGATTTGTACCCAGGTCTTGCTGGTTAGAGTTCAGCATCTTCCTCAAAACGGCAGTCATGATTTAATCTGGTTAATAAACCAGAGGCAGAATGTATCTTGAGCTGAGACAGGCAATTAGTGGCCCTCCAAATGTTGTCAGACGTCAACTCCCAATGGCTCTAACCAATGTAGTCAATGTGGAAGGATGATGGGTGTCCAGAAACATTTGGACAGCCACACATTGCCCATCTCTGATCTCAAGGCTGGCATTGACTACATCACTATGGGCCCCATCATACTACACAATTATAGCATTATATTCCACTTTAAATGCCATGGCAACATCTTACGAAATCCTGGAGTCTGTGGTTTCTTGGGGAAGCAGAGATTTCTGTTTGAGAATTCTAAAGACCCCTCCCTAAATTACAAAGCCCAGGATTCCACAAGATGAAGCCACATCAAATAAAATGACATCATAGAGCTATAATTGTGTGGTGTGAAAGGGCCCTATGACTTAGTGTTAGTAAGCTGAAGGTGGTAACTGGGGAAGCTGCTTCCCTTAGGGGAATGTTGGGCTAACTGTGATGACTTGATAGTTCACTACTTCTGTTTACTTCTTCATCTCCTCTTTTGCAGCAATCAGCTCCCACAATTGCAGCCAATGGGTAAGTCCTTTCCAAGTATTCAACTTGAGATGTCTTGGGAGATGAATGGACTTTGGAATAGAGGGTTGGAAGGATTTGGGAAGCCAAGGGGAAAGGACAGTGAGGAGGAGAGATGAGGCTCCTGAGGGATAGGATGGGATGAATAAGGCTAAGAGGTACATTTTTCTAGTCATAAAAAATATTTTTAAAAAATCAGAATTTAATAGACTATGTCCATTTTCCTGCTCTATTGTACCAGAGATCACAAAATATCGGCATTTAATTTTTTTAATATCTTTATTAATAATTTCCAAAAAGCACTAAAATTCTATGAATATATAAGAAAAAAGAAAAAACAGCATGAAGAAAACATAAAGTATGAGATTAGAAATTAAAAAATAAAGAGAAAGAAAAGAAAAAAAAAAGGCATGATCTCCATTCTCCCTTTAAATGGAAATTGTTTCAAGCCTCTCAAAGGCAATATCTAGCAATTCTGAAATACCTACTTTTTATAAGGCTGTTTCCTTTTCTATTTTTCTTTAAACCACCTAAGCTGCAAACTCTTCCATTCCTGTCGCCAAGAAGATACACACCTGGAAGGCTAAGACTTTAAAACTTTAAAACTATGGTTTCACAACAGAGAAAAACTTGAACAAGGCCAGGACCCAGTGAAGTCTTGTGCATTTTTAGAGCCTGGGGAGCCTGGCACAACAGTGAGAGGGCACGGGGTGATATAAAGCTGAATTTACACCGAACTGGACTGTTGGACATTCCAGTTCAATATTTTCTACTCTGAGAATGGCAGAGATTCCCCAAAGTCTCAGGAAGGAAAAGATCTTAACTGAGCTTTTCTATTTCCTCCACGAAGAACATGTACTCTGCCACTGTACTCTGTCTTCACTCTGGCACAGGGAATGGTAGGACCAGTATCCATAGCCCTAAGGAGAAAGCAAAAAACAATTCCCATTACTGAACTACAACTACTGTCCTTAATGAAGCCTGAATTACATAGAATGCCTAACCTAGGCATTTTTTCACTGAATCTGCATCATGTGCTCCTAAGCTGGGCCCTAGAGAGTAGGGGTGGGCATTGCAATGACGGTGAGGTTGCAGTATTGACAGTCTTCTAATGGGAAGCTTGGAGGAGGGTATGTGGTTTGTCCATGCAAATGCTGGGTGATGTTTAAAGGTATGGAGGAGACTTCCTTGATCAGAGAATAACGATGGGCCATGGGTTGATGGGGAGCTTAAATAAATTGTAAATTGCTTTTTTTCCACGCCCTTAAAGCTGTTTTCTTTTTTTCTCTGTCTTTCTGCTCTGGGTGTAGGTGGGTCAGGTGGTGAGCGGGGAGCCAGTGATATGAGCTGAATAGTGAGGTAGTGGTGGGGTGGCCAGGGGTTTAGCTGGGAGAGGGTGGTGGTTTGTGTATATCCATGTTACAGGTTGCTGAGGTGAGTCAGAGGACAAGTGCCTAGGCTAGGTGATTAGCAGCTTTTCTATGTGAGTGAGAACTTCACGTTATTGCCTTATATTTGGATTTATAGTACCTATGTGAAAGGTGGATGCCTGCCCACCATCACACTTCAAGGAATGAGGACATCTGAAAAGAGAATCAAGCAGTTGCTACAGAATTCTAAATCAAACTTCCATATTTTATCTGCTTTTATAAGTCATAGGCCATTTCCACACGAGCCTGTTATAGCACGATGATTCCACTTTCAACCTCCTATGGAATCTTGGGGTTTGCAGTTTTGGGAGGGGCCGGCTGACCCCTCCCGAAACTGCAAACCCCAGGATTCCAGAGGATGTTGAAAGTGGAATCATAGCGCTATAACAGGTTCGTGTGGAAATGGCTGTAGTCTTAGTCCTTTTCAATGTTGAGGGGAAAAAACTCCTCCACACACACGCTTTTTAAATAACCTATTTATTAAAATATAGTTGTAAGGCAGATTCATATCCAGTAGCCAGAGAAAGGAACTGAGATATAGCTTCCAGAGTGTGCTAATATCCCTCCTTTCTGCCATGCTCCTATCAATTCACCATTTTGTAGCATTCCACAACGCCTCATCCTTAACAAGATCAAACTTAATTGCAAACCGAAATAAAATCATCAGGCTTATTGGTTCCAAGACTACTTATATGCATTTAATTCTTCTATAACATTCTCCCGTTGAGTAATTATCTCTTTACAACTATCCTTAGTTGTGGGCCAGGGTGAAAAGAGCATACCAATAATGTATATACTGTCTCAATTATCATGGGTTTCTCATGACATCATCCCAAAAATTGTAACATGATAAAGAAGCTGAGAAATTTTAGCGATCCCTAACTACGGTTCCTGGGAGCTAGTGTGGTATAGCGGTTTGAGCATCATGCTATGACTCTAGAGACTTGCTCAGTCATGGAAACCCACTGGGTGACCTTGGACAAGTCACACTCTCTCAGCCTCGGAAGAATGCAACCGCAACCCCTCCCTGAACAAATTTTGCCCAGCAAAACCCATTATAGGGTCACCTTAGAGTCACCATAAGTCTTGAATGACTTGAAGGCACACAACAACTACTTGAAGGCACACAACTACAATTCCCAGCATTCTCTAAAGAAACGAAAATCAATATGAAACCAATTTTTCAAATTCTGCAGTGTAGATATTTCCACACTGAATCAGTCCAACAAAAGGGAGGGGTGTTAACAACATTTGCCTTGAATGAAAACAAACAAGTAGAATAGAATGAGTCCATTTCACCTTCCCCCACCCATACACACCCAACATGAGGAAGTGGCTGACTATGGATACTATTCCTACTGAAACTATACCAAAGGAGGAATAAGTTCTTTTATAATTCTCAAAAAAAAATTAAAGCCAGATGCCTCTTTTCTAACTAAACAAGATATTCTGGATTTGAGGCATGTCTGAGTGCATACAGAAGACAGAGACTGGTTAAGATTCCTACATGTCACTAAAACAATCTAGGCTAGTGACCTCTCCATTTACATAGGGTGGATTTCTACAGATATTTATGGTGTAATGTTTACATAGCGATGCCATGCACATGTTTCAGTAATGTGTAAAGACTGTGGCTGTTACCTTCAGTAATCTTTCAGAAAACGGGCTGAGCCACATCTATGCTAAAAATAAAAACACAATGAAGTCTAGTGTTGTGACTTCTGCAAAATATCCTTGGCAATTATAGTTCTACAAAAGTGCAAATAATTCTTGGTTAGAGTCCTGGCTACACATTACATTTGCTACCTGAGAAAATTCTGCAGTTGCACACACTGTAAATAGGGAAGCCCCTCTTTCTCTTTTTAGCAGTTAATTTTTGTCGTTTCCTCCACTTAAGAGAGAATTGGCAGCTAGGTAAAAAGAACAGATACAAGAAGGAAAAAGACATCTAACAGCTTCTTTGCTGTGTGTGCATTTCCTATTCAATTGCTTCCAGTTTTCTCTGCCTGTCATTGGGGAAGCCTTCAGAATTTTTATGCACCAAATATCTCCTGCAGTTGAGTTTTTCTCACACTGGGAAGTTAGGCCATTTAGCCAAGCCTTTCAAGGACCATATAGCTTTCAACCCTGAATATAAGAGTGTACAAGTTGTTCTAAGTGCAGTGGTACTTATACTGAGCCATCAAACTAAGCCAAAGTTGCCATAATCCCATAACTGCCCAACACATGCAAACACACCACAGTGCCTTGATGTCCCTCTAGGAAATATGAAGAAGGCTATTTTTGTCATATTTCCTAGACTGAGATAATGGGACTAATTATATGATTTGAGCTCTCCTGTATATTTGCTTATTTAGAATATTTTAGCTTACCTTTCAGCCACAAAGGCTCACAGAGAGCCTGACAAATTGTTAATGTGACAGTTCCTTGGCTTCAGGTTTACTATCTAAGTAGCCTTTTTATGGTCATTTGTCCCTACCTACCCCTTTTTTAAAGAAAATAGACATCTTAGATCCTACACTAGTTCAACTTTTCTGCAGAGCTTATAGCGCTTAAAGGCCCACTTTTCCCTTTCCTCGAATGCTTCTGTGCATCACTGATAGTTTGGCTACCTGGACAAGGAGAATTCTGGGATATTCTCAAATATCTTTGCTGAACATGATGTTCCCTTTGGTGAGCATTTGAAGGACAGAACAGAAGTCAGACCTATCCCTTTGCCCTCCCAATTAGAACCCTTGCAGAAACATTTAGATCAGCAGTTCTCAACCTGTGGGTCGCAACCCCTTTGGGGGTCGAACGACCCTTTCACAGGGGTCGCCTAAGACCATTGGAAAATATATATTTCCAATGGTCTTAGGCTCCATTCTTTCCTCGGTGGTGGCGCACAAGCCTTTGCCCCCTTTGGTGCGATTCATAACAGCAGCAAAATTACAGTTGTGAAGTAGCAACGAAAATAATTTTATGGTTGGGGGTCACCACAACATGAGGAACTGTATTAAAGGGTCACGGCATTAGGAAGGTTGAGAACCACTGATTTAGATTAACGTAAGTCTAGCTACAGAGGAAAGCACACCTTGGCAACATCTTAACGTGTTTGTGTTGCAATTGGACACACACAATGAGTTCTTAATACAGAACAGCAAAGTGCCTGAAAGAACAAAACAAGATTCCCAGGAACAGCTCAAGAGGGCACGATGAACTTTTCATCCCTTGGATACTTGTGAAGAGGTACAGGCTTGGGAGAAAGCAAGCTAAACACAGAGGAAATCCAGTTGTACCCATGAATAAAGCATGGAAAGAAAGAAAAAATCAGGAGGCCTAGGTGCTCTAAAAAAAACCATGGGAATGTATCAGAGTAGTAGGGCTTGGGCTATCTTGCAAGGAAGTGGAATTGGTTAGGGCTCCGTACATATAGGGAGGAGGCCAGGAACTGGGCTTTTTGGTTTTACTGGGAAAAGAAGATAAAAGAAACTGGTGGGTTTACAGCAAGAAGGTTAGCTTTTGGGACAGGGTGTGGAGAGTAGAAAGGGAAGGAGAAATGACTGGAGATGATACAGAATGCAAGCAGCAAGTGGTGCAGGTCAGCTGCTGTGGAGATGGGAACAGAAAGGAGATATAACAGGATGGAAACAAGAGGACAGCGGTTTAAAGATGGCGCCCAGAAGAAAGCCGAGAGGGGGACGCTAGGCAGCCAGCTAAGGTAGGACTGGGTGGGGGGACGGGATGATTTTCGTTCCTTTTCTTCTTCCTCTCCTGTCATTCTCTGAACCCTTGACCAAATATGGGTCCTCGTTGTGAACCTCATTTACTCCAGTTAGGAAAAGGGACACCAAATGGAGAGTTCTCTGGAAGGAAATCCTGTTTACTGTACAAAAGGAACAAGCGGTGTAGACCAGTATCTTACTTTTTTTAAATTTCTGGCCATTGTCTTGCTTTTCCTTCAGTATCACAGGTTTATTTTTCTTTTTTCTGTTCAGCCATGAATTTTCATTATTTTCTCCATTTTCTCCAAGATTTTCATTATTTTCTCCATTTTCTCCAAGATTTGCTAATCTTGAACTGCTGGTGGATGCTAAAATCATGGCTTCTTCAGTCTTCCCCTACCATGTTTTTTTTTTTAAGGAGGAAACTGCATCAAAATTGGGGGAGCATGTGTGCTTCTGTGGAATTCTGCAAATTCAGCATGTCTTCAGTAAAACTGATCCAAAACTACGGTTGTCAATGACTGATATATATTGAAAACAATACTGAAATATTTTTAATTTATTAATCATTTGACTTTTTCGTGAATGTTTAAATTTCAGTCATTGTACAAATTTCAGGATATTGCCAAATGTCGGTTTTTCTGAGATATTGAAGGAACTGTAAGATACTTACAATTTAATAAACAAGAGCTATTACTCTTCATTAGGCTATGTTTAATATTTTCTTTTTCATATCCTGTTGTATTAATATAACCAAACTAAAATATTATGGAAGAAATAAAATGAGCAAGCCACCATTTTCAGTCCAACTAGCCCTTGATGATTAATCAGCTAAAGGTCTGGTTGATTAAACTTGGGCTAATCATCTAATTAGAGAAATTATTGGTTGATTTTGCATTTAATCTGAAATTGCCAGTATTCATTTATTTACTTACCTGCAGGATGGTATTTTACAGCTGCAATTTTTACAAGACCCTTTATCTAAAACTAATGTGCAAAAAACTGAACAACCCAATTAATCAGAAAAAAATTATTTTGTCATTCAAAATGGATTTATCTATCTGATTCATTAGTTCAGTGCTACAGCCCTGAATTAAACCAAATAAAGGCTATAGCTTTATGTAAAGTTAATAAGCATAAGCATGCACTTCCAGGATAAATCTTATTTCAGGAAACGGTGAAGGAGAAATGCAAAATTAAATTAAATGCAGCAAGTGTACTGATGCAGATGTAGCCTTATGCAGAGTAACTCTTGCCTCTCAGAGTTGAATCCTGGAGCTGCAGATCTCCAACTGCAATTTTAACCTTCGCTAATGTTCTATATGAATTCTATATGTTGCCCCACCTATAATTCAGTATGCTATTCCTCCCTTCTCTTTCCACAGACACAGGCATCCGGACAACAAGGTGGCGATTTCCACCCATAACTTCACAGCAAGAAATAGCAATGAGCTTTCAGTGCTTCAGGGAGACATATTAGAGGTGAGTTGGTATCCATGGACAACCACAGTGCTTATCAGTTGTTGGCAGCATGGGGTCAGGTGAGGTTGGGTTGGGTTGGGTTGGGTTGGGTGATTATTTGCATAGATGCTGCTGGATATTATCATAGAGAAGCTGCCTGCATTTGAAAATTACATAGTCTCCAACTGTCTCAATTTGGCAAGGACAGTCTCAATTCATCCCTTGTTGTCCACCTTTTTCGGCTTCTTTTAAAATGCCCTGGTTTCCCTTTTCTCATCCCACTTTCCCCCTTTAACTTACTCCAGTTGCTGCAATCTGAATTCAAAGTGCAAAAGTAGTGTGCACCCAGGTAAATCAGCAGGGAGGAGAGGAGAAGGTGGAATCTTACCCTTCCCAGTAGGCCAGAGCTTTCCAAACTTTTCATGTTGGTGACACACTTTTTAGGCATGCATCATTCCATGACACAGTAATTCAGTAAGTGGAGTCAGCCCTTCCACCTGGGCCTGGCGTGCTGCCGCTGCCCTTGCTAAGGTCTTCTTTGGCCTGGGGGGTTGGTAGAGTCAGCCCCTCCACCCAGGCCTGACCTGCTACCGCCACCCTCCCCAGGGTCTTTCTTGGCCCAGGGAAGCAAGAGAGGCAGCCCCTCCACCTGGTCCTGTTCTGCCACGCCGCCCTCCCTGGAGTCTTCCATGGCCTGGGACAGCTGTGGCGGCAGTGGCGGTAGTGGGAGAGGCAGCTCCTTCACCCACTATGTTTGTGCAACACACCTACACGCTGCAGCCAACACACTACCATGTCACGACACACAGCTTGGAAAGCTCTGCAGTAGGCTGAGGCAAAAGCAAACTGCTGCTGCCTCTCTTACCTTACATGTTCTTACTCATTAATAACTTTTGCCATCTTGAGCATTCTCCAGAGTTGCTTGGCTGCATAACTCGGTTTTCATTTGTGAGATGTTGGAAGGTAAATGAAAAATGTAAAGTTGCCTACTTATCCATACTAGTCAGAATTTGCCCTAACAGTTAAGTAGGTCAGTGTTTGCAAATTAGAAGTCTCAGCACTTTTCTCCCCTTGCAGGCCATGGATGTACTTTAAATGAGGAGTAAAAGTATGCAAGGCCAAGCAGCTTACTTAAAGATTTTATGGGTTACTAACACTGTTTGTGAGGCTAGATTGAAGCCTCTCTTAAGGACGCTAAAGAACATGAGAACTGGGTGTCTTTATTGGACCAACCGAAATGCACAAAATAAATCATGCCAGCTTTCAAAGCTTCACTGGTTTCTTCATCAGACAAAGATGTTAAAAATCATCCAGAAGAATTATGTTAGAGTCACAGCCCTACTTTTTTATCTCAGATGTTACTTCTGTTGTCAGTTAAGATGGTCTTGAGCGAAATCAATGCAGACAGAAGTCACTCCTCTCCTTGGCCATGAGAGGACTGGAGACAATGGGCAGTTAAAGACAGGCAATAAAATTTCAAACCCATCAGCAGCAGCCAAATAATTTCCATTGAGACCCAGTAAACTCTGTATGGTGTGGGGCCAACTACTCCTTTCTTTTATTTTATTGCCTATGTTTTTACATTTTTAACATCTTTGCCTGATGATGAAGCCAGTGAAGCTTCGAAAGCCTGCATGATGCATTTCATGCTAATGCTGCTTTATAGGTTTGGGATTATGTTCTATTTTGCTGTATGCCTAACGCAGCTACTCCAAATACGAGAACTGGGTAGAACTTTGTTTCTGCTTAGCAGTGGACATTTCTTTTTCATTTGCTGATAGGTTTTGGATGACAGCAAGAAATGGTGGAAAGTTCAGAACCGCTATGGACAAGTTGGTTATGTCCCTTATAATATTCTTAGCCCAGTTCTAACTGGAGAGGATTCTAATGTTCAGAACCACAAGAGAACTGCCCAGATCAATGGGACCAGTCCTGTGATAAGCAAGGTGAGCTGGACTTCAGCAACTGAGGCATTTTTGTTTGTTTCTACTTCTGCTAATGCTTTTTTTCCCCTTGTCAATTATCTACAGATAATTTAAAATGAAAATTCAGTGTATAATACAGTAGGGAAAAGGAATGAAAACAACCATCAGCGCCAAGAAGGGAGGCAGTATAAAAATAGACAAATTTAGAAAAGGGAGCTAAGGGGGCTGGATGTTCTAGATATTTATAAATTGATGAATATTGAGGAAAGAATAATTAGGAAATTTTATTTTTAAAAAATCATGAGAATTTAGGGTAAGCCAATAGAACTGAATGTCCATAGTTTGGGAGCAGCTAAAATGAAGGGACTGGAGAAAATCATGATGCTATCAACAGCTGTTATGTTCAAAGGCAGTGGCTTTCCTTTATTGCCACTGTTCAGGTGTGAGAGTCATTGTTCAGAAAATGAAAAACAGCCCTGCCCTACACAGCAAAATGGGAAGTCTCCATAGACTTGAGGACTTGGAGGTTTGTGGAAATACCAAAATAGAGCTGGGGAAGATCTTACGTGATTGAGAGGAGCCACAGAAAAATCCACTGAGCCCAGTGGCCATGGGATACTGACTGACTTGATGGGCCATAGGAAGAAAGGAAAGGAGGATTGTGGGAGAAGCTATGGCTGAAGAATTGAAACAGTAAGCAGGAATCCCAGTGCTGTAGCACTTCATTACGGGGTCTACATATCCTTTTAAATACTAAATGCTAAGGAAAGACAAGAAAGTGTTGTTGCTGCCTTCCTGCCTTCCATGTGAGATTGTTTGTCAGCAGAATCTCCCTGGAAACAGGGCATTGGATTAAGTGAAAAACAGAAGTTTAGAGATGCTGGAAATGGAACAAACACAAAACAATGGCCTGAGTAGGTCTGTAGGAACCAAACTATTGAGGGGCGTCCATATTAAAACCAGCCATCCTGGAAGGTCAGGGCAGCTGCTGGCACCAGTGGTATAAGATGTTCCTTCTGACCTCCCCACCAGAAAAAAATTTAGAGATCAACCTATTAATTTTGCTTATTTTCTCCTCTTCTTAGAAAACTCCACCCCAGCCGCCACCAAAGACCAAAGGTGTATACTCCAATGGCAGGTCCTGGGCCAGCACAGAGGGGCTTAACATGGACCTGAGTGAGCGAGGTAAGACCCTCTTCCCTTACAAAAGAAGCAGAGAAACCCTGAGAGGCCAACCTTGTTCTTTTCCCTGAGAATTGGCCCAAGTGACTAGGGGAAAAATCTTAGCACAGAGCAGGGGACTTACTACTTTGTCCCACTGACTCTTGTATTACTGCAAGGATAACAGGTTGGCCTCTGGTCCAGTCAGAGTGTAAAACTGTTGAAATGCAGTAGAGTTCTTGTTGCTGTTCATGCCTCTGCTATAAAATTTCTATACTTCCTTGGGGAGTCCCAAATCCTGCTTCTAGAACACAGTTGAAACAGTTAGCACTAGTTGACAGTGAAAAAAGCCAAAGCTGCTGTTGTGTGCCCTCAACTCATTTCTGGCTCATAGTGATCCTAATGTGAACCTAGAGAACCAGCATCAGGTAGTGGTTTTAGTGTTGGACTACAACCGTAGAGACCAGGATTTGATTCCCTTCTCAGTCACAGAAACTACTGGGTGACCTTGGGCATGTCACATTCTCAACCTTGAAAAACCCTGTGATAAATTCACCTTAGCGTTGCCGTAAGTCAGAAACAACTTGAAGGCACACAACAACAAGGTGAATCTATCATGGGGCTTTTTTTTGGCAAGATTTATTCAGAGAGGGATTGTCCTTGTTTTCCTCTGAGGCTGAGGCTGTGTAACTTACCCAAGGTTACCCCATGGGTTTTCATGACTGAGTGAGGATTCAAACCCTGGCCTCCCAAAGTTCTAATTCAACACTCAAATTGCTACACTACTACACAAAGTGGAATGGAATATAGCATATAGTTATAGCTATCCTTAAATTAGTGTACTAGAGGATTCTCTAGAAGAGATATGGCTGACATTTTGAACTCTGCTGGAGGCTGTTGTATTGGGCTGTGGGAAGCAAAGTTAATTCTTTCTGCCTATCCATCCAAACGTTTACAGTTACATCTGACCATGTGTAACATTGCTTCCTGCTCTGACAGAGCGTTTCAACACCGTTAATGAGGAGCTTGCCCTAAGGCTGGCCAATGGGTCAAATGGCCGCAAGAATCTTCACATCCAGCGTGCTCCAGATACCAGCGTGCCTTTAGGTTATGATTCAGATGCTGCTCAAGTCCGGACCTGGCTAGAGGCCAAAGGGTTCAACCCATTGTGAGTTGGTTTTCTTTTTTAAAAAAGAAATCTTACAGAGGGTTTTGGGGTTGACAAAAAGTCCAAGTATATATCCCTTGATATCTGCCAAAACAGTCTTTCTCTTATTGGATAGCACTAGCACATTAAAATTTCATGTTGGGTGCCGGCCAGTCATAACAACTGCATATATCAGCTTAACCCACTCATTTTCCCTAGCTGGCAGGCATCTGATCATTTTATGAGCAACTTTCCAGTTGGCCACCATACAGAGCAGCTGCTGCTTTCTTGACCAGCTCAATAACATACAACTTCTCATGAGTTGTCATTGCTTTATTTTTAGCTAGGGATTCTACGTCCCTGACTAATGCTGGCTAAATGTGAAAGACGTAGCTGCGTTAGTCTGTTGCCGCATGAAAAAGGAAAAAGAGAGAAGGAGAAAGAAAGCAATCTAGCAGCACCTTTGAGACTGATTCTTATTTTAGCATGAATTTTCTTGGATACCAGTCCACTTCTTCAGCGGCAGAATGGAGTGATACTAAAGCCTCAGGTTATATTTTTATACAGTTGTAGAAGTGGGATATAAAGGAACACAGTCCAGAATGATGCAAATCATGACCCTCACTAAGGCCATTTCCACAGTAGCCTGTTACAGCGCGATGATTCCACTTTCAACATCCTCTGGAATCCTGGGGTTTGCAGTTTCGGGAGGGGCTGGCCATCCCCTCCTGAAACTGCAAACGCCAGGATTCCAGAGAATGTTGAAAGTGGAATCATCGCGCTATAACAGGCTACTGCAGAAATGGCCTAAATCTTCAAAGGGCTATGTGAAGTGCTACAGGTCTTTCTGATCTCTACCGTGGTCAGTATTGACATTTGGGAGCAATAAATTTGCTTACCAAAAGTCACTTCCCTGGATGTAAATTTGAGACATGGAAAAGCAGGTTTGTCCTGATTAAGATTCCTGAAAGGTTGTTGTAGCAACTCCCTATTGCAGCATTTCTCAATCATATTTCCCTGTAACCCTAGGACTTCAAAAGAAGTCCACTGGAAGTTCTGCAAGAGAAAATGACTGAAAAAATTAAACATTTTTAAGCTATAGATTTGTTTGTTTGTTTGCTTGCTTGCTTGTTTGTAGAGGTTCTCTTGAGAGCTGAAAATTATTTCCAGGATGAAATGGTTGGGGAAAGCTGCCCTACTGCCTCATTGGCTAATGAGAATCTGTGAGGTCCTTAAGATGCCAAAGTTTCGAATTGTTTGCTGTTTGCCTATTGTGGATTATAGCTGGTATTTAGCTGGAGAGATCTTCCACCCACCCACCCTGTCTAGAGATCTATGCCAGCGCGACATAAATCAGCTTCATAACTGTATTGTATTTAGAGTTGGATGAGTATAAATCAGAGAAATGTTCATTCTTCCCATGACCTACACATCTATCAACTCTCCATCTTCTGAATCTGCAGGACTGTAAGTGCCTTCGGAGTTCTGAGTGGGGCTCAGCTCTTCTCCCTGCAGAAGGAAGAGTTCAAAGCTGTCTGCCCAGAGGAAGGAACTCGGGTCTACAGCCAGGTTACTGTCCAGAAAGCCCTGTTGGAGGTACAAATCTCTCCTAATCGTTGGGGAGGTGGTGATGGTTGTGAAAAGTCAAGACTTGTAAGATCTCTTTGAGGGGAGCATCGGATCCCTGATGGGAAAGGGAGCATCCAGACTGATTGAAAAGTCCCAGATTTTATTCTTGTTCTTTCCAATTTAATGTGGATTTAAAATGAACTGACCTGCAGAGATGGTATTAAAAAGTCTCTGATTGTACCACGATCTGATAGAAAATATCCTGGGATAAACAAAAGGTGTATGGATCTCCAAATTAAAATTAAAAGTAAAAATAGGAACGAAATCTGAGACTTTCTGGTCTTTTAATCAGTCTGGGTGTACCCTAAGATGCAAAGACTCTGGGGAGGAGGATGGGATTAAGACAAGCCAGAAAGATGCTGATTTTACTAAACATCACATGGGTGTCTAAAACAACAGTGGGATTGGGTAGTGGTGGTAAGTGCTTGTATGGTGTAGTGGTCTGAGCATTGGACCACAACCCTGGAGAGCAGGGTTTGACCATGGAACCCCACAGGGTGACCTTAGGCATATCACACTCTCTCAGCCCTCAAAAAACCTGTGATAGGTCTGCCTTAGGTCGGAAACAACTTAAAGGCACATAACAATGACAACAACAGTAATAAGTGCTTTAAGGCAGAACAACATCTATCTCTAACTTTTATATCGTTTTCTCCTAGGATTCTAGAAAAATATCAGAGCTAGAAGCAGTGATGGAGAAACAAAAAAGGAAAGTGGAGGGATTGACTGGATAAGAGGGGAGAATCCCTATACCTCTGATGTGAGAATGCCCTCTGCTGAAGGAATGCTGAACTGCTGGGTGTTAGACACCTTAATCAAACCTCCTTCTACCTTCCCCAAATGCACTTTGTACAGGAATATTTTCTTGAGCTAAGCATTTTTTTTTGTTGCATGCATAATATATGGTTCTGATTTCTTGAAAAAGAATTTCTCCCCCAGATTACATTCCTGATTCCCTCAAGCTCCCTTGTTTAAATAGCTGTGAAGGAACAACTGTCTAGCTCCTAGACCTTTTCCTCACACACGTGGAAAAAATTGAAAACAGCAACACCTTCCTCTTCCCTTGTGATGCAGAATATTCATATTGTACTTATTTAACTTCTTTTGTTAAAATATTATGTTTATTTAGGTTTCTCATATGTAGGCAGAAAAATAGGAGACTTCTATTATCATCAGTTTAGTTTTCCATTCTCTAATTTAAATCTAGGCGTAGATATTGTTGTACACATTCTTTGATTTATGTGGCATGATTTTATTTCTAAAGTGGTCATTTTTTCCTCATATTTATTTTGCACATTGCATTGTAAAGGTTATAGTCAAATCTCTAACTCTCCATCCCATAAGGAATAGATTGGTAACTCGGTGCTGTAATCGGGCCAGGAATGTTCTCTTCCTCTGGTTTATCAAGCTGTCTTTACTTGACTAAGGATAAACAGAGGCTCTGGTGAGGGGAGAAGCTGGCACAAAAATGCTAAAATAATCTCATGAAGGGTGCCACACCCTCCAACATTTCACAGATGTGAATTGAGACGCAGATGACCAAGTGATATCAACGTGTGGTTAACATGGCAAATGTTGTTGATGAGGAAGAACACACAAGTTTGGAGAAACTATAGCAGTTTGCTTTTGCCTGAGCCAATTGGGAAGGTCAGGATTCTGCCGCCAGTTCACCTTTCCCTCCTGCTGAGTTAATGGAGTGCAAACTAGTTTTGCACTTTGAACTTTGAACTCTGGGTAAAGGAGAGAAACTGGGACATTTTTAAAGGAGCTGAAAAAGTGGGAAGACAGAGGATTAATTGGGAGTGTTTCTGCCAAATTGGGATAGTTGAGAAGTACGTAATGGCCTTGGTTGCACTGCTAATCCCAGCTTGGTTGGACCTATGAATCAACAGAATTTGCACACATGTTGACTTACTGTTCAGCAGCTGATTCAATGAGTCTCATCTAGGTAGACTAGCAGATTTAGGGAAGTGTTTTCTCTGTTAGGGTAACCTGGGAAATAATGGAAGAAGCCATTTTACAAGATATTGTCTCTACCGTTACGAAGGGCTGCGTGTCAACTGACACCTTCATTCCATGTAGTCAATTCAAAAAGAAACGGGGGCCTTCCAGACTTTGTTATGATACAACTCAAATAATGCCTAACCATTTGCTGGGACTGAGGAGTTGCAGCCCACAACAGCTTCTGGAGGGCTGTGTGTTCCCCACCATTGCAATACAGTTGACCCTCCACATTTGCCGGTTTGACTTTCATGGATTTGATTACTTGCAAGTTTCTTCAAACCTTCCCTCTCACTGGTTCTGATCAGGCTGCATAGCCCTTTAAAAACCACCTCTGGTCCTCCTCCTCCTCCTCCTCCACCAGCCACCGCCTGGCCAGCTAAGGATGGATCACAGCCTGATTTCTCAACACTGCAAACCCTCTCCCAATGCCCCCTACCCACCCTAGGAAGGAGATGGGTGAGAGAGAGGAACTATTGGGCTACCCATCTCCTTCCTTGGGCTACCATGCTGACCGGCCCCCTTTCCCTGACCTGGTTTGGACCCTGGGTGCCCGCTTTCCCCACCAAGTCTTGGCCCCTGTCCCACAGACATACACACACATTTTGATATTTGTGATTTCCCCACTTTTATGAGGGTCCTGCGCCCCTATCCCCAGCCAATCTGGAGGGCCAACTGTACAAGCTGCTTTTAAGCAATACCACCTTTGGTCACAAGATGGCAGTCTCTACTGGAAACGTACTCAACTTACATATCACTACAAATATTTCCTAACTACAGTAATGTCCTTACTTTCCCCTCACTTGCATACATGGAAACACTGCCAAATTTAAATAGTTTGGCTCTTTCATCTCTGGGCGAATGCTTTATGAGGGAAATGAAGTGGACTTGAATCAGCTGCTTTCAAAGAGTCTTGAGCAAGAACCTGTGATCACTTCCAAGTTTGATCAGATATCTTGGAATGTGTCGCACTGTGTTTCCATTGTTGATTTGGAAAGTGGGAATAAAGTTTTAGGGTAGAACTTTAACCAGGTGGATCTTTTCCCAGAAATTTTCACACAACTTGGTAAAGAATTTATTGAAGAACACATAATTGTGATTAGCATAAAGCTTAAACCATTTCAATTCAACCTTCCTAATATTTAATTTTCAGCATAAGTTTGCCAGCAGACTTCCTCAGATCGTTTATCTTTGATCAGTGCCTTAAGATGAATGTTTTTGAGAAACAGTGGCCAAATCACCCAAAGCTGTTTTAACAAAAGAAATCTGTTGTATGAAAATGTTTGTTTTAGGCATATTTACTGCTAATTTAATATTGGTTTAGATTAATATTTTGTAAATGACAGCACAAGGTTTGCATTGTGTTTCCTGCTGCAATAGCTTAAGTCTGGGAATTCTTTTAAAGTATGAAATCACCAAACTGCAGCCAAATTGGGCCTTCTGAGCCCTGCCTCACCCAATGGCAAACCCAAGATGAAAACAAAAGGTTTACAGGGAACTCGGTTAACACTGCAGTTGGTCAGTAGACTATCCTTGGAAAAGAGAAAGAAAAAGTATTGGGTAGGATGTGGTCTACAATCCATCTATAACAACTAAAGTATCTCTTTGGGGACTTTGTAAGAATCATAAAATAATCTCTGCTTCATGGCTGCATAGAGCATCTGAGAACTTTATCATAAAATGAAGGGACAGCTCACATATCTGATACGTGAGGAGCTCCAGGTTGTTTTGGGATAGGCAAATCAGTTTGGTGTGATGAAAAGGTTATTACACACATTCACAGAGGATGTGCTTATTAGTCATTTAGCCATGATGAAGAGAGCCAGTGAGATGTAGTGGTTTGAGCACTGGACTACAATGCTGGAGATGAGAGTTTGATTTTCTTCTTGGCCATGGAAACCCATTGGCTTACCTGGAGTGCATCACACACTCTCAGCCCCAGAAAACTCTCTAATAGTGTCGCCTTAGGGTCTCCATAAGTTGGAAATGACTTGAAGGTACAGAACAACAACAAGCCATAATGGCTGTATAGTATTCCCAGCATCAGAGGCTGTATGTATGAACCAACATGGTAAAGTGGTTTGAGTACTAGATAACCACGGTTTGGATCCCCACTTGGCCATGGAAAACCACTGGGTGATTTTGATCAAGTCACATCCTCTCAACCTCAGAGGAAGGCAATGGCAAATCTTCTCTGAAGAAATCTTTCCACCACCATCCCCATGATAACATACCCTCCAACACTGCACAGATGAAAATTGGGACATGTGTGGCCAAACAACATTACAGCGTGTTCAAGATGGCAAAAGATATTAATGTGGGAGACTGGCCTTTGAGAAGAGGCTGCAGCAGATTGCTTTTGCCTGCATCTACAGGCAAAGACAGGATTCCTCTCTTGTTCTCTCCCCACTGCTGAGTTAATGGAGTGCAAACTACTTTTACATTTTGAACTCAGTTTACACCAATGGAGGTAAGCTGAGGACAAAGGAGAAAAGTGGGAGGAAAGAGAAACTGGGATATTTTAAAAGCAGTTGAAGCAGTGGAATGGCAGAGGAGTAATTGGAAGATATATAACTGCTGGAAGATATGTAGCAGGTTCACCTGGATGTGCTGGAAATGATGAGAAGGCACACAACAACAGCAATTCCTCTATACCAGTTGCTGGGCCATGTGACTGGGAGGGTGCTATGCCCTCGTGAACTTGTGAGCTTCCCAAGGCCTTTTGGTTGGCCTCAGTGGAAAAAACTACATTGGCTCAGCTGACAATAGACTGTATTGAATTGGATAGCCTTTGGTCTGATCCAGCACAGCTCTTCTGTTCTTCACATGTAAGTGCTGCTAGACAAGGAAACATGATTATGGAGATCACATTACTATTACTTAAAACTTGCAAGTTTAAGCATCTGATTTTTTTCAGAACTTCCTGAGATGCTTATATTGAGGTGGAGGGCACACAACAGAAGTGCAGCAGGTTCATTAGATGTGAGTGCGGCATTCACTGGAAAAGTTGCTTGTTGTATTAAGAATTCTGTAAATAAAATATATCAACAGTTTCCTGTCTCGTGGTACATTTACATTTACCCTCTCAAGCAATTAACAACTTGCATTCCTTTGTAGGATCAACCATAGTTTAAGATGAGTGGAGGCTTTTAGCCTGGAATTAAGTGCAGCATGGTTGGGATTCATTGGCACCCTCCAGACAAAGACACCTCCTTTACCACTTCAGAAACATTCATTGCCTAAAAGCTATCATTCAAATTTTGTGTGTTATTTATTTAAAATACATTCATGCTACTTTTCTTACAAAACTATCCAAAGCAGTTTGGCACTGGAATTAGTTTAACTGACTTAAAGTGAACTGAAGAGCATTGTGTAGTTTTAGGGAGTTTATTTAAAAAATAATGATAACCTAAATTGTTTAGCAGGTGACATTTCCACTGTAATTTCTTTTGTTATGGTGACTCCTGCAAAAGTATGCAATTTCTAAACCTGCTCTAGAAAGAGGAATCCAGGAGTGTGTAGGGAAACATCATCTACCATTTCATTTATCATCTTCCAACCTTTGATGAAGGGCGAGAGTGTAGATGCATAGCTCGTGCTTTGTCACTGTTATTGTTGTTGCGCTATACACACACACACGCCATCTTTTCCCCAAACTGGGGCCATTTCCACACTAGACTGTTATAGCGCTATCAGTCCACTTTCAACATTCTATGGAATCCTGGGGTTTGTAGTTCAGGGAGGGGCTGGCTGGCCGGCCCCTCCCTGAACTGCAAACCCCAGGATTCCATAGGATGTTGAAAGTGGAATGATAGTACTATAACAGTCTAGTGCGGAAATGTATTGGGACTCAGGGTGGCTTACAAAGGTTAAAACAAATACAGCTTTAAAATTTATATCATACAAAAATTAAAAATAGACAATTCTATCAATATTCTAACAATAGAATTTAAAACTGTTAAAATCATGACCATTTAAAAGAAAAACAAAAAATATAGACATTACAGCACATTATCAAAGGCTTGCTAAAGCAAAAAGTTTCCAGAGTCTGGGCAGGAGACACTGAGAGGGCCCTCTCCAGTGTTCCCACTAAATGTACCTGTGAGGGTAGTGGGTCACAGAAAGGGGCTCTACAGAAGATATCAAAAATAAGCAGACTTATATAGGAGAATATAGTTCTTCAGATTACCTGGACCCAAGCCATATTGGGCCTGGATTGTCACCAGCACTTTGAACTATGCCCGGAAACAGACTAGCAGCGAACAGAGCTGTTGCAATGAGGGGATTGTTTGCTACATTCCTATTCTCCGAAACTCTCCTGATTTGAGAATGACAGCTGCGAATAATCTTTTGTCATCCCACTTTTTTAGCTGGTTTTAAAATGTCCCAGTTTCTGTCTCCTCCTTCCACGTCCCCCCCTTTGTCTGAGTTCAAAGGAAAAAAGGAGGAGAAAAAAAGGAGCTTTCACTCTATTAACTCAGCAGCGAGGAGAGAAGACAGAATCTTACCCTTCCCAGTAGACTCAGGCAAAAGCACTCTGCTGCAGCCTCTACTAGCTTGTGTGTTTTTCCTCACCCGTAATTTTTGCCACCTTGACTACACACTCTGATGTTGCTTAGCCATGCATATCCTAGTTTCCGTTTGTGAAAAATTGGAGGGCATGGCATTCTTCTTCGTCAACTTTCTCTAGTCTCCATAAAACTTTGTGCTTCTTCCATTGCCTCACAGTCTCTACACCTCTCTGGACACCCCACCATGTCATGCCTGGTCTTTCCGCTTCTTCAGTGGCTCCCTCCCAGAACTGACCCAAGACCACCTTCCCTACAAATTTGCCCTGCTGGGAACCGACTGTTGCGGAAGGCTGTGCGAAGCAGCCAACCTACGTCCTCCGGGAAGGCCGAAGATCTGAGCAGTTTGTTTGTGGTGTTGGGGTAAATGTCTGTGATTTTGCAAGAAGAGTGTTGTGGTGAGCTGTGTTTATGGAGCAAATTCTTCTAATTCCTGACAGAGCAGCCCAGACCCTGTCAGAGCGGGTCTCGGCCTGCTTCGTTGGGCGGCTCCTCGTGTGGGTTGAAGCTGCCAACTTGAACAGACCAGGCAGAGTAGGGTGAAGGGGAGAAATGCTTAATTCAGCAACCTATTGGGACGTGAGTACAGCCGCGTGGTGGTGGACCTCAAGAGGTTGATCGCTCTGAGATGGGGAATTAAGAGGACCATCGAGCATTAGAAATCTAAGCAAGTATTGGGTTAGCTAGGGGGCATGGAGAGGGGACTGGGAGCTACAGAGCAGCTGAATCAGTCTCCGGAGAAAAGCACAGGCCCTGTTGCCAAACTCTGTACGTTGCCACATCTCCACAGGGACCTACCCGTTGCTATGTATTGCACAACCGCAAGCATTCCCCATTCTATAAGCAGCCACACAGGGTGCCAGGAGTAGGGTAGGGCTGGGAAAGAAAGCCAGCAACCTCATCATTTCAACCCCCTTCCATCTTAAGTAGGCACGTGCCTCCCCAGAGAAAGCTGCATCTCTAGCTTAGCTGCTTACTGCTTTCTTAGGTGGCAAACCAGTTTGTACCACTTGGACTGCAGGTACAGGTGGGGCTCTCATCATGGTGTTCCTGTTATCCTGCCCTTCCAAATCGGCCCACAGAAAATTAGGCTTCAAAAAGGGTTCTGGCCTTGTGTGGTCCCCGACAAAGGCGTATATGTAGTTGGGTGTGTAGCAAGGAAGGTTTTGTTTTTGTTTTGTACAGAGTAACACCCAGCATACTGCTCCAAACATCCCAACTTGGCATGAATAGTCCCAGGCCATTTCTGCACTACACTGTTGTAGCGCTATCATTCCACTTGCAACATCCTATGGAATCCTGGGGTTTGCAGTTTTGGGAGGGGTCAGCCGGATTCCATAGGATGTTGCAAGTGGAATGATAGCGCTATAACAGTCCAGTGCGGAAATGGCCCCAGTTAATCCATTGCTATCCCACTTTTTCAGCTGCTTTTAAAATGTCCCAGTTTCTCTATCCTCTGCCCATTTCTCCCCTTTGTCCTTGGCTTACTTCAGTTGATATAAACTGAGTTTAAAGTGCAGAAGCACTCAGTCAACACAGCAGTGGGTGGGAGAAGAGGTTACAGAACCTTGCCCTGCCCTGCAGGCTCAGGCAAAAGCAAACTGCTGCAGCCTCTCCTAGCTTGTGGGTCTTTCCTCGTTAACAACTTTTGCCATTTTGACCATATTGTGGCATTGCTTGGCAACACATGTCCCAGTTTTTCTTTGTGAAATATTGGAGGGTATGGACTCAGTTATGCAAATACTGCAAAGTCGGAAAAGATTTTCAGCTTTGTGAAGGCTGGGCTTCAGAAGAAATGTATATCTCTGGACAAACAAGATAACCAAGGCAAAACAGCTGTGACACTTGGGCCACCTACTTGAAAATGTATCCAGTGAAATGATATCTCCTCCCCTCCCTTAAAGCAGGTATAACCTGCATGAAATAATGAATTTATTTGAAGAAAAAAAAGAGAGAGTGCCATAAAGCCAGGGCTGAATCTCCACTGTGAAAGCACTTTCTTGTCCAAACTATCCCTCCCACATGACTTGTTTAGAGCAAAGGCATAATCAAGTTGTAAAGCTTTCCTTAGAATGTAGCTGGAACTGGAGAGATCTTCTTCTCAGGGGGAATGCATGTGAGAGAGCCAGCATGGTATAGTAATTTGAGCATCAGATTACCATCCTGGAATTTGACTCCTAACTCAGCCATAGAAACCCACTGGATGACTTGGGCACATCACACGCTCTCAGCTCCAGAAAACCCCCTGATAGGATCACCTTATGGCTGCCATAAATTGGAAATGACTTGAAGGCATACAACAACAAAAGCATGTGCATGGAAAAGAACAATTGCTGGGAGACTATGATTAAGATGCCCTTCCTGGGGTTCGTTCTCTAAGTCCACCTGCTAGGTTTGCCAAGTGAAACAAGGCACAGGGCTCCCATCTATTGAATGGCCACGTAGAAAAGAGAATTTCAGCAGGTGTTGCTTATTGTTTCAGGATCACCTGCTGAAATTCCCAGTGAGGTATTTAAGGCCCTTTTCGCACGGGCTTTCTCTCGCGAAATAGCCCCGTGAGCCTCGCGGGAGTGGGAGCGTCGCTCTGCACGACGCACTCCCACTTCTGCAGTGCTCACGGGGCTGAAGCGGCGCGAGCGCGGATTTTTTTATTTTTGGCTTGAAGCGAAAATAAACGGAGTGCGGAGCGCCGTCGCAGGCGGGTCTGTCGCGCTTCCTCCCCGCTTCCACCCCCCGCGGCGCCTACAGGGGGCGCTGCGGAAGCTGGGGGCATGGCTGAAGAGCGCCCGTTGCGCAAGAAGACTCCACATGCAGTAAGGAGGCGGGGGGAAGCTTTGATTCCAAGTCTCAAGTCTTTGCAAGATCACTTTCAAGTCGAGTCTCAACTCTGGGAGCCAACTTTATACCTCAATTTATATTCCAGAATTTCTGGACAGACTCAAATAAAGTCAGTTTTAACAATTTAAGTAGAATCAGTCCTCCACATTTACAAGTTTGCCATCTACAGCTTCAGAAGTGGGGAATAGGATCCTTCTTACTCCCTATTACTGAAGCTCCAAAAGCTTTAGAAGGAAGGATCTTTCCTCCCAAAGCCCACTGCCTAACACACTTGCTGTTCTCGTCTGAGAAACAGCTCCTGTGCTCTGAGGACAAGTATTGCCTTCTGCCCTTGGGAGAAGTTTTAGAAGCCTCCTCCAATATGCACCGGGGACAGTCTGCTGAGCAGACCTCAACCCTGCCTCAAGTCCATTGCCTGACCCATTTGCTGTCCCCCTCTGAGAAACGCACCCATGCTTTGGACTTGAGACAGATCATCATGTGAGCAGTAAGGAAAAAGAGATGGAAGCATTGTTCAAAACTGTACGGTTTTGGGATGAATGTGTTATGCAATTGAACCAAAGGCAGCAAGTCAGTCACGAAAATTATAAAAGTCTTGAGTCAAGTCAGTGAATCGTTTATTGCCAAGTCGAGTCCAAGTCGAGTCAATGAAGTGACTTAAGCCCGACTTGAGTCCGAGTCAATCGACTCTAGTCTACTTCACTGGAAATTCCCTCTTTTACACAACCTTTAACAGGACTGGAGCCCCGTCCTTCCCCCCCACCTGGCAATGTTACACTGCTTTATCACAACTGATTGACAAACAGGAATCAGCAAGGAGTGGGAGAAGGTGACGGTCTGAGGAATTGCCGAGCAATTCTAACCCCTGATACCAGCCCTCACTTCAGGTTATACATAGTGAGGTGGAGTTGCACCTTTCGGTGCTCCCCACACTGGGTGGTGCGTGTGTGTACGTGCATGTATATACAATAATATTTGGGATTTATGTTAGCAGGGTAAAAACTCAGAGAACTACTGCCAGAGCAGACAATACAGTTGACCCTCCATATTTGCTAGGGTTAGGGGCACAAGATCCTGCAGAAGTGGAAAAACTGCAAATATTAAAATCTGTTTATGTGTCGGTGGGAAAGGGGCTGAGGGATGACAGGGACAGTGGGCACCCAGGGTCCCAACCCCAGGGCCATTTCCGCACTAGACTGTTATAGCGCTATGATTCCACTTTCAACATCCTATGGAATCCTGGGGTTTGCAGTTTCAGGAGGGACCATGTGACCCCTCCCGAAACTGCAAACCCCAGGATTCCATAGAATGTTGAAAGTGGAATCATAGCGCTATAACAGCCTAGTGCGGAAATGGCCCTGGGGTTGGGACCCTGGGTGCCCACTGTGCGGAAATGGCCCAGGTCCGGAAAGGAGACAGAAAAGAGGTGGGTCACTATGGTGGCCCTATACTTCCTCTTGCTCGCCTATTTCCTTCCCCGGATGTGTAGTGATCCATCCTTGGCTGGCCAGGCAATGGCTGGTGGAGGAGGAGGAGGAGGAAGAGGACCAAAGGCAGGTTTTTAAAGGGCTGCACAGCCTGATTGGAGCCACTGAGAGAGAAGGTTTCCCCTAGAAAAGAAGTGCTTGAGGTGGAGGGTCGGGGTTGGAGATACTTGCAAATAATCAAATCTGTGAAAGTGAAACCTGCAAATGTGGAGGGCTGACAGCACTGAGCTAGATGGAATGGTGGAATCTAGCCGCCGCATCCCAAGAGCATCTGAAACGACTTGGAATAAGATGGCTTCCTATGAGGCGGCCATTTTGAGAAGCCAAGGCCCATTCTCTTCCTCCTGGCATAGCCTGCCTTGTTCTTTCCCCTTCTTTTGGCATTTCTGGGACCAAGACAAGTTGATCCTATGCAAAAGAGCCAATGCTGGCTGATCGTTGCTCAGTTCAGAAGCTTGAAGTAGCATATTCCTTTGGTTCAACACCCCAGGGTAAATGAAGTTTAAAATTTAAAAGCCCCAAGATAGACTGCATAGCATATTTGCATGCATGCATACACATAGCAGTGATAATACTGTGAGCACATGCATGTGGGCGCACACACACATCCCTCTCCCAGCCTTTCCCCCATTTATAGCCCCCAGCGCTGGCTGCATCCGACTAAGGCCCCATGGGGGAGTGCAGCTGTTATTCAGAGCCCTTTGGCACCAACCGACAAGCCTGTGTTTAACCAAAAACATTTGCAGTGGCTCTGTTTTCGTTCTGAAATAGGATCCTGTCAGCTTTGGCTTGACCCCAGAGAGCAGGCCAAAGAAACAGTGGGAGGCACATCATGGGGCCATGCGCTACCCTTCTGCAGTCTGCAATGCCCCGTCCCCTTCCTAGAGAAGAGTCGGTCTGAACCTTTTCCTCTCCTCCATTCACTTTTTGCCGCTTTTTAAAAATCTTCTTAAAGAACGTAGTTCCTGTCTCTCAGAATACGAGCCCATTTGTCTCCCTACTCCCTTTCTCTCCTAACTGTATGAGCTCGTCTATAGCACTTTTGATCTGCACTGTTTTGTCAGTTTTGCATGGTTGTAATATAGCTGCCCTCCAACATTTCACAAATGAAAACCAGGACATATGTGACTGAGCAACATCAGAGTGTGGTCAAGATGACAAAAACTTATTAATGAGGAAGAACAAACAAACTGTGAGAGGTTGCAGCTGTTTGCTTTTGCTGGAGCCTACAGGGAAGGGCAAGATTTTGCCTCTTCCTCTCTTCTCCTCAAAACTGAGTCAATTGAGTGCAAACTACTACTTCATGCCATTTCTGCACTAGACTATTATAGTGCTATTATTCTACTTTCAACATCCTATGGAATCTTGGGGTTTGCAGTTTCGGAAGGGGCAGAGTGGCCCTTCCTGAAACTGCAAATCCCAAGATTCCATAGGATGTTGAAAGTGGAATAATAGCACTATAACAGTCTAGTGCGGAAATGGCCCCAGTTTACAGCAGTTGAAGTAAGCTGAGGACAAAGGAGGGAAGTGGGAGAGAAACTGGAACATTTTAAAGCAGCTGAAAAAGTGGGACAACAGAGGATTAATTGGGACCGTGCTTGCCAAATAAGAACAGTTGGAGGGTATGTAATTTGGACAGTTGCACTAGTTTTGTATGGCAGTAATACAGTCTATATTTTCATAACCATTGTGAAGGTGATTTTTTAGCTGGTAGAACAAAGCTTCCACAAAAATGTTAAGTTTTCTTACCTCTTCCTCCTACGGGATCTGACAGAAGTAGTGCGTACACACTGCTACCTCCAGATGTTCTGGGTCTTTGGGGCAAGATGCCCTCAGTTGTTGTGGTTGTGTGCCTTCAAACAGTTTCCAATTTATGGTAACCCTAAGGAGAATCTATCATGGGGTGTTCTTGGCAAGATTTGTTCAGATGGGGGTTGTCTTTGCTTTCCTCTCAGGCTGAGAGAGTGTGACTTGTCCAAGGTCATCCAGTGGGTTTCCATGGCTCACTGGGGATTCGAACCCTGGTCTCCAGAGTTCAATGCTCAAACCACTACACAACACTGTCTCCTTAGCCAGTGCTATTATCTAGTGCCTATAATGGTGGACAAGCTGTTTGGGCAGCATCTTTTTTTTCATCATCAGTTCTCTTATCAAGGACCCAAGGCTTCCTTGATGGGGAGAATGAAAACCAGACTGCTAAGGAATATTGAAGGGAACCATTCTTATAACTGACTGTTATTGATTAGCTGACTGTTATTGATTAGCTGCTGTTGTTATTTTTTTGGTTTGGTTGGGTTTTTACCCCGAATCCTCTGGTATTCTCTTAATAGCCAACTTCTTAAATACTTTGTACCCCAAAGAAATCAAGAGTACTGTACAAACCCAAAGAAAGCAGCAAAGGGTATGCCTCCCATTCTATAACCATAGTGACAAAACTGGCACTACATCCTATGGATGTATTTGTTTGTTTATTTGATTTGAATCCTGCTTTTCTCCTAACCTGGAATCCCAACAGACTTACGGCCGAGGTATGAATGGTTAAATTTGTCCACTCTGGGAAGCATCTTGGCACCTGATTTGCACTTAATAGTGGAACAGCTGGTTCTGGTTCTAAACAGTTCCCCAAGGAATCCTGCCATTCCTAGAATGTTTGTCAAGAACGTCTCACCAAAAATAGAAGAAAATAGATGAAAAAAAATTGTATCAAGCTTCCCTGAAAAACGACCTGCTTTATCCTGTTCAAAATAACAAGCTTGTCTTTAAAAAAAAAAAAAAAGGTGCTTTGACCGCACTTTACAGTCCAATTAGTTTGTTGTGGTACATGCATTTGTGAAATAGAGCCCATCACATCACATGTCTGTATGTTCAGCCTTAGGCCATTTCCACACTACATAGGCCATTTCCACACTAGCCTGTTATAGCGCAATGATTCCACTTTCAACATCCTCTGGAATCCTGGGGTTTGCAGTTTCGGGAGGGGCATCATCGCGCTATAACAGGCTAGTGCGGAAATGTAAATAGTTGCAGTGCTACTATTCCACTTTTAACATCCTATGAAATCCTGGGGTTTGCAGTTTAGGGAGGGGTAGACTTCTCAGCCAGAGAGCTCTTTGGCCTCAGTAAACTACAAACCCCAGAATTCCACAGGATATTGAAAGTGGAATAATAGCACTACAACAGTGTAATGCGGAAATGGCCTGAGTGTGGAAAAGGAAAATTGTACAGACAGATGTACAGACGTGGGGCCTTGCCTTCACGAATGAGTGGAGCCAATGAAGCCAAACATGCCACAGCCAGGGGCATTGGGGTGTGTGACCAGCAAGTGTGATCATGTTCCTTGCCATCAGTTAACATGTGACAAAATTCATATAAATATTCTTACGGTTTGTAAGAATGCTCTGTTGTTGTTACATGCCTTTAAGGAGCATATCACATAAGGCATGTAAATTGCAATTACAGCAAGATAATAGTGTCTTTGTTTAAAAAAATATTTTTAATCCAAAATTTACACTCACAGAAATAGTTCATTCCTATCCAACATGTATTATATACAAGTTCATCTATTTCTCCTCCCTCCTCTTCCTCCCCAGTATATAAAATCCCATCTTCCTTATTCAAGATAATAGTGTTTTTGGCTGGGACTTATCATATGAAGTTGTTCCTCTTCTGACTTTCTTCCGGTAGGAGACCATTTCAAAAGCAGTTATTTTACAAAAGAGGTCACCCATTAATGGATTTTTTTATATATATATTTGTAAAAGAAATGCTTTCCAAATGGTCTCTCACCAGAAGAACGTCAGAAGAGGAACATCGTCATGTGGTAAGTCCCAGCCAAAGATGCTATTATCTTGCTGTAATTACAATTTACCTGTCTCATGTGAGATGCTCCTAAATTGACTCCAATTTATTGTGAAAAAGTGGTGTCACTTAGGGGAGTTCAGGGAATGTAGACAGTACCAGGTGACACCATCAGATGGGGGGGGGGTGTGACACCAAAATGACTGCTTCCCCCTTCTTTCTCTTCCTGCCCCAAGAGATCCCATATAGCTTCATATAGGACAACCACCATCTTTTCTCTTATGGCTGGATGAGATCCCCCGTGCCTTTGTGGACACAGAACTAAGGAGGCAAATTGGGATGCCATGGGTCCCCTTGGTACTAGATCAGGATACCAGGAATTCTGGCTTCTGGACAGAAAATGCATCTTGGGGTGATACCATGAATTACCACACTGGGTAACACCAACCCTAGTTATGCCGCTGTAGTGATTCTATAATATAATTTTCTTGGCAAGATGCATTCATACAGTGTTTGCCATTATCTTCTTCTTAGGCTGAGAGAGTGTGAATTGCCCGAGATCACCTGTTGGGTTTCTGTGCCCTCCCATTTGTGCCCTGTGCATTTTTCACAGATGAAAAATGGGATAAGTGTGGCCAAGCAAGGTGGCAAAAGTTATTAATGAGGAAGAACACATAGGCTAGGAGAGGCTGCAGCAGTTTGCTTTTGCCTGAGCCTACTGGGAAGGGCAAGATTCCACCCTCTCCTCTCCCCACTTTTGAGTCAATTGCGTATGAAGTACTTCTGCACTTTGAACTCGGCTGAAGTCAAAGAGAGAAAGCAGGAGAAAGAGAGGGAAACTGGGACATATTAAAACCAGCTGAAAAAGTTGGGCGGTGAGAATTAATTGGGGTCGTCCTTTGCAAATTGGGACAACTGAAGGGTGTGAGTTTCCATAACTGAGTAGGGATTTGAACCCTGGTCTCTCCAAGTCATAGGCCATTTCTGCCCTACACTGTTATAGTGCTATTATTCCACTTTCAACATCCTGGGGAATTCCAGGGTTTGTAGTTTATTGAGGCCAAAGAGCTTTCTGGCTGAGAATTCTAAATGCCTCTCCCTAAACTGCACACCCCAGAACTCCACAGGATGTTGAAAATGGAATAATATCACTATACCAGTCTAGTGTAGAAATGGCCATAGTCTGACCACTCAAACCATGATAGCATGCTGCCTACACTATTCTAAATAATATTATACAAAATAAGCACAATTTTCAGCACCAGGAATAGCCCGAGGTTCCATTTCCCTCATCTCCAAGTGGGATTTATACATTTATTTTCATGTATTTATTTTCAGAAATTCCAGAACTGGAAGAGATTCAGACGTCATTTGGTACTCACCACCACCACCCCTGCCCATACAGCTAATCCACTAAACTAGCACCTCCTCCAGGGAATCATAAATCATTTCAGAAAATGTCTACTCTGCCTTTGGCCACAAAGCAATTTCTAGATTATAAATGTAAAAATTGCAATAAAAATAATGAGGTAAAGCTAATAAAATATATCAGTTAAATCATTAAAAACAAGCATTAAAAAAGGCAGGTTGAAACAGATTAAATGCACTGAAGGACCGAAATATCTGCATTGTGCTCCTCGTGTATCCACCAATATCTTTTCTATTGTTGTTGTTGTTAACTTTCAACAAGTTTAACTTATGACGACCCTATAAATGAGAGATCTCCAAGGCCATTTCCGCACTAGACTGTTATAGTGCTATTATTCCACTTTCAACATCCTATGGAATCCTGGGGTTTGCAGTTTAGGGAGGGGCCTGCCCCTCCCTAAACTGCAAACCCCAGGATTCCATGAGATGTTGAAAGTGGAATAATAGCACTATAATGGTCTAGTGCGGAAAAGGCCAAGTCACCCTCTCATAAACAGCCCCGCTCATGTCTTGCAGATTCAGTGCTGTAGCCTCCTTGATTAAATCTATCCATCTGTAACACAGTCTTCCTCTTTTCCTACTGCCATCTGCTTGCCACACAACCAGGTAATAAGCAACACCTGCTGATATTTCCGCTTCTGCACAAATGTTCAAGGTATAGGACCTGACTCCAGTTTTTACTCTGGCAACCCAAGTACAAATACTTGAATTATGTGCTCAAAGTTAATTTTTTGCCCAGGATTGCAAGATGGCGTGAGTCAGCCCAGTTAGAATACATCCCATTGCAATAAAGTGGAATCTACCTTAGCAGACAGATCAACACAGAAGGGAGGGGGAATATTTGAACAAAGTTGACATCTTACTGGTTTGATACCAAATCAAGTCTGGCAACTTGGCTAGATCATCCTTGGAAATCCTCGCAAGTAGAGGCTTTGGCAGTCAATTTGTATGATTTCCTGAGGAAAGAAAACATACAGATTTTCATATCTAAACCCAGCTGAACCAGCATTTTGGGCGGGTAGGAGAAAGTCCAAAATTCTTTTGTGGAAGCGTGTCAGCTGCTAGACGCCCACCCTCCACCGAGTAAGCTTTTTTTTTTTTTTGGCTTTGTTTAATGTATGGTAGCATTTATTGGTTCTCCACGTGGCATCTGTAACTACTTGCAGATGGGGATCATCTGTAGCCCTGATGGTGTAACTAAGCCCACTGTTAACACCCTTCCACGTGCACCCAGAATTCAGTGAGAGTGCAGCAAGTCCTTTATTGGCTGGAGAGACAAAGAATATATAATTCATATTTAGGTTACAATATTCTGACATATTATACTTCCTGCACGATCTTGAGGGCCTGTATGATTAAGTTTTCTAAAGGCTTCCAGAAAATCCAGTCACTAGGAAAAAGAACTTATGCAGCTTTGGGTATGAACTGCAGAATTTGCTACCTTTGACCACAGTATTAGTCCCAGCATTGTGTTTCTCCACATCTCTAGATTTGTAAGCAACTGCAGAAGGTTCTAACAGTTGGCTATAGTGTCAGTGACTACAGGTAACCACTAGTCACAGGTACTGTAAAGGAAGCACAGATCATCTAACATTTTATATATGAAAATTGGGACGTGTGTGGCCAAGTAACATCAGAATGCAATCACGATAGAAAAAGTTATTAATGAGGAAGGCTGGGCAAGCTAAAAGAGTTTGCAGCAGTTTGCTTTTGCCTGAGCTTATTGGAAGGGACAAGACTCTACTCTGTCCTCTCCTCTGCCAAGTTAATTGTGTACTAACTACTTACACCAATGGAAGTAAGTGGCAGACAAAGAGGGAAAGTGGGAGAAGGAGAGAAAATCTGGGGCATTTTAATAGCAGCTGAAAAAGTGAGAAGATTAATGGGGACTGTCCAGTCGCATAGGGGCAGGGTGATGGAAGCGGTTTCCCCCGGTGGCAATGTTTTTGGGGCATCCCAGCTCATAGCCACACCCTTGCGTGCCACAGCCAAGCCCCCACACACCGTGGCCAAGCCCCCACACACCACGGCCACGCCCCCTGTTACCCCTTCTCCATGCACTCCAAGCTTCACTGCTGGGGCTGTCACTGCCAAATCAGGATAACTGGAGAGTAAGTTAGCATTATTAAGTGGCACCTAGCTCTTTGCATTAAGCAAGACCCTTAAAAGACACACTTTTTTAGGTTGCTATGTTGCCTTCTTAAAATAAAATATACCCATTTGCCTGGTTGTCTTTGGTGAATTAAAAGCTGTCCCCAGGCAACCATAATACGTGTATGTTGGAGGTGCACGGTGTAAGTTGGGTAAATATATGCCAAGCAGCATTACAAACATTGATTTCCTTTTTCTCTTAGCTCCAGAATGGCTGACATAAATATGTGGGGACAGATAGGCAAGTAAATGCTTTTAATATACAAGAAACCCACCTTTTTCATGCTTCATTATCTGATGACTTGCTCTTTCGACGCTTCTAAATTAAGGACAAGTTCCATTAATTTGACAGGAGTTCCACTCTTTCATCAGTTCTTCTTGCCTATGGAGGCTTGCTTGGAAATGCTTGCCTACATGCGCTGTTTGCAAAGTGAGCTGGAGGGGAAAAGATGCCAAGCTGGCCAAGAGACTTTTGCAAGTAGCACATGCGTGGTCAGTAACGATTGAGCCCCCGTAAGTCCTTCCTGCTCCTTACAGCACAGTACATAGGTTCTGCTTTTCAACCAATTCCATTTTCTGACAGTGCTCCAGTCCCAAACCTATCAGATAATGTCGGGGGGGGAGCCTGTAGTCAGTATTTTTATTATAAATTCATCCTGCCATTTCTCCAAGGAATTCAAGGTGGAGAACACAGTTCTTCTTCTCTTTCCTTCTGCAATTTTCTCCTTAAAATCGCCTTGCTGAGTAGAGTAGAGTAGAGTAGAGTAGAGTAGAGTAGAGTAGAGTAGAGTTGAGTAAGACATTTCTACTGGCTCCAGAGCAGCAAGAGAAGATCATGGAGATTTGAACTTCAGTCTCCTTAGCCTTAGACTCTTCTGACTGCCTCACTTTGGCCTTTTCCGCATGACACTCTTATAGCGTGATTATTCCACTTTCAACCTCCTAGGGAATCCTGGGGTTTGCAGCTTCAAGAGGGGCCGGCCGGCCCCTCTTGAAGCTGCAAACCCCAGGATTCCCTGGGAGGTTGAAAGTGGAATAATCATGCTATAAGAGTGTCATGCGGAAAAGGCCTTTGGCTCTTCTTTTGTGGGCTAGGAACTTGGGCAGACTAATTGGAAAGGCTACAGACTAGCCTGTGACTCAGTCCAAAGGACTATCTAGTTAACACTGACCTGGTTAAAATGTGGCTCTTCAAAGTCACCCCAATCTCCATTTCTCATTCTGTTAAGAAGCATTTTGGGGAAATTCTCTAAAAATGTTCATCAATTATTGGCTTTTTCTCTTCCGGTGTCTCCTTTCCACCACATAAATTTCAGACTGGCAGGAGTTAAATTTCCTGCTCCGCCTGCACATTCTCTTGTATGGTCCTTCCACAGGCCACAGCCCAGCTCAGGAAATCCTCACAGGCCTTGGGCCCAGGGGAGGATTAGGAGAAAGCCTGCAATGCATTTCCTGCCGTCAGCTTTGCTTGGAAGGAAATGATTTACTGGGGGAAAAGAATATTCCCTCCCCAGCTCAGTTGACAGAAAATCTAAAATTAAGAAAAACCCCGGATTTCTCTAGGAGACAAATGGATTTTGTGGGAGGGAAAACTCAGAGCCTGGGCTGCTGTGTACTTTTTTGGAGGAGCCTGATGGGCTTGCAGCAGGAGAAGCTGATAGATGACAGCCCTCTTAGGTTCTCTGAGAGAAAAAGAGTTGAGGCTACTATAGAGGGATCAGCAACATGGTGATTTGGGCCAAACCTGACTGCTGAAGGGGCATTGTCTAGCCTTCCCACTTACCAACTCATGATGATGATGATAATGATGTACAGAAGCTATTGTACAGATGAAAAACAAGACATGTACAGTGGTCCCTTGGTATCTGCTAGGGTTTGGTTCCAGGACCCCCCCATGGATACTGAAACTTGTGGATTCTCCGGTCTCCTTATATACAGTGGTGTAGTAAAAAGTGACAAAATCAAAGTTTGCTTTCTGGATGACAACGATGATGATTGAATATTTTCAAGCTGTGGTTAGTTGAATCCGTGGATACAAAATCTACAGATATGGAGGGCCAACTGTATGGCTGAGCAACATCAGAGTGTGGTCATGACAGCAAAAATTATTAATGGGGAAAAAGACACAGGCTAGGAGATGTGCAGCAGTTTGCTTTTGCCTGAGCTTGCTGGGAAGGGCAAGACTCCACCCGTCTTCTCTTCTCCTTGCATTGAGTTAATGGAGGGTCAACTGCTTCTGCACTTTGAACTCAGTTTTCAGCAAGGGAAGCCAGCTGAGGCTAAAAGGAGAAAGTGGGAGGAGGAGAGGGAATCTCCAACATTTACAGAGCAGTTGAAAAGGGGGAACAAGAGAGGACTGATCAGGATTGTTGCTACCAAATTGGGATAGTTGGATGTTATATCAGCAGGACCATATTAAATATAATGGCAGGCAAGCAAGAGCTTAGCATTCTATGGAGCCAGTTTTATAGGATTCCTGCTAGCTCAGACCAAGATCCTTCTTGCTGAGCATCTCTTTCCCACAGTAGTTACAAAGAAGCTGGAAGCATGTGTCAAGATGATGGAAAAGATTGCTGTTTGTTCAGAAAAAAAAAAAAAGCCCAACCCATTTTGGCTTTGTATACTCTTAAGGCCTTGTATACTCTTCAGGGGCTATATAAAACCATAAAAGGACAACACAGAAATACATAATACCACATTCCATAAAATCGCAATTACATTGGTATGTTGTCCATGGACTGTACAAATTTGTTTAGAATCAAAGATCAGAAATTTCTGGACCAGAAACTCTTAAACCATGTATTGGACACGCGAAAATATGTGAGCAAAGTATGAAAGTCAGATAAAAAACAGATAACATTAAAGGACACATGTATCTGGGCTAAAGAGAAAGGAACCATCACAAAACTGTCTGTGCCTACAGGAAACCAACAAGAAGATCGTGTACAACATACAGTAATTGTTGCATGCTTTTTTGGTTTTGAGCATTTGGTTTTCCATAGCATGCAGCCCCCTACCCTGAAGACAATTTATAGCCATTATGAACCATCCCCTTATCCTCCATGAATTTGTCAAATCCTCTTTTAAAACTGTCCAAGTTGGTGGCCATCAGTGTATCTTGCACAAGTAAACCCTGTTTGGGTTCCAGTGTTAAGGGAGAGGGAGGCAAAATTATCTCTATCCACTTATTCCATATCATGCGTAGTCTTACACATCTCTGTCAAACACCACCATATCCCCCCACTCACTTTTTTTTCTAAGCTAATAAGCACCAATTGTTTAACATTTTCCCACAGCTTCCTTCATACTCTTTCATTCCATGTGAACTGATATTGGTTGCAAGGCAGTTGTAACTCAGCTTGGTAGTGGACTGTGGCAGTCTCAGTCTGGACTTTTAGCTTATAGAGTATAAGTGTGGATGGTCCCTGTCTGGATTTTTTAGAAAGTCAAATTCCATATCTTTTTCTGCAAGCAGAGAAGTCTGGGACTTAGGTCCTCCACCCTGTAACTGACAACCAGCCAGTTCTAAGGCAGCGATGAAGGCAGGACTACTCACCGCATAGGGTATCATATCATATAATACTCATATTGCCAAAATAACATGACAGTTAAGAGTGTAGCCCAGATGTATTTACAGTGCACAGTTAAAGCCTATGGATACCACTTTAACTGATGTGGCTGCACTCTAACAAATCCTGGGATTTGTAGTTTAGTGAGGACTTGAGAGCTCTAGTGCAATGGTTCTAAGTCTCTGGGCTTTCAAGTGTTTTAGACTTCAACTCCCAGACTCTCTGACCATTGGTCAAGAGGGAAAACGTGCCTGGAAGCTGAAGTCTAAAACACTTGGATGACCAAAACCTGAGACCCACTAATTTAGGACATTTCCACAAGCTACAGCGGTAGAGGTCTCTAGCAAAGAATTCTAAGTTCCTTACCAAACTAAACATCCCAGGGTTCCATGGGATGCAGCCATGGCAGTTAAAGTGGTATCAGTGGCGTACAGTGGCCGGCCCCTCCCCGAAACTGCAAACCCCAGGATTCCATAGGATATTGAAAGTACAATAATCGCACTATGAGAGTGTAGTGCAGAAATGGCCAAAGTCACCCTGTTAGCAACAGCCCTGTTCAGGCCTTGCAAACTCAGAACCATGGCTTCTTTAACTGAGGTTGTTGCCATTGTTGTTGTTATTGTTGTGTGCCTTCAAGTCATTTCCAATTCATGGTGACCCTAAGCAAATCTATTATGGGGTTTTCTGGGATGAGAATGTTTGACACAACCAAGTTTAGCCAGCTATAATGTGATCTTCCTTTTCTCCCCCTGGACCTGAAAAACACTGTCATCTTCAAGAACCATGTCACTGTTGTTTTGTTGTGTCTTCAAGTCATTCTGGCTGATGAGGACCCAAAGGCAAATCTATTGCGGGGTTTTCTTGGCAAAATTTACTCAGGGCTGGTTTTGCCATTGCTTTCATCTGAGGCTGAGACAGCATGACTTGCCTGAAGCTATTTCCATGGCTCAGCAAGGATTGGAACCCAGGTCTTAAGAGCTGTAGTCTGACAATGAAACCACTACATCCATTGACTTGCTCCAGTTAATTTAAGAATAAGTTCAGATTCCCATCCCCAGTATAGATCCTTGGAGGAATGAAAAGAGTTATCATGCTAGCCCTTAAGGAAAAGCTCATAGCAGAATGAGATTCATTAGAAGTAAGATAAAAACAGAGGACTTCATAGCAATGTGATTCTGTTTTCCTGCATATCTGAACAAATCCAGAGGTCTTCTTAGCATTCCATTTTAGGAGCAGAAGTTCCGGAGAGAGATCCTTTCTGAATTATCATGGCAGGACACACACTCTAATTAAAGCAAATGAAACCTCTTCTCCTAAGCTTTAGGCTATGTTAAGCATGACTTAACTCTGACCAGCCTATATTTGTTCACCAGGTCATTGTGTCTCTTTGACAAACCACTTTTGTGTTGTTTACTCTTTGAGAAACTTAAACAAATCCTTGGAGGGCTCCCTTTTTAACCTCTGTCCATTGTGAGAAATGTCAGTGTATTCCTGCTTTCTGCTTCCTCTTCAGTCACCAGTTACAAAGCAATAAAAGGACCTCTATTCTTATCTCATGATTGCTTGGCTGAATGGGGGGACTTTTTGAGGTTATGTACACAGTGTTTACTAAATTATTACCGAGCTCCATGCTTGTTGACACTCCCAGAGAACTCCTAAATGGTTAGCTAGATGCAACTTAACCTTGGCAGAAATCCTGTTGATTCGGCTTCAACAGGAGTTGTTCTTCTGCCTGCTTGATAATTGCAGATTTTCCTAATGCTTTCCTCCAGTTTTCCAAGAACAGCCTTTAAGCTAACTGGCTGCGATTTCCTGATTCTCTTTCTACTTCATTTCATGGGCCATTTCCGCACGAGCCTGTTATAGCGCGATGATTCCACTTTCAACCTCCTATGGAATCCTGGGGTTTGCAGTTTCGGGAGGGGCCGGTCAGCCCTTCCCGAAACTGCAAACCCCAGGATTCCATAGGAGGTTGAAAGTGGAATCATCGCGCTATAACAGGCTCGTGCGGAAATGGCCATGTTCTTGCAAGACGTAGAGATTCAGGTAGAAATTTACCTTCATGTTCCTGAAAAAAAAAATAGTTAAGGTATTAAAATGACGACAGCACAGCTAATCAACAACAAGTAAAGGATTCACCAAACCATAAGTTACTTTTGTAAGAAATACTGTCCATCACTTTAAAAATATAAATTCTGAGCTTTAGAAGTTTCACTATGCTACTGTCCTAATTGGCTTTTCTAACTGCCATGAATTGATTCTGGCTGCTCTGGATTTTTCTTTTAACCAGCGCTCTGAAAATGCAAGAGCATTAAACAGAGCTTGGAAAAGTTACATATTTGTACTACACCTTCCAGAATGTCCCAGTCAGTGGGGGATTATGAGTGCTATATATTTTTTTTTAAAGTAACCTTTTCCATACTCTGCATTTGTATTTAATTATTGTGCATGTTAACAAGCTATGTGGCAATCACCACAGCCACAGATCTCTGGCATGCTAACACCACAGGCAAGGTGACCCAATTTAAATAAGTCACTGAGTATATGGAACAACACAATGCTAAGCTTTTCTCACATCCCTAACATGTAGCAGCCTTGATGGGTCTGTACAATTGGAGCATCTGAAACTTGCCATTCAAGACCTCTCATTTTTCTGCCTCTTCTCCACTACAGAGTTTGGAAAAGTTACTTTTCTGGACCACTGGTATCCCAGACAGCATGTCCTCAGCTACTGCCACCTTCCCTGAGGGGAAACGTATTATTTCTGCTTGGAGCAGCTTACAATGGGGATGGGAGTGGTAATGATGGTTTGGGAATAAAAATTGAATTCTGCCTTCTACTACAGTCCTAATCAAGATTGGTTGTGTGCCCAACTGCTTTTAAAAAATTAAGTAAGCAACATCCTTTCAATTTCACTGTCTCGTGTGTGTATGTATGAAAAGGAAAACAGACAAAAGGAATGAGACATAACAGCATGGAGAGAAAACAGAAGATTCATAGCTGAAGTCCTCCAGATGTTGTTGAACAACAGCACTGTCAGCTTTTACCAGTAGCTTTGCTAGCTACCCTGTTTCCCCGAAAATAAGACATACCCATAAAATAAGCCGTAGCAGGATTTCTAAGCATTTGCGCAATATAAGCCATACCCTGAAAATAAGACATAGTGATAGGTGTGGCTATGCAGCCTCGCAAAGTTGTACCATACTTAATAAAAATAAGACATCCCCTGAAAATAAGCCAGACTGTGTCTTCTTGAGGAAAAATAAATATAAGACAATGTCTTATTTTCGGGAAAACACGGTAAGTCTCATGGCAGTTGTGGTCCAGGAACATCTAGGGGCCACACATACCCTAGTCCTGAACAATTAACAATAAGCATTGGTCTGAAACAGCTGAAAGCCTCAGGATGAAGCTGGAATTTGTTGGAGGATTTGTAGACATCAGGAAGTTGTGACTCTCTCTCTGCAAAACTATAGGTTATAAAAGTCCTCTGCTGCTTTAAAAACTGATTGTGGATTGGGTGTGAATGGAAGGAGTGGCAGGCTGGTGCCAAGAATTCATTATCTCTTGGTAACTGGAAAAAATAAGAGCATCAGAGAAAGAAACTCGGTCAGTTAAAATTTACCGCACTAAAGATTGGTGATGGTTGGTTGCAAACATGTAAAGGAACTGTTGAGAGGCACAGTTCCATTGCAGTCTTCACTGGCACTTGCTTTAGATATTAAAGTGTGAGTCAGTTCTTACCAGTGTTGCCTGGCATCTCTTTTTGTAAGGGATGCCCCTTATTTAGGGCCAGAAAGTGTCCCTTTTAGGGCTGGCAGGTTCCACTTATTTATAAGTGGTGTCTCTTGTCTGAGAGTTGGAAAGCTTTTCCTTTTTTTTTTTTTTAATTGAAAGTTTGTCTTGAAAATACATCCCACACACACACACACTTCCATGCTTAAATCTTCCAGGTGAATTTGCTTATTTCCATTCCATTACAAACATAATTTCCATCTTACAGAGAGAAGAACAGTTACATTATTTCTTCTTTGATTTCTTATACATTTATATCCTTACCCAATCCAATACTCTTTTCCATTCTTTCTCAAAGTTCTGGATAGATTTATTCTTCAAAGAAAATGCTAATTTTCCCATCTCTATCATATCCAGGACTTTTACCTTCCATTCTTCTATATCAATATGTTTCTTTTCTTTCCAGTGCTGCGCATATGTCAACCTTGCCGCAGTTATTAGACATAATAATAGCTTCTGATGACTTCTTATTTCCCTTTGTTGCCCTAGCATATTTAACAAATAAAGCTCCGGTTTCATT
This sequence comes from Ctenosaura bakeri, assembly GCA_948474755.1. Classification (NCBI taxonomy): domain Eukaryota; kingdom Metazoa; phylum Chordata; class Lepidosauria; order Squamata; family Iguanidae; genus Ctenosaura; species Ctenosaura bakeri. The sequence continues at coordinate 422,709 of CAOLHI010000799.1, forward strand.
TCCAAATTCAGCTTACAAAATTCTTTGGATTTCATCATGTACCCCCTTCCAAAATTTTTTTGCTATCTTACATGTCCACCATATATGGAAAAAAGATCCCATCTTTTCATCACACTTCCAACAATTTGAATTCCCATAATGTTTTACAGATGGTACATGACCCAAAATGTTTTACAGATGATACATGACCCCAGAAAGATTACAAAAAATAACAAAAGCTTTTCCTTTTCATAGCTGAGGACTAAACAATATGCCAAGAAAGCCAGAATAGTGCAGTGATTTGAGCGTTGGGCTCTGAAGTCCAGGATTTGATTCCCTGTTCCACCATGGAAACCCACTGAATGACCTTGGGCACGTCACACACGGTCTCAGCCCCAGAAAACTCTGCGGTAGATTTGTCTCAAAGGTCGACATAAGTCAGAAACAACTTGAAGGCACACAACAACCAAACAATATGCTAAAAAAATAATGTATTTGGGGGTGTGGACCCTTCATAGAGACAGAAATGTCAGCATCATGTAAACTGTGAATATGGAAAAGATGTTAATTTTACAGAGAAACAGTTGGCTAAGTTAATTGAAATCAGTATTTTCATTTGGCACTTAGGTAGATCACAGACTTGTTAATATTTACATCCTGATTATTAATCCTGCATGTCATGAGTTTGACTCTCCCTTATTGCCATTTTACAAACTGGCCACGCTAGTTATGAATTCTACTCTTAATTCTTGATGAAAAGTGGGAGGTTTTTTTCACCATAGAGATGCAAGGATGGAACAACCCTATAGACACAGAATTTGCCTTCTGCTGAGCCAGAACATTGGTCCGGGTGTTATTTATTCTGACAATCAGCAGCTTTCCAGAGATTCCTATAGGGTCTATCAAGCCCTTAATACTCTGACTGTTTTAGGTGCTGGTGTTGAAAGGATTGGACCTCGGAGGTCCTAGGTGCAAAGCACATGCTCCCCCACTGAACTGCAGATCTTCAAATATGTACTTCTATTAAGAACTGTGGCTACTGACATCTTAAGTTTAATCCTTGAAGTTCAGGCTGTGCGTCATTCATTTGTTATATGTTTTCCAGTCAATTGTGACTTATGGCAACCCTCGCATAGGGTTTTCTTGGCCAGATTTAGTCAGAAGATGTTTGCCATTGCTTTCATCTAAGGCTGAGAGACTGTGACTTGCCCAAGGTCATCCAATGGTTTCTATGGGTAAGCTGGGATTGAAATTCTGGTCTCCCAGAGTCCTTGTTCAACATTTAAACACTTCTCTGATTCTCTTGAGGCAGTCATGGACCTGGCTAATTAGTTGACATATTACATTTTATTTCTCCCCCTCTCCACTGCCAATTCATTATTGTTTTCTTATGTGATGCAAGCCAGAAGAAAAGGTCTCTGTTCTGAGGAGGATACAGTGTAAAAATGAAGGCAACAAAGAGACAATAAATTCAGCTGTGAGACACCCACAGGGGTTTGCACAACTATCGATTTAATTGAGACTGATTACTTTAACGAGGGTGAATTGATTTACTTAGTTGAACAATCAGATTAATCAAACCTTGAATCTCAAGTTAATTAAAAATTGGGTGGTGTGCTCCCTAATCAGATCTTCTGAAATGCAGTTTGTAGAATAATTGATTAAGAGCATATAAACCCTCTTAATCCAACCAGCAGCTGCTGGGAGAGTCTGACAATTTTGTTTAGCAGCCTAACCATCAAATGTCAGTGCTCACAATAAGATTAAGCAAATACATACAGAGGGAAAAAAAATGTTTTTTTTCTAAACAGTTCACTCAGGTCATTTACACCCTATACTGTTATAGTGCTATTATTCCACTTTGAACATCCTATGGAATTGGGTTTGTAGCTTACTGAGGCACTCTAAATGCCCCTCCCTAAACTGCAAACCCCAGGATTCCAGAGGATGTTGAAAGTGGAATAATAGCACTATAACAGGGTAGTGTGGAAATGGTCTCAATGTAGAGGGCTTTTCTTACAATTTCTCCCAAGATCTTACAAAGGGAACGTCAATTTCCATGTTATGGGGCATTCTCAAAAGTTTCTGCGTGCTTTAATGGAATAAGTTTTGAGGTTCATGTCCCACTGAGCTATGAAACCCACTAGATGATCTTAAGCCAGTTCTTACCCTAATCTGACTCAGAGAGTAGTCATGAGAAAAAAAATAGAGAGAAGAGCTTTATATACTAACTCAAGCGCAAGTGAGATACAGATATAAGTAACTGATCCGGCCACCGAGATGTTGTCTTGCGTAGAGAGAACTCAGCGCATCAGGATCTGCCAAGTAGGTTCTGAGTTCATACTCACAACCTGTTTTAGATCTGGGAAAGAGGCCAAAAAGCACAGTGTTCCTCACAGACTAGAGGCTAGGAGCATTTGGAGCATTTTAGTTTAGACTTTAAAAATTTCTAAGATGGGTACCATGAAATTTTATAGGATGAATACCCTCTAACTGTTCTGATGTTTCAGGGAGAGCCCAACAATCCTATTTTGTTCATTTCTTCAGCAGTTTTTAAAACGACCAATTTTTTCTCTTCTCCTTTGTCTTCACTTTACTTCAATTGCTGCAAGCTAAGTTCAAGTGCAAAAAAAATTTGCTCTCAATAAATTAAGCAAGGAGGGGAGGATTAAGCAGGAAGAAGTGAAATCTTGCTCTTGCCAGTAAACTTAGGCAAAAGCAAACTGCAGCAGCCTCACCCAGCTTGTATCCCCTTCCTCATTAATAACTTTTGCCGTATGAGCCACACTCTAATGTTGCTTGGCACATGTACCTCAGTTTTCATCTGTGAAATGTTGGAAGGTATGTAAAATGACTAATATTGTGGAGGAAGTGTGTGTATGTGTGTCTTCAAGTTGCCTGTTAACTTACAACAACTTCATGAATTTTGTAGGGTTTTCTTAGGCAAGGAACACTCAGAGGTGGTTTTGCCATTTCCTTCTTCTATGGATAGGCATAAATGTTTCTGTCTTGTTATGATAGACTTCTTGTTGTGGTAGGTCTGTAAAAATTATTTGCCAATTGAAGCAGGCTAGACCAAAGAAAATCTTTTTTCCCCCCACTGAACATATAATAAATTTATGTTATGGAATTTACTACCACAATATGTGGTGGTGGCCACTGGCTTTAGTCCAAACCAGAAAAGAGGGAAAATAGCTTATATTTACACAGAGAATGGATCTGCTGTTTGAATTTGTGTGCTTTTGCTCCTTGGCCAAACAGTAGCTAAGGGAAGAGCATGGGATAAATAGTATATGTGGAAAGGGTTAATTCCCTCTTTCCCTTTCAGGCTGATTCAGATCAGGAGCCACGACTGCTGGAGGGGAAAAGGTTTAACAAGGCAGAAATGCAATCATTCATTTTGAATGGATCATGAATAAGATTCATGAATAATAAGATGTGCCTCTTTCTTGTGCTAGGTCTGGGTCATATTTAAAACCAGCACACCTCTATGCAATGGCTCTGGAAATGTGCATGATGTAGTAAAGGGACATCTTCATAGACTTGCTAAGATAGTCTTTCCTATTCCCAGATGTGTTGGACAACAACTGTCATCGTCCATCATCAGCAGTGCTGGCTATGATGGGAACTGGACTCCACCATGTAGTGCATGAGTACCCAGCTTGTTGGGGGCATGTATAGAAATGTTTCGAAATACATGCTATTTGTAAGTTGTTTGCCGCCTCGATCCATATGGAGAGGTGGGATACAAATAAAAAAATAAATAATAATAATAATAATAGCTATCCCACAGGTCTCTGGTCAGTCACTTAAAACCCTGGATAGGGAGATTACTCTGAACTGATCCAACACTGCTTTTACATTCTCACAGCATGTTTGAGGTTAAGAAATGAAAGGAGCACCACTCCAGCACCTAATAGTAGGGCAGTGACCTCAGCTCATTTGCTTTCTTTTGTAATTAATGGTTTATGGGACTTGTTCCTGAGTGATAAGGAGTAACTCTGCTCTGAGCCTGACATGTCCTCCACCCAGCTTGACAAGCACAGGATTAAGATAATAAGCCAGAGCATCTTTGTGACCAATTCACTAGGAAGGCCTTAGGCAAGCATCTGTTTCTCAGGTTCCACCCCTTTTCCCATCTGCAATGCAGAGATAATAACACTTTCCCATCATATAGGTTTGTGGTAAGTCAACTTCAGCTTTCATAGACCCTCAGCAATGGACACTGGAACAGAGAAGGAGCTTGGCTTCCCCATAAAGCTAGGCTATGAGGGCTGAGCCCCCACCCCCAAATGATCAGGCAGCATGGATCAGGGTCAGCAAAACGTTTGGCTAGTTGAGCATCCTGAAACTACCAGTCAGAAGCATCCTGGTTTATAACCACCTTTGCATTCACTTAGCATGTGTGTACGTGCATGTTCTTGACACTTGTTGTTTAATGGTGGCCCCATGAATTTCATAGGATTTCTCTTCCTCTGAAATATAGCTTGTAGTACCTGGTTTCCTGGTGGTCTCATACAGTAGAGTATTGTTGTTGTGTGGCTTCAAGTAATTTCCAGCTTATGGCAACCCTAATGTGAACTTATTATAGGTTTTTAGGATTTTCTATTTTCCCTTTTCCTTGATATATTAATTTTACGCTTAAAACGAATTTATAATGTTTCATTTATTCTTTTGTCATTGTCTTCAAGGTAGTCACATTGTTAACTGCTTTAGTTGGTAGTGTTATTGTTATTTAGGAGAGCCAGCATGGTAGAGTGGTTTGAGCTTTGGGCTTTGACTCTGGAGACCAGAATTTGAATCCTGCTTGGTTATACAAAACCCAGGAGGTGACCTTGGGCAGGTCACATTCTCTCAGCTTCAGAAGCAGGCAAAGGTTTGCCCAGATGAGCAAATCTTGCCAAGAAAACTCTGTGACAGGTTTGACGTTGGGTTGCCATATGACCGAAACCACTTGAAAGCACAAAACAACCATTATTGTTTAGAGAGCCAGTGTGGTGTAGTGGTTTGACTGTAGCACTAGGACGCTGCAAGTTCAAATCCCCGCTCAGCCATAGAAATCCATTGGGTGATGTTGGGCAAACCGCGCTCTCTCTTAGACCCATTCCGCACTGGACTGTTATAGCGCTATTATTCCACTTGTAACATCCTATGAAATCCTGGAGTTTGCAGTTTCGGGAAGGGCCGCTTGGCCCCTCCCAAAACTGCAAACCCCAGGATTCCATAGGATGTTGCAAATGGAATAATAGCATTATAACAGTCCAGTGCAGAAACGGCCATGGTCTCACAACAAAGCAATGACAAAACCCCTTCTAAACAAAACTTGCCAAGAAAACACCATGATAGGTTCTCCTTGGGGTCCCCATAAATCAGAGTCATCCTGAAGGCACACAACAGCAACAACAACAACAACAACAATAATAATAATAATAATTATTAATCACTATATTCTGTTTTTTACCTATTGATGAAAACATACATGCAAGTATGAAAAATTCATGCTGACCTGCCTGCCAGTCTGCAGCGTCCCTGCCACTTTAAAAAATAGTTCCAGGGTCCCTGCTCTCATCCCTTGACTAGTTTGGCTACGTCTGCTGGGAACGACAGGCCAAAAATATTTGGTGGCTAGCGTTGTTCACCTTTATTGTGAGGTAATGTATCTGAAGCCAACGTAGTCCCATGGAAAAGATGACAGAAGAGCCCTTGTACTTTTAACAGGTGGAGGGAAGAACAAATCTCAGGAGGTTTCACTTATAAGCATCACCTACTGAAATCTCTTCTATATATCTATTAAAAGCACAACTACCCTGTTTTCTTTTTCATGTGTCTACCCTATGTGAAGTTCTTTGGACATTTAGAACTTGAGAGCGAAGCACTTCACAAATATTAGATGTATTACTATCATCTGTGACTTAAGATATTGGGGAGAGGGGACACACCTCAGATTGTGTGGGCTTCATCTTGGGGTGGAACAGGGCTGTGGAAAGGGGACAAAACAAGAATATTGCTTCCCAGATAAAAATTCTAACCCCATCCCCCATGACATTTTCCTTCAATTCCCACATCTCCCACATTACAGGAACTTAAAACTTCAGCTGAGCATTTAGCAATACAGTTCAGGCATCCAAAAAAAGGGCAGGCAAAGTTACCATGGGAATGCAAACATAGAAAATATGTAAACGATTTCTAGGTGTAAACGATTTTCCGTGTCTCACTCTCTGCAGTGCTAGAAATTTAAAGACTGAAGGAAAATTTCATTGGGGGTAAGGATTCTTATTTGATGGGGCAATGCCCTCATTTTGATCCCCCCCCCAGCTATACCCCTCAGTTGACAAGCCCCCTAGAAAAGAATATGGTAGTGTGACAGAATGGAGGTTGATAAAATCCCTAAAAGAATGGGAAAAGATCCTTCTAGTACTCTCATGACAAAGCTAAGAGCTCAATCTATTTAGTTTAGTTGTACCTTCTCTGATTGGATCTTCCACATCTGAAAATCTAAGATGCAATTATAAAGAGGTGAGGAGACTGAAGCCATTTCGGCACTAGCCTGTTATAGTGCTATTATTCCACTTTCCACATCCTATGGAATCCTAGGGTTTGCAGTTTTGGGAGGAAGGCCCTTCCCTAAACTGCAAACCCTAGGATTCCATGGGATGTTGAAAGTGGAATAATAGCACTACAACAGGCAAGTGCGGAAATGGCCTGAATGTTTGGGATTTTAGCTCCCAAAAGCCCTAGCTGACAGGTTAGGGACTAGAGCACTGTCAGAAAACAGAGTTGGCTGAAAAGGGGGAGTCATGAACTGTACTGAAGGGAACGTGAAGGACTTATGGAGGATCACTTGAGACCAACCGCTTCATGCTTTTCCTCCTTTCTCTGTTGGCTTTGCAAGCAGCAAGCGTGCACAAGTTGTTCCAAGCAAGCTTTTGTTGGCAAGAAGAGCTGATGAAAGAATGGAACCCCCATCAAATTAATGGTACTTGTTCTTTTTTTGGAAGTGTCAAAAGAGTGAGTTGTCAAATAACAGGGTGTCAAAAGCCAATGTGAGTCTGGGCTGCATCAATGGGAGTATAGTGTCTAGGTCAAGGGAAATGATAGCACCACTCTATTCTGCTTTGGGCAGACCCCACCTGACATACTGTGTCCAGTTCTGGACACCACAGTTCAAGAAACATATTGACAAGCTGGAACGTGTTCAGGGGAGGGTGACCAAAATGGTAGAAGGCCTGGAAACCATGCTCGATGACAAGCGGCTTAGGGAGCTGGGTATGTTTAGCCTGGAGAAGAGAAGGTTAAGAGGCACAGAATAGCCAGGTTTAAATATTTGAAAGAGTATCATATGGAGGATGGAGCAAGTCTGTTTTCTGCTGCTTCAGAGACTAGGACACAGAGCAATGGCTTCAAACTTCAGGAAAAGAGATTCCATTTAAACATTAGGAAGAACTGCCTGATGATAAGAGCAATTTTACAGTGGCATGCACTGCCTCCGAGTGTGGTGGAGTCTTCTTCTTTGGAGGTTTGGATGGGCATCTGTCAGGAGCGCTTTGATAGGGGATTGATTAGACTCGATGATCCTTGTGGTCTCTTCCAGCTGTATGAGTCTAAGTTTACTGTTTTCATATTCATTTTGTGGGATTCCCCCCAAAATCTGGATGCCCACTGTAGGAATAAGTATGCTAAACAACATAGACTTTTGTGCTTATTTAGCATTTGGCTTCTTGTGTTCCTCACCCTCTTCCCGTTCTCCCTTCATTCTGTTTCTACCCACTTCTTCTGACTTTCCCCTCCATCTTCCCATCCTCTCATTTCTTTTTTCCCCCTCTCCCCCTCCCCTTTCCCCCCTGCTTAATTCCTTCAGGGTTGCTTCATGCTTTACAAGAGTCATGTGGCACATCTGTGTGGGAATTAATTTGTAACATATGGATTGGACATAACTGTTTTATTGTAAACTGCCCTCATCATTTCCATCTGTTGAACTGTGCCATGAAAAGTCTGTAAAATAAGACTCATGCAGCATGGCATGATTCTTATGCACACATGTGCAAAATTAATTGCTATGGGTTCATACAGTGGGTGGAAGCCCTTGGCATTACTTTCAGTAGGGTTGACCCTACCATTAGAGGTATGGATGGACATAACCTGCCATATCAGACAGCAGATAAATTAATAAACAGCAAAGTGTTCATCATTTTCTTTTTTATTATTCTATTTTTTTTCCTGCCCGAGATGGGGAGAGGCACTTGTGGGATTTTCTTTTCTCATGTGCCAAAATACTTTGGCTAGTTTTGGTTACTATTCTGCTTGACTGATGGGGGAGGGATGATACTGTGCATCAGAATGAAAAATATCTTTGGGCAGATCTGCTCGCCAATATCCATAGAAACTAGAATGGGTGAGGGCAAGAGGGGCTTGCCCTCTTTAAACTGGTTTAAGGAGACATAGCCCCCTCCTCAAAATTATCTGGAAAATAAGAGGGCGCCAAGACTGCAATGTGATAACTTCCGTGTGTCCGAGCGCTGCAGGGACAATCCTGATTAATTCTCTGCCATCCCACTCTTTCCATGCCTTTTAAAATGTCCCAGCTACTCTCTTGTTCTCCCATTTCCCCCCTTTCTTCTCAGCTTACTTCAGTTCATGCAAACTGAGTTCAAAGTGTGAAGGTATTTTGCATTCATTTAACTGGGCAGGAGGAGAGGACAAGAGGGGAGTCTTTTCCTTCTCAGTAGACTCAGGCAAAAGCTTTGTACTTTGGCCGTATTATGAGAAGACACAACTCCCTAGAAAAGACAATAATGCTTGGTAAGGTAGAAGGCAGCAGTAAAACAGGAAGGCTGCACTACACAATTGAGGAAAACATATCCCTGAATCTGCAAGACCTGAACCGGGCGGCTGACGATGGGTTGACTTGGTGGTCTCCATCCACAGGGTTGACGTAAGCTGAAGTCGACTTGACAGCAATTAGCAACAGCAATTAGGCAAAATTACTACAACATGCCTGGCAATGTTGAGCTCCTCCCTTGGCAACAGATCCGGCCAACATCAGGACACTGTATCACACACATACCGTCCAACTGATATGATCCAGCAAGGACTGTCCCAATTAATCCTCTATTGTCTCACTTTTTCAACTGCTTCTAAAATGTCCCAGTTTCACTCTCCCCCTCCTCCTTCTTCCCCCTTTTCAGCTTGCTTCCATTGCTGCAAACTGAGCTCAAAAAAACTAACTCAGCTGGCCCAGGGGAGAAGAGTAAGGAATCTTAATCTTCCCTGTAGATTCAGGCAAAAGCAAACTGCTGCGGCCTCTTTGAACATTTCTGCACTGGATTGTCATAGTGCTATTATTCCGCTTTCAACCTCCTATGGAATCCTGGGGGTTGCAGTTTAGGGAGGAGCCTCAAAGGAAAATGGTCCTGGTGTCGCTGGGGGCCGGGTGTGTGGGGAAGGGGGTCCGTCTGGCGGGGGAAAGGGCTGTTGAGGTCCAGGAAGAAGGGGGAGAAAGCTTTGGAGGGTAAGGAGGAGAGGGAGGGGAGCCCAGATTTCCAGGGTTGGGGGGGGTCAAGGCTCAAGGTAGTGAGCAAGTAAGTAGTTTGGGAGATAAAGGGTTTTAAACAGGGGGAAGGGTTGATCTGTTTTGGGGGTCTATTTTGGCTCCGTAACAGCTCCCCAAAAGTGTTGGGGGGTAGTAAGGGATTACTTGCAGGAGAGAGTGGGGTTTATCACTGGCAAGGTGACTAGGGTGGGGTTGGCTTTTAAAACCAGCAGATTATTAAGGAGTACGAGGTGGATCGCTGAACAAAATATCTTGGAAGAGGTTATTCAGGAGTTAAGAGGGCAGATGGCTAAAGGGGGGGTTGGGAGGCCTGGGGACACTAAGTTCCATTTCCGCACTACATTGTTATACTGCTATTATTCCACTTGCAACATCTCCAGCGGCCCCTCCCTAAACTGCAGCCCCCAGGATTCCATAGGAGGTTGAAAGCGGAATAATGGCACTATAACAGTCTAGTGCGGATGGAGTGCTAGTTTAAGTTCCATTTCCCCACTACATTGTTATACTGCTATTATTCCACTTGCAACATCTCCAGCGGCCCCTCCCTAAACTGCAGCCCCCAGGATTCCATAGGAGGTTGAAAGCGGAATAATGGCACTATAACAGTCTAGTGCGGATGGAGTGCTAGTTTAAGTTCCATTTCCCCACTACATTGTTATACTGCTATTATTCCACTTGCAACATCTCCAGTGGCCCCTCCCTAAACTGCAAACCCCAGGATTCCAGAGGAGGTTGAAAGTGGAATCATCGCGCGATAACAGGCTCGTGCGGAAATGGCCAAGGCGTCCCGATCCAGTTCTCCACCTTTCCTTTCCCCTTCCTCCCCTGCCGCCCTCTGCCATCCACCCTCCTCCCCTCCGATCTCATTCGATCTCATTCGATCTCTTTCGCCAGTCCCTCTCCACCGCCACCCCGCTCCCTTTCCATCTGGAACTGATTACTTTCCCTGGGAAAGGAACTTTCAGGAAATTCCATCCCAGGGCTGGGTTGGCCAGTGGGGGGTGAGGGAGGCACAGAACAAGCTCCCCCTATTTCAGCCTTAAGCCTCTTTTTCCTACTCCCTCTCTTCTAAACAGCACACCCTCTTCTTTCGTAGGTATCTATTTTCCTCCTAACACCCACCTTTTAATGGAAAAGGGGAACTGATTTAGTTATTCTTGTAACTCTTTCCCAACATTTTTTTTTATTGAGGTCTCTTTAGAAGAAATACGGGAGGGAGGGAGGGGAAATGGGCGTGGCTTGAGGCATTCCCCGCCCTTTTAACCGCTGGGGTGCCGGAGTGGTGGATTGCGCGGAGTTGGTAAGCATAGGTGGTGCGCGGTGGGGTCGGTTGTTGCTGTTTTGCTGCCGCGATGGAAAGAGGTACGAGAGCCGATGGGGAGACTCGCGCGCTGGGGCGTATTTTGGGGGCGGGAAGGACCCCTAACAAGCAGAGTTGGAGGGAGAACTCTTGGGTTCTTTCGGAGAGGAGTAAGGGAAGGAGGGAGGGAGCCGGAGCAGGAAGGACCCCGAGTTTTCCAGAAAGGCAGTGTAGTCTAGCGGGTGGGAAGCATGGAGGGTCGCTTGGGGCTAGCGACTAACAGAGAAAGGCTAGTTCCAGGACTCCTGGGCTCATCGGTAGAGGAGTTTGGACTGTTGGGTGTGGAAGCCCCGGGCGGTGCTGCTTCTGGTTGTCTGGTAGGGGAATGATTTGGAGTTTGTTGGAATGGCAGTGTGGTCTAATGGTTGGAACCGAAAGGAGGAGCCGTGGTGGCGCAGTGGTTACATGCCAGTACTGCAAGCCACAAGGTTGTGAGTTCGATCCTGCCCGGCTCCAAGGTTGACTCAGCCTTCCATCCTTTCGCAGGTCGGTAAGATGAGTACCCAGTTTGTTGGGGGCATGTATAGAAATGTTTCGAAATACATGCTATTTGTAAGTTGTTCGCCTCCTCGATCCATATGGAGAGGCGGTATACAAATAAATAAATAAAATAAAATGGAGAGGCGGTATACAAATAAATAAAATAAAATAAAATAAAGGTTAGTGGTTCCAGCCCTGGGCTCCGATGCGCTTGGGTTCTTCTGGAAAGGCAGTATAAATGAGAGAACAGAAGCGCTGGGGTGAGTCTGTGGGCGCCTGAAGGGAGCTGTGAGACCAAAGGAAAAAAGGCTGGAAGCATTTGGGAATTCTTGGCTTCTGTTCTTCCTTGGTGGGGTTGGTTGGTTGGAGAAGGAAGCGTGGATTAGGACTCTCTGTTACCCATCGATGACGGCAAGCTGTGAGCAAACAGGATGAGCAATGGAGTGGGGTGGGGGTGGAGAGCAAATGTGGCAAGCCAAAGGAGAGAGGATCATCCTGAAATGTCAAATGGCCAAAGGTACCCTGTTAGGAAGACATAAATGTCAGTCTGGGGGAGGCAGGCTGGTGCTGGAGGGAGTCACATCGAAGGGGTGCTTACACACTTTTTCAACACACATGCACACAAGGGAACATGGATGCCTGGGTCAGGGAGAGCCTTGCTGTTTGTGCAAAGTACCCACTCTGGCTGTAGATTTTGATCTGTAGGATTCACATGTTGACTGGTGTGTGTGATATATCCATGCTCGTGGGACAACCATGGTTCATGGGAAAGGCACATTGGTGACAAAAAAAAGTTTCTTCTTTACTCATGTGTAGTGGAGCTGTGAGTCTGAGTGTCCTTGTGTGCATTAAAGTAGGCCAGGTTTGCGGTTCCGTGTTCACTGACTGGCACAGCTATTGCATGGGATGGTGTGGGTTCTCTTGGAACACATTTTGCATGCGCATGTAAAAAAAAAAATTGATCTGCACTTGGCAAAGCCGGTCTACTTCCCCAGGCAAAACCTGCCCTGTTTGGGCATAGGCCTGTGCTCTCCCAGCCACTCCTTTGAGGATCACATGGCAGGAGGCATGTTGGAAGCGTGTTCCAGATCTCCAGGGCGGCTGGAGGGGGCAGGGCACCATGGGTGTTATATAAATCTGGATTCTGTCATCGAACAGCATCATGTGCTTTCTTTTTTCCCTTGTGGCTCATGATTGTTTAGTTGATTGATTCTCTCTCACCCCTTTTTATTTTGATGCTGATGCTGCTGTTAATTTTTCTGGCTTTAAAAAGTGAAACACTGATGGTTGGACTCCTTAGCTATTTAGATAACTTACTCCTCATCTACTTTCCTAGAGAAATCAGAAGCTCTCTTTCTCTTCCTGTTATGTTTCAATATTTATGAGTCCTGTGAGATCCAATCAAACTCCATAGTCCAGCATCCGGTTTCCACAGCAGCCAGCCAGCCGCCTGCGGAAGTCTAGAAGCAGGTCCTAACAGCAACAGACCCTCCCTGTTTATTCTCCAGTGTTTGATATTCAAAGATATACTGCCTGTGGACAGAGAGGTTCTGCTTAACTTTCATGACTACTAGAATATATTGAAATGCATAATGTAATGACTTATAAACATGGGAATATACTGAGATGTGTGATGTATGCTGTGGTTCAGCCTTATCCAGGCCTGTTGCTAAACAGATACTTGTTGGCAGTCTGAATACTTGAGGAAGGAGGGATAGCTCTTCTGTGATCCTTTCTTTATAGAATCATAGGATCATAGAATCATAGAAATGTAGAGTTGGAAGAGACCACACAGGCCATCCAGTCCAACCCCCTGCCATGCAGGAACACCCTCAAAGCACTCCCGACAGATGACCATCAAGCCTCTGCTTAAAAACCTCCAAGGAAGGAGACTCCACTGCACTCCGAGGCAGCAGATTCCACTGCCGGCAGCCCTGACTGTCAGGAAGTTCTTCCTGAGGTTCAGGTGGAATCTCCTTTCCTGCAGCTTGAATCTATTGCTCCTTGTCCTGGTCTCTGGAGCAGCAGAAAACAAGCCCTCTCCTTCCTCTACGTGGCATCCCTTCAAATATTTAAACATGGCTATCATGTCCCCTCTTAACCTTCTCTTCTGCAGACTAAACATACCCAGCTCTCTAAGTCTATCCTCATAGGGCATGGCTTCCAGGCCTCTCACCATTTTGGTCGCTCTCCTCTGGACTTGCTCCAGCTTGTCATTATCCCTCTTGAATTGGGGTGCCCAGAACTGGACACAGTATTCAAGAGGGGGTCTAACCAAAGCAGAGTAGAGTGGTACCAGTACCTCCCTCGATCTAGACACCATACTCTTATTGAGAAATGTAAAGTTGAGAGAACATCTTCCAAAGGACCAGCAAATCTCTTCCTTTCAACAAGGAGCTGAAACTGCAGTCCTGGTATTTGCTAATTCAACATCTTTCTCCCTCTCTGAATATGCCACTTAACACAATGCTACAAACAAATCAGACACATTTCCCAAGACACTTAAGAGCTGAAAATGCACATCAGTTGCACCATATCCATAATGGCACTGTACCAGTAGTGATAAACTTGGAAGTTCGGGATTTCACTGTGACACTGCACACATCAAAGAGCAGCAATACACAGCGTAACACACCATTTGTAGGTGTGGACACTTGACTGATTTCAATGGTGGTAGCAGTCAGTTCTGAGTGCATAAGTTCCACTTCTACAGGAACTTCAATTTTTAAATGAAAGGTATTCAGCCAGCTGAATTGCAACCTGAGGTTAGTCTTTGCTTAAAATTTCTATGCTTGATTGTTCGTATTTCTGTCTTTTAAATGGCTAGTGTGAAGTAGGAACCCCATTAAAAAGTGGGTTTGGATTATCCCTCTATGAGCAACATTCCCAAGTAGAGAAACTTGAAAGTTGGTCTGAGATTTGGACTAGGACTCTGGTCTCTTTCTTTTGACTAGAGCCATTTCCACACTAGACTGTTATAGCGCTATGATTCCACTTTCAACATCCTATGGAATCCTGGGGTTTGCAGTTTCAGGAGGGGCCACCCGAAACTGCGAACCCCAGGATTCCATAGGATGTTGAAAGTGGAATCATAGTGCTATAACAGTCTAGTGTGGAAATGGCCTAGGTCTGCTAAGCCGTGGAACCTCAGGCAAGTCACGCACTCTCAGTTCAAAAGGAAGGCAAAACCCCTCTGAGTAAATCATGCCAAGAAAATTCTATGATAGTGTTACCATCAATCACAGTCTATTTCAAGGCATATAACAATAGCAAACTTGAAAGCATTGTTATTACCTCATCTACTGCCAGGCCCTCTGGCAGATGACAGTACTCAATGTGCCCTGAAGAAAAAGATTCGTGGAGCTGTGCTGCCCCAGCTCCCCTTTCTGGTGCACGGCTGCCCAAAACACATTACTTCTCATCCCTGGATCCAACCATAACCTTCCTACCTTGCACTTTTGATGGACACCTCTCTGTTATTGTTACTGCTGGAAACAGCTTTCTGGAGTGGATGGATTTTTTGATATGTTTGAAGGAGGGCTGCTCTCTGCGATATTGATTTTTGTATACAGAAGTCACTTCAGTGTTTAAAAGCACAGAGCATCCGGGGAGCTAGTAATGTGTGATTGATTGTGTTCAAAAATTGAATGCATAGGTAGAAGTTGCAATTGATCCTAACTTCCCTGTTCATTTACATAGCCTGCAGGACATGGCTTCAGTTCCTTCAAGATGCTTAGTTTCCTGACTCCTTATTCGATACTGTACCCAGAATAAGAACACGAGTTGGCCTTGAAATTCCAAGGAATACCTTTCCCAAGGTTTGATTCTTAATTCCTTATCCAACACAACAGCCAGGAAAGCGTATAGGTTTTTCTCCTGCTCGACCCTAGTTGCTGTGTTGAATAAGAAACTAACAAGACTTGAGAGAGCTACTTTTTTTTTACTACAGCTCCCAGAATCCCCCAGCCGGCATACTCTAGGAATTATAGCTGTATTCTCCTCCCACCTCAACCCTTGGAACCCTGACTGAAAAACGAGGGGAGATGTTGGTCGTCAGAATGATATGCCCTACAATTGCCTTCATCACCAGCCAAGATAACCAGCAGCAAAGGGTTTTGAGAGTTCTAGTCCCAATGTCCGGAGGACCAAAGGTTCCCAGCTTCTGCTAAGCCTAATTTCCCTCCCCTTGTTACCACCCAACCTGATTTTATCTGGGGCCTCATTGGGCCAGGCTTAATAGTTTAATCCTCCTGTTTCAGCCCATGGCTGGTAGAAGGAAACCAATCAATGAGTCACATGGTGATGCCTCATTTAGCTGACGCATCAGTATGTGAGTGGGGGAATAGTAAGTAAACATTGCAGATAACAGGGAATTGAATTGCTAAGTCCCTGTTAGCAGAGACATCCATAGGCGGAAAATGCCATTGACTTTATTAATTTCGAGCGAGGAGGGTTTGGGAGACAGTACTCTCGGGTTCTCTGGTGGACCTGCCAGACAGTTTAATCGGGCTTCTGTTGCCCTTTCATTGTTGGTTGGTTGGTTCTCTCTATATTTTTAAAGGAAAACAGACAACGTATATGTATACAGGTACACTTCAGTTAACAAAGGAGATGTATTCCCAGGAACTACTTCTTTAAGAGGAAAATTAGTCCCAGAGGCAGAGAGAGCATGGAAAGAATGGGGTTAGGTTCCTACACCGCAAAGAAAGAAGAGCAATCCAAAATGTTTCAGCAAACTTTTTATTCGGAACTAACAATAGGTACATGTAAAATGGAACAGCCAAGTCATGTAGGTGCTGTATAAGAAAACAGAGATTTTGAACCTTCTAGAGACCGCTTGAAGGCTTTTTCTAACCTCCACTTTTGTTATGATTTCCATTTTGGTGGCCAGACTTATAGATCTATGCTTTTCAAAAAACAGGCTGTGGTAGTTGATGAGGCAGGTTTATCTGCTTTGCCTTTTAATCTCTCATTTACCATTCATATACCCTCACTGAGGGATTCTGGAAGCAACTGTTGCTTACCTTGCCTATTGTAGGCGGGCACACGTGGATGCAATAAGATCAGTTGCAACAGAAAAGCTTAATTGCATTTTTTGTAAATGCATATTTGCAATTTCATTGTTAATACTCTTGCTGACCCTAATCTTGATAGTTGTCTGCTCCCTCAAGATTTAACAAAGCATTCCATACCCCCCCACCAAAAACTATTCCCATTATTTTTATTGTACATTCACATTACTGCTTAGTGTCAGCCTCTACTTTTTAATCAAGAATTCCATCTCATTGTTACAATATTTGGCTTTCCCCATGTTTGCACTTTTTTTCTAAGCTTATTGAATTTCCTTTTAAACAGACCTATAGCCAGTAGACATCAAATGCTCTGGTTTTGTTTTGAGAGCTCTAATTTACTTCTAAAACTTTATTCTTGGTTTTCGGTTTAGCATAGATGATCATTTTACCTGCATGAGATTCAAATGTGGCATTCTCCACAGCTCTAGTGTTATAGTCCCTTCTCCCACCTCAGATCTGTACCACCACATTCTGTTCTGAGCTCATCCAGCTTGCCATACTGGGCATGAAGAATATGGATCCTCTAAAACAATGGTTCTCAGCCTTCGGTTCTCCAGATGTTTTGGATGTCAACTCTTGAAAACCCCAGCTGTTGTGAGTGAGAGAAGAGATTATGGGAACAGGAGTTCAAAACTCCTCCGGAGGATGAAGACTGAGAATAAATGCTCTAAAGGGCTCAGAAATACTACCATGAATAGGACCAGAGAAGATGCCACAATTGCTGGTAATGCGTACACTCCAACATGTTACAGATGGAACCTTGAAACCATTGGGTCAAGCAACATCAGAGTGTGGTCAAGATGACAGAAGTTATTAATGAGGACGAACATAGAGACATTTTGCTTTTGCCTGAACCTACTGGGAAGGGCAAGATTCTGCCCCTCCTCTCTCTGCTGAGTTAATTTCAAGAAAACTACTTTTATACTATGAATGCAGTTTGCAGCCATTGAAGTAAGCTTAGAATGAAGGGGGGAATTGGGAGGAATTGAGGGAAAGTGGGACATTGTAAAGCAGCTGAAAAAGTGGGATGACAGCAGATTAATCAGAATTAATCTCTGCCAAATCAGGATAGTCAGAGAGTACACCAGCATGAGGTAGTAATTTGAGCATTGGACTAATTACTTGGAATCCAGGATTCAATTCCCTGCTAAGACATGGAAATCCACTGGGTGATCATGAGTGTATCACACACTCTCAGCCCCCAGAAAACCCCATGATACAGCCTTAGGGTTGCCATCAGTCAGAAACGACTGGAAGGCACACAGTGACAGTAATGGTGGAAAGGACTGATGACTGCTGTCTTCTGTGATTGCCCTTTGGTCTATCCCTGTAATTTGTTTTCCAGTTCCCTGTCAAACACAAGCTTTGAACCTCGTGCTCATAAATGGTGATAACATTTTTGACTCTGAGATCTGTTGGCATGTACAGCTGGCCTCTTTCACCCCTCTGCATCCCCCACATCAGCACAGACCCGTCTCCAAAACTGTGTGTTGTATTTTCCTTTGCTCAGCTAACTATCTTTGCATGCAAGCTTTCTTCTCAGCTTCAAACTGTTCATTTCTTCCTCTCTTCTTTCAACTGCCCATTATTTTCCCGAGTCTCACTTTCTGTCCATCCTAACTATGACCTCATTTTTTTAACATTCCTGAACTCTTCATTATTTCTCCTTTTCTTTCTAGCTGGGATTTGGGGCAATTGTTGCTTTGTTGTTGTTTGCTGTCAAGTTGCCTGTGACTAATGGTAACCTGAATGATAAGACCTCTAAAAGCTTCAGCCATCAATGGCATTGCTCAGCTCTTGTGGATTCATGGCCGTGGCTTCCTTTATTGGATTAGTTAATCTGTGATGTGTTCTCCCTCTTTTCTTCTTTCCTTCCAATTTCCCCAGCATTATTATCTTTTCCAGTAAATGATATTGTCTCATGAAATGTCCAAAGTAGAACAGTCTCAGTTTAGCCGTCTTGGCTCCTAGTGAGAGTTCAGGCTTGATTTACTGTTGGACCCATTCATTTGTCTTTTTGGCAGTCCGTGGTATCTTAAGCCTAAAAGAAAGAAAGGCTCCTGGGATAAAGTCTGGACTGACGTTCCATTCTCTAATCTTAATACTCTTTTTCCTTGATCCCAGTTGTGTAAACTGTTTACTCAGTGGCAAAAGAAATGTACTCTGTACATGTTTAAAAGTAGGTGCACCCCAGTCTTCACACATTCCAGGGATTAAAAACAGGGCTCTGTAGACCTTTTTCTCTGCATCGTTGTTGTGTGCCTTCAAGTCATTTCCGACTTGTGGTGACCCTAAGGCGAATCTATCATGCAGTTTTCTTGAAAAGATTTATTCAGAGGGGGTTTTGCTGTTGCAGAAAGAGTGTGACTTGAAGGTCACCAGTGGGTTTCTGTGGCTGAGTGGGGATTGGAGCCCTGCTCTACAGCATCTTAGTCCAACACTCGAACAAGTACACTGCGCTGGCTCACTTTGTCTACATGCCATGTTCTTTTTAGGATTCAATTTTGTTTTCAGTGCTGCAAAGTCTCCTGCGGCAGCAGCTTTTGGACTGAGCAGGATGCCAATTACTGACATGTAGAGAGGAAGCCCCTCCCTGCTTAGTCCATGAGCTGCCTGTGATCTTGGATAATGTACAAACAGGAAGATGCCTCTGAACATGTGCAAAATACTTTGCATCGTAAAGGAATTGCAGTCTCTCTTCCCTGGGACATGGAAAGCTTTACCTCCTTTAAAGAGGACTCCCTGGAAGGAGAGAGCCTGCCCATCACAAGGACTGGTTCTGAGACATCTGTTGCCCTGAACTGCCTTTTTCCTTGCATGGTCTTTTGGACATGGGGAGGTGATGAGATGGAGCATAGTCGTCGTTTCCTCTAGTCTTTGTTGTTCACCTTCTTGCACCTTGTTGTCTTCATTTGAGAGGCAAATTCGGAGCCACTGAATTTTAATTATGCAAATCAGTAGTAGATTTGTCTGACTCCCTCCCTGGCAATGTGTAAATGAACTTTAAAGATCAGGATGCATCAGTCAGCTTTGAACTGATGCTGGTCTGAAGCCTGTATTTCCCATGTTTTTGAATATTTTTATTGTACTGGAACAGAATGTCCCTGTTTCAGTTAAGTTCCTTCCCTCCCTCCCTTCATGTATATGGTTTACTATTTCTCGTTTTCATTTTGTAAACCTTCTTGAAGTGTTGCTGGCTTTAAATGTGTTTTTAAAAATATAAACAAACATGGGATTGGTTTGCCTTGGATAGCACGATGAGCATGCTGATTGTATTTGAGATTCTGGCCAAGTTGCAGCCATTGCCACTCGACAGATCGGATGAGGAGCAGGGGCTGCAATGAAGGGATCCAAAATGGAGGCAGTGAGAAGGGGAAAAACCTGCAGGGAGGGCACAGAATGATGGGTTTTCTGCCCGTAGGTTCTTAAAAGCAGTCATGAGGACTAGAAACCTGGATTTTAACAAGCAATCATGAGGACTATTAATCTGGTTTTGAAAAGTTGTAATGCAGACTAGAAACCTGGTTTAAGAATGCAGAGGCAGACAGGTGGGGTGGGAGGGATTGCCAAAGATCAGTCTTTGCAATATCCAGATCTGACTTCTCTTTCTAATCAAATTGTCCCTGATTCCACTGTGCTTTCATTTCCCAAATACCAATATGATACCTCCTGATTAGCCCTTTCTTTCCTAGCTCATTGTGACAGTTGTTGTACATGCTCTCCCAGGCATAAAACCACTGCCTCCTTCATATCATGCCCCCCATATATAATATTCTGATGGATTCCTGCCCCTCTGTCAGTCCTCTTTTTTTTCCACCATCTGGTTCCCTTTTGCCTCTCCCTCTGCCAATTTGCCGTCCTCCAGATCAGCTTTTCTCCTCCCTTGAACCTTTTTCTTTCTCTTTGCATGCCATTTCCTCTTCTTAAGCAGTATGCCTTTAAATGTGGTCTTTGCTGTCCTCCACAGCACACCGTTCACCTCCGCTCCTACACTAAGCCCGGTTTCCAAATACACCAACCAGCTCCGGAAGTGGAGGAATGCGGTGAACTTTATAAGGCGATGGAGGGGTTTTGTGTGTGTGTGTTTTTAAATTTCCTTTCTCCCTTTTCTTGGGACAATATTTGTCTTGGCTTCTGGCTCCCAAACTCACTGTCACATTTGGGATTTGTTGCCTTTTGACTTTCTTTTCCTAAGCTAGTAGGCTTTTTTGGTTTTCCTTGAGATTCTGACATCTACAATTTCATCATTTTAATGCAGGTATAAATAAATAAAATTCCAGGCTGCCACCCAAGAGAGGAGGAGTGGAGGCTCGTGACAGAGAAGTGGATGAAGGCAAAGGAGGGAGAGGGAGAGAGAACCAGAGACAGAGTTGCGAGAGTCAGACAAATGAAAGGAGAGAAAAGAAGAAACTTTCTGGGGATTTCTGAGAACTGTGAGCAAACTTCCCGGACATAGCTGGATCAAAGTGGAACCAGGCAAGATCCAGCTCAAAACGCTGGGAGGATATACAATTTTCTTGGTTTTTTTGCTACACTTGGCGCTGCCTTTTGGTGGAAGCAGTGGACTAGGGCGACTACAAAAGCAGGAAGAGAGACGACACAGGACGTTCCTGTGAGTCAGCCGGAGCTTTCCAGGGTGAAAAAAGGCAGTCGGGAGCTTGTGGTTTGCAAAGGTGAGTCCCCCCCAGCTCAATGACACCTTTTGTAGATCTGGGGACAGCTTGGTGGCTGAGCGCTTGTAGAAAGTCATGTGTTTTGCCGACTGACAGATCCCTCCGGATTGCCCTGGGACAGAAGCAGGGCTAAGTGGAGAAAGCTGTCTAGATTTTGAGTTTCCAAGAACAGCAATGGGGGCAGCAAGGAGCTGGGACTCCTGACTTCTCTCTGCAGAGGGCGGGTAGGATTTAGCAGATTTGAGCCAGGAGGGCTTGGGAACTAGGACTCCGGGCACTCTAGTAAAAGTCAAGCCATTGGGGTCTCCGGAAGGCAGCCAGGATTTATCTGAAAAGCCAGTAAGAGAG
Organism: Ctenosaura bakeri; assembly: GCA_948474755.1. Classification (NCBI taxonomy): domain Eukaryota; kingdom Metazoa; phylum Chordata; class Lepidosauria; order Squamata; family Iguanidae; genus Ctenosaura; species Ctenosaura bakeri. Next base: position 444,171 of record CAOLHI010000799.1, read on the forward strand.
AGCTGTTTGTCCTGGGGGCTGTCAGTGCGGTGTCAGCTTCAGGGAGATGGGTCAAGGAGGGCAAAGATCACTTCAGCTACCCCTCTCCTGAAAAAGTCATGATGGGGGTGAGTTTGGAGGGGTGACTTTTAGACTGTATGTATCTTGCAACAGAAGTGGGTAGAAAAGAAACCTTTTTGTGCGGCAGAAGGTGGCCTCTCTGTGTATTTGTGTGTGCGTAGAGGAATGAGCGGAACAGCCATAAATCAAACAGCAGCCGGCTGGGAACAAGCGAGGGCGTGGGCTGTGGCTAAAGCAAATAGGTCTCCAGCCAGAAACCACTGCTTGGACGTAGGGTGGCACAGAACTCCTTGGCGTACAGGTGAATCCTCTTAGACTGCCCTGTGAACCCAGGAGTCCTAGCTCCAGGTGTCCTGTTGTAAACCACTCTCTTGATGTATTTCTCTCTGCCTTTGATACATACAGGAGCTCCCATTCCCCTCCTTTATTCTGCCCCACTCAATCCCTCATTCCAGCCAAAGAACTCATACTATGAAACAACCACTCTTGTTTTTCCACCCTAAATCCCCTGGATCAGATCTTCTTCCAGCTGAAAGATAAGTTATACTTGGCTTCCCACCCCTTCTCCACCTTGCTTGCGTATCTACTCCACCTTGATCTCCTGTAGAGAACCCAGGTGCCCGAGCTTTTTCTACCCACCCAGGCTAAGTAAGTTCTTCTTCTCCCTCTTGGGCAGAGCCAGAGAAGTCCGGAGCGGTTCTCTCCCCCAGCATTTCCTTACTCCAGCTGTATCCAAATGTTTCACAGGACTTCATTTCGTTCTGAGAAGGAAATTCCGTCATTCTCCTCCGGGGCTAGTAACCATATCTGTCATCCGCAGAGAGGGGAAGCGCGGAGGGGAAAGGGAATAGATTGTCCCCAAAGGCTGCAGCGTAAGCCCACTTGGGCCTGTGCCAGCGCCAAGGCAGACCCCAGCAGTTCAGTTTCTCAGCTGTTCCCCAGCTCTTGCGTTGGAGGCACAAACCTGTGCATTTCTTGTCGCGCAGAGCCTGTACGACGTCTTTTGAGATTGTACTGTTGTTTCAAGGATCTAGTGGCATTCTCTTCTTGCTCTACTGCTAAGCTCAGTATGTCCTTATAAAACAATGATTCTAGTCCACATTGTTTTTTCCCCTTAAGATCTGAACTATCAATACAGAACTGAGTTGCTCGTTTGAAACCTAAATGGAACCTATTTTGATGATATGTCTCTTTGTGAATACCTGTGGGTGGCCCTTAATTAAGCACAGGTATCCAGGGGGCCATTCACACTATGCAATTATAATGCTGCTATTCTGCTTTAACTGCCATGGTTGTGTCCCATGGAATCCTGAGATTTGGAGTTTTGGGATGGGCATTTAGAATTCTCTTTCAGAGAACTTCATTTCCTCATCTAATTACAAGACACAGGATTCCATGGGATGCAGCCATGATAGTTAAAGTGGTACAATAGTGCTATAATTGCAGAGTATGGATGGGCCCCAGGTGATCAGCTGTTTGCAGGCCATTCACAAATGCAGTATTCGATCCTAAGGAGGGAAAGGTGATGATTCTCACTCATTACCCATCACTACCTGTGTGTGCATACCACACAATCCATTTCAAAGGTAGATTCCACCCCCCTCCCAACAATTCTGATTGCATTTTAAGTCTGGTAACATGCTAGATAAACCTCCCTTCAGTTGTAATGAGTAATATGTAGACTACCTTCCTTTTCCCCTCAATGGATTAGGTGTGCCAGTTGTAAACTTCCTTTTACTTTCATATTTTAATCTGGGGGAGGTTATGCAGTTTTCTTTATACAGCCCCAGTGCTGGAGCATGTGCCTCTCAAAATCATTTTTTTTCCAAAAGAAAGCAGGGCAGTTGGTGGTTTTCTAGATGATGTTGGACTGCAACTCCCATCTGCCATAGGGGGCACAGCTGTGGTGAGGAGACAATGGGATATGTAGTCCAATGGTATTTGGCACTTTGATGGATTGCCTACCTTTGTTCTAAAGCATGAAGCTGCCTACCTGTATGAACTTTCTTGAGTAGCCAAAAGCCATCAGTTTAACAGAATAAAATCACAAAAGCAATGATGTTACAAAAGGCCAAACATACAGAGCTTGACATTTGATCAACAGCAGCTCATTTACATGGAAGTAAAAAGAAAAAAGAACCCATACTTTGACAGCCCCTGCCGTGCCTCCCCACTTCCACTATTTTGAGTCATGTTAGCAGTCTCTTCTATAGAATTCGGCCAGCTTCTTTTGTACTGTACCTGTGTTGATCCTTTTGTTATATTCATCTACTATATAAAAGTCAAAATTTATCTGTGAGTTTGTGAGTTTGTCTGTTTGTCCATGTCAGGCAGATGAAGACCTCATATGATTGGCTGGCTGTGAAGATTCTGTGGAATCCTGGGGTTGGCAACTTTGGGAGGGGACTTTAGAATTCTCAGCCAGAGAGCTCAGGCCAGTTGCTATGGAGATGAGGCCTAACAGCAAGAAGGAGGGCAGTGTGTTCCCTCAGGAACCAAACCTCCATACGTTAACAACTCTGAATACAGATTGGATTGTAGAATATGGGGAAAAGTTACAGGTATTGGGCAAGGCAGTTTGGAAAATTAGAGACACAGGATCTTAAGTCTTTCTAAAAAGTATTACCTATGAGAAAATAAAATCCCCGGCAATGCTGGGTAAATATGCTAGCTTTAAATATATTGCAGCATGCCAGCTCAGAAAGAGAGGAGTGTAGATCAAATCAGATTTATATTGACTATAGCAGGCTCTTTTCCTCCTCTTTCATCCTTTGTATCTCGGTGCAGTATCCCGTTGGATACTGGAGGCAGTCACAGACTCTCTATTTGGAAACCGGGATATATGTGGCCAAGCAACACCAGATTGTGGACAAGACAGCAGAATTTATTACTAAGGAAGAACAAACAAACTAGGAGAGGATGCAGCAGTTTGCTTTTGCTTGAGCCTCCTGGGAAGAGAAAGATTTTTCCCTCTCCATTAATTGAGTACAAACAGATTTTGCACTTTGATCTCCCTTTGCAGCAGTTGAAGTAAGCTGAGGACAAAGGAGAAACTGGGAGCAGGAGAGAGGAACTGGGACACTTTCAACGCGTCTGAAAAACTGGGATGGCAGAGGATTAATCAGGACTGTATCTGCCGATCAGAGTAGTTGGAGAGTGTGCTACTGTTATTGAGTCAGATTGACATTTGTCATGTGTGGGCATTTGGGGGGTTATGCCAGTTTGTTGCCATACACACAGAGGCGTATCTAGGGTGGGGCAACTGGAACGCGTACCAGGGTGCCGATGCCAGGGGGTATGCAAAAAACCCGAACCCTCAACACCCTCCTGCTGGGACCTGGCCCACTGCTATCCCCCCGCCCCCGCTGTCCTTCCTGGCCTGGTGTGAGGGTGGCAGCAGCAGTCATAGGCCATTTCCGCACTAGCCTGTTATAGTGCAATGATTCCACTTTGAACATCCTCTGGAATCCTGGGGTTTGCAGTTAAGGCCCCTCCCTAAACTGCAAACCCCAGGATTCCAGAGGATGTTGAGAGTGGAATCATCGCGCCAGAACAGGCTAGTGCGGAAATGGCCTCAGAAATGCACAGAGTGACCTTGGTTAAGTCACATTCTCTCAGTCTCAGAGGAAGGCAAATGCATGCCCCCTCTGAGAAATCTTGCCAACAAAACCCTTGATAGGTTTGTCTTAAGGTCCCCGTATGTCAGAAACAAATTGAAGGCACACAACAACTTATGGAACATTGTGAAAAATATTTCTGTGACTTGTAGGCTCCTTGTTTAAGAGACACTATGTGAACTGACTTGCATGAGGAATCCAAAACCTGAGGAATACAAAAAAGACAATCAGTGGAATATCAAATTGGGTTCACTTTAAAAAAAAATGGGACGGAAAGGCTTAAGTTCTAGATGCCCCCAGTGAGGGAGAGCAATGGGGGAAACCTAACCTAGCCTTGGTGAAACTCAAAGAGCGTAGTCAAAGCACAGTACAGTTTAAGAAAGCTGCAACATTTCCTTCCACACACAGAAGTATGTTTTACGGGCTTGGTTATTAATGCCGGAGGTTTAATAAATACCTCAACATGGTTTTGTATAATATAGCGTTCTGCTGAACTATAGGCCTTGTAGTTGTGTTATTTTCATTTGTAGTTATGTGTCCTCAAGTCAACTCTGATTTATGCTTGAGCCCTGGAATGGGGAGAGGGTTTTTTTCATTCTTATTATTTGTATCCCGCCTCTCCATATGGATCGAGACGGCGAACAACTTACAAATAGCATGTATTTCGAAACATTTCTATACATGCCCCCAACAAGCTGGGTACTCATTTTACCGACCTGCGAAAGGATGGAAGGCTGAGTCAACCTTGGAGCCCGGCAGGATCGAACTCACAACCTTGTGGCTTGCAGTACTGGCATTTAACCACTGCGCCACCAGTTGAGCCCCCCTCTGTTCTTGTGCCACCCGAGGAAATACCAATCAGGAGTGACATAGCTTACAACCATCTTGGCCTTCACTTAATAGGGTCTTATATCTTCCCTTTTCCTTGGTGTATTAATTTAATGCCTTGGCCCATTTTATAATGTTTCACTTGCTATTTTGTCATTGTTTCCACGATGGTCACATTGGTACCTGCTTTAGATGAAAGGATTACAATTCACTGTATTCTGTGTTTTTATTATTTTATAAAAAGGTGTATAGAAATACACAAAATTCATAATGACCGCCTCCCCCCACACTTACAAATAGTTCCAAAGTCCCTGGACTTATGGTGACCTTCTTATAGGGTTTCTTTGGCAAGATTTATGGAGAGGAGGTTTGCTATTAGTTTCCTCTAAGGCTGAGAGAGTGTGACTTGCTCAAAACCACTCAGTGGGTTTCATGGCCAAGCGGGCATTTGAAACCTGGGTTTCCAGGAGTCCGTGTTGTTGTGTGGCTTCATTTCTGATTTAGGATTGCTATATCATGGGGTTTTCTGGGGCTGAGAGTGTGTGATGCACCCAAAGTCACCCGGGGGTTTCCATGGCCAAGCAGGGAATTGAAGCCTGGTCTCTAGGGTCTGTGGTCCAATGCTCAAACCACTACCCCACGATGGCTCTCTTCCAGGAGCCCCAGTCCTCCGAAACACTCTAAAGGCACTAGATCCCATTTCGTCTTGGAAGTCAAGCAGGATCAGCTCTTGTTAGTACTTGGATGGGATGCCAGGTTCTGTTGGCTATATTTCAGAAGAAGGAACTGGCAAACCCACCTCTGATTATTCCCGGCCTGAGAAAACATTATGAAATTCATGGAGCTCCCATAAGTCGACAGGCAATTTTGAAGGCATGTACACACACATTCTCTAATCCAACATTAAAAATCACTTGTGCTAGTCTTTAAAATGTTTTAAAATACTTCAATAAAAGATAATGTTCTATTTTATATATTTTTAAGAACACTCAAAATTTGTTTTTGTTTTGTTTTTTTGTGGGGGAGGCCCTGTTTCATTCTAATTCTGGATCCCAGATCCCTTTGGCATCTGATGAGTTAAAGCCAACTGGGAGATTGGCAACCAAATCTGCCTGTACTCTGCAGAAAGGGAGTGGTTGCCCAGCGGCTTAAAGGGAAAGGATGGTGGGAGCCAGAACTCCTGGGTTCTTTCTTTACCTCCTGACAAGCTGGGGCTCCCTCTCCCCCTCTCCCAGCGCATGCTGACTCAACTCTTTGCCCTTTTTCCACTTCCATCAGCACTTTCTGATCTCGGAAGGCAGGGAGAATGCCTTTCAGGTTTCTTCTAACTTGCCCGCCTCCTCTCCACCCTTTTTTGCCTCTTCCCCCTCTCTAGCATACTTGTCCAGACCGTGTTTCCGAACCCTAGTGCAGGTCTGTTGTACCCATTAAAAGCATGAATCATCTTTGGCTATTAGATCATCACACCTTGAGTAAAAGAAAGAGAAAAAGAGAGAGAGAGAAAATTTGGGCAGTGTGGGAGAGAGAACCCAGGAGTTTGGGGGGCCCTGTCTTTTAGCCAGTGGCACCATTGGGGCAGGAATTTGGGGGGAAAGCAGGGGAAAAGGTCCCCCAAGTACAGCAAAGCTGGCTTTCCACGCATTGAAATAAGTAAAATTATAACATCTCAATCTCCAAAAGAAGACCACCTTGCTAAGACCCTGAAGTGTAAAATTCCTTCACTGCACCACAGATCATATCACTATCAATATGTGTGGTATGCTATGCAGAGTATACAAATGCAGTTCCCTGCCCTGAGGAGCTTACAATCTAAAATCTGGCAGAAGGGAAGTAAGTGAAGGAGATGATGGAGATGGAAGAGGGAAGTACATGGAGAATGTGCATCAGTTTCATTTGCATGGATTTAGTTTAGTCTCCATCCTCCACTGAAGCTAAGGGGTTTTTCTGGGATTTTGGATCAGCCCAGTGCTAATTTGTAGTTGAAATCCAGTTTAAATCTTGCTGCTTTTCTCAAAAGTGACAGTATCTAGCACTGTGGACCCCACTCCTTCATACTCCACCCTGCAAGATCCCACTTCTGTTCTTAAGGAACCCAGGGATCCTGAGTTGTAGGGCCAGGGGCACCCTAGGAGTTCCTTGTTCTAGGAGCTGGTTGAACAAGTTGTCCCGTGGGTTGTGAGTCTGAAAGCACAATAACATCCTAATCTGTGGATTGAAGCACTTCTTCCTTTAAAGACTTAAAGTATGGGTTTTTAGTGTGCTTGTGTAGTAGAGTCACAGAGGCTGAAGGATCAGAACAGCCATCTCGTCCAACCCCTTGCCATGCAGGAATACATGACTAAACCACTACCAAGAGATGGCTATCCAACTTCTATTTAAAGATCTCTGAAGAAGAATCCACCTGCAAGGCAGTCTATTCCACAGCTCTTAAGGTAGGGCTGAGAAAGTTGGTGTTGTACGCTTCCAAGTTGTTTCTGATTTTTGATGACCCTAAGGTAAACCTATCATGGGGTTTTCTTGGCAAGATTTGAATATAAAGAACTGGCAAAACCACCTCTGAGTATTCCTTCCCCAGGAAAATCCTATGAAGTTAATGGAGTCGACAGGGGACTTGAAGGAACATACACACACACAGAGTGTTTTACAGCAGAGGTGGGGAAGCAGCAGCCCCCGAAGGTAGTCTTTTGGCGGGGGGGGGCAACATCTCCAAATCTTTATTTATTTGCTATCTATGTATTGCTCTTTTATTTATTCATTTTATTTATTTTTTCTCCCTAACCTTGTGGGGTTTACTTTGAGGTTAAAGCACTCCTCTCCTGCTTCTCAAATGGCTGAGGTGGGAGGAATCATGCACATCCTAGAGGGTGCAACCAACCATTCTTAGTAACAGCAAAAAATTCACAAAAAAGGTTTTTTTAAATATTGAGGTCACTTCACCTGCACTAACCCCTGGCAATTGTCCACCTCTGTATTATGCTAGAGCCTGTTATAAACTTGAGTTCACCTCTTTATTCTAAATTGCAGGTGGAGGTTTGGTATAGATACAGATATAGATATAGATACACACCATAAGGAGGAAAGAGGGGTTGTAAGTGGGAAAAAAACCCATAGACAGTGACAATTATATGAGAACATAATGGTGACCATTTATGAAAGGGTATTTATGGTGGCGCAGTGGTTAAATGCCAGTATTGCAAGCCACAAGGTTATGAGTTCGATCCTGCCGGGCTCCAACGTTGACTCAGCCTTCCATCCTTCTGTAGGTCGGTAAAATGTGAGGGCATGTATAGAAAAATGTATCGAAATACATGCTATTTCTAAGTTGTTCGCCGCCTCAATCCATATGGAGAGGTGGGATACAAATAAATAATAAATAAATGAATGAATGATCATTCATCATTTTGGCAGTTAACAATTCAGTTTGTTAAAAGGCCCTTGTCATAATTGAGTTTGAAGGTGACAGAATTCAGCATCTTAGTGAAATATAGATTAAGCTTGTTTTGGCTTTTATCACAATTGAGACCAAAGATTATAGAATCCACCACCTTTGGTGAATTGTAATTCAATGAATATATGCTCCAATCTCCTTAAGTTTTTAATTTGCAAATGGCAAATTGACAGTCTACGTGGTTACTTTCTCAACAATCTTGCGCGATGTCTCACCGTTCCTGTTTTGTAGATGGCAATCTAGCCTGTGTGATGGTAACTTGCCTGATCAGTGGCAGAGACTGGGACCCAGGTGCAGATCTTGCCGTTCAAGCTGTCTAGCAGGCAGGCCTGCAGAGTCAAGTAGAGATGCTCCTTCATGTTCTCACATTCTCTGTCTGTCTGTCTCTCTTCCTCTCCAGATGCCCATTCTCAAGCAGTCCCCTGTTTCCCACTCCAAGAAGCGGCCTCGTCTGGATCGGGCCATGATCAGTGCCCCATTGGGAGATTTCCGGCATACCATGCACATTGGCCGTGGTGGAGATGCTTTCGGTGACACATCTTTCCTCAGCAACCACGGGGGCTCCAAAACCAATGGGCTGCCCCCTGAAGTGACTGTGTCACCTGGGACTCCATCTAAACCTGGAGATGTTTCTGGGCACTTTGAACTGCTCTCTCCCCCTGGTAGTGGGAATGGCGTTCTCCAAAGCCCAGCAACGTCGACCCCTGATGGCAGCTTTGTGGAATTGCAGCACCCTGGGACAGAAGAGCGGCAGCCCCAGAAGCCCCCTAATGGAGAAGACTGGGGCCTACAGCAGAAGTTCTCCTTGGAGAGCCCCACATTGGAACACGCGGAATCTCTTCTCTCTTTCCAGTTGGACTTGGGACCTTCCATCCTAGAGGATGTGCTGGGAGTGATGGATAAAGACTGGGACAGCATCAAAGGGGAGGAACAGGAACCATTGAGAGCTGAAAGCTGTAGCCCTGTGGGACAGCTCCACCAAGTTTCAGCAAAAGAGGAAGAAGAAGAAGAAGAGGAGGAGGAAGATGATGATGATGATGATGAAGGGCAGGGCTACAGTTTTGAGGATGAGCAGGATGAAGAGATTGGGCTATAGGAAGGAAGAGTGGTACTGGGCGTCGCTCTCTGGATGATCCTGTCCCCCTGTCGCCTCAATATTCCTTTGCTTTTCTTCTGCAGTTTCTCAGACTCTCTCAGATCTGTCAGCAACTGGCAGCCCATGGGCCAAACCTGGCCTGCAAATGACTACAGGTTGACCCGCCCCTTTTCTGTGCCCCCTTGTAGCCTTTAAATCTCTTATAGTGGAGATCAAGAGGAAAATGGACTGAGGCAAGCATGATTCGTGCTGTTCTCCTTGCAGTGCACAGAAAGGCTGTGCAGTGTTTCAGTTTGGTTGGGCTTTCTTTTTGTTTTTCCCAGAAGGGAAAGGAGCTGGGCCTCCCACCCCTGTGATCTGTCTGAGATTGGGAACTCATTGGGCTTGATGAACAATCAGAGGTCACAGGATACAAGATGGAATGCTATCTCTGAAAAACTGGGTGGCAGTATATAACCATCTCTCTCCCCTGGCCTCAATTTATTATATTCCCTGCAATTTATTGCAATTTATTATATTCCCCCCAAGGCCTGGGATGGTGGACATCCTCCGATGTACTGAAAAATCAATCTGGTATTTCCATACCCCTCATCTGTCCGGAATCAGTAAAGTGGCACACCTCTGATGCCATTAGGAAATACTTGGTATGACACCTTCCATGTCTCAATAGTGGGTTCCTTTTCATGCAACCAAACTGTGGTTCTCCATTCAACTGTGGGGTTTTTTCTTTCCAACCTTGGGCCTGTTTTTGATAAAGAGACAGAAGGACAGTTGAGCTGCTAAATCAATTTTTTCCCCCTATTGATCTGTGTTGTGCTCTTGCTGAGTGTGAACAGAGGGGAATGGGTGAAGAATGAGCAGAGACGAATATGTAAACATCTTGATTTTTTTTTTTTTTTTTTGGGTCAGTCTCTAGTAGTTTCTCCAGACAATTTCTTGCTTTGTTTTCCTAGCCATCTTCACATGTATCACAATATTCAACAGTGTCTAGCCAGCCTTCTATTTATTCATCTGTTCACAATTCTCTTTTCATCTCTTCACCCATCCGTTTATCCCAGTGTTCTCATGTCTCCCTAGGTATCAATTCCTGGTTGTGGTTGTGGTTGTTCTCTTCAGTCAGAGCACCAGTGTATTTGTATATCTCACAGCAGTCCTGGAAGGACTCTTCTTGTGGGATTCCAGCATCAGCCTGGTGTAAGACTAGGGGAGGAGGAAAAAGACACTGTTTGCAGAGAGGTCATTGAAGAAAATGGCTTTCTGTTTGGGGATATGTGTGGGAGAGGAAAATCTTGCATATCTTCTTAAGGTGCAAGACAAAAAAGGAGGACAGGATGAGCTAATGAAGGAAAGGTATTTTGGGGCATAATGTGAATTGACTGTTGAGAAGAATTGTAAATAGCCACTCAATTGGTCACTTACAGTGAGTGTAACAGTTACGCATAGGTGACCAGGCAGAAAATGTTTTGTACATTATTAGGAGACTTTTCCCCATTTCTTTATTTCCATCAATATACATTTTTTAAAAAACTGACAAAAGTATGCTTGAACAAACTGTTCAGCCCCTACTCTTTTTTAATTTTTTAATTTTTATTTTTTAAATTTTTTATTTTTTTGCTAGCAACTTTTTTTTTCCTGCAGTGGAGAAAACATTCCTTTTTTTTTTTTTTGTTCTCCTTTGAAGCTGTGATGGGGTCAGGAGTACAGGGTTGCATCAACAGATTGCATCTCCATCAAACTTAAACTGGACAGCCTTCCAAATAAGGTGCTTTTAAGCTAAATAAAATTAGCGGACTAGAAATAATGATAACTGGAGGAGAATTTACTGGCTGATACTAGCTGACAGACGTTAAAAAACAAAACCCTGTGATCTCAGAACCCTGTTCACCAAGGTAGCTGCCTGTTTTGGCCATTCTGTTATCTGTTTAAAATGGCATTCCAGTGAAGGCATCCTTACCTCTCTAAGCTGACCTGCACAGATGTTGTTGCTGGAATATTTTAGAAAACGCTGGTCATTTCCTGTATGTCCGTACATCAACAGTAAGTAGTAGTAAGCAATTGGGAAGTTCACCAGACAGTTCATCAGACCACTGGTTTCTTTCCCATTCCTTTTCTCATTCCTTTCCTTGATTTTTCTGCTGCTGTCTTCTGTGGGTGAGTTTACCTGCTTCACTTCTGTTACTGTCTGACATCAAACCACTGTATAATAACCAAGATCACTTTGGCCTATGTTCTTTTGGTAGTCCCAACAAGAATAGACCTTTTGAATCATTGGGATTTACATAATTCTTGACTCACCAATCAACAGCTGATTCAGTAGATATTTTAGTTGGGGGTCTACCAGTTGGAGTCAGGCTCTTTTATGGGCAAGGCATTGTCAGAATTGGAAAATAATAGCTTTGAGTTCTTTCAATGGGTTCTTGTGGATGGGGCTGTAATCCATGTGAGTAGTTCGGTGGGTTTTTGGTTTTTTTTACTTCTGTTTTATGTACTTACTCCAGATTTGTTCATCGAAACTGGAAAAAAGTATCATTGTAGCATACACAACCTTACATGAAGGTTTTTATCTGTGATCAGAAAACTGGCTGGCGTGGCTCAGATGGGATTTCCCACCACCTGTCCTTGCCACATAATGGAGACAAGACTTAATTATATCAGTATGAGGTCCCCCATGTGCTATTACAGTCCACACCGGCACTAGCATTTATCTAACAGGTGACCATGCCTCTGATATGGCGTGGGGCATTTCTGTACTTGTATCCCTCACCTCTTGCAAGTGAAAAAATGATTTTTGGAAGTGGATGAGGAGAGTCTACTGCACTGCTTAAAATAGATCAAGACATCCTCTTCAGGTGGCTAATGTTAGGAGGCAGAAACAACAGTGTCCTGGCTGTTCCCCCTTTGTGACTGGACAAAACTATCTGTCCCATGTGTCTGGTTCCGTTTTCCCAAAGGCACCAGCTACACACAGGCATGGTGGAAGATGCTGTGTCCCATTGAATATTGGGAGTTTGTCCAGCCTTTCTATGTCAGCTAGGTCTCCATCTTGTCCTTCACCTCAGACAGCAAAACATCCTTGGAGTTAAGAGTGGGAAGGGTAGTTGTCCATATTGTTTCTCAGTCTTGATTCATATACCTTCTAGTAGAGAATTAATGTCACTCCTTGTAATGGGAAGGCCTTCCTTTTCACCTAATTTTTAATGTATTGGCCTATTGTTAGTCCTGACTAGGCTAGACTCATTGAATTCGTTGGAGTTCCATTCGTGTTGGCTCACTGCTGGGCCATCTCCAGAGAGAACTAGTATACCATGGGTATCATACATTATCTAGGAAAGGAAGAGAAACCTTAAATGTGTGAGGAAGGTCCAAGAAATTAATTTGGGTTGTCCAGGAAGAGGTTAGAGTCAACAGAGAAAGAAGCTTAAATCTCTGGATCACTTCTCTTCAACTCAGTACCTGAATTTACTATAGGTGGAGAAAGGTAAGGGGCCTTCAGCGAAATCCACAAGTCCCATCTCCTCTCTCCCCTACCAGTTTCAGCTGAATTGTGCCCCCACTGTTGTCTTCTAAAACCAGTAGCTAAAACGCAGACTCCTGGATCTACAACTTGACTGTGCTTCATCCAGGACACAGCTGCCATCCGTGGGCAAAGACTGTTCTAAGACGTTGGTCTTCAAAAGGTGTGTGCATTGGGCCAAAAGAGATGGGCAGGATGAACAAAGAGGAAGAGACATGTTAGAGAGATTGCAGAATGGAGAAAGGGAGGCAGGGTGAAGGTCGTGTGCCTACTACACCCTTTGCAAGTTTCCAAGATAATTTTAACTTCAATAGTCCTTCACTCTTAGGAACTGTGCCCAGACAGTCTTTGTCAGACAGCTTGACCCATACCCGCTTGCACAGTGGTTTCCAGAGCTCCCTGGGGGATGAAACTGCTATGCCTGCAATACAGCAATACAGGTCCTGCACATCCCCAAAATTGTTTCTCTCATAGATTGGGGCTAATGGTGGACCCTGCGTCTGAGAAGTGTCAAAATGGTGGCTCTCCAAGAAAAAGCTTTTAATTTAATTTAATTTTACTTTATTTTATTTTATTGAAGGCTCACTTGAGATCCTTGTGGTTTTGCAGAATAGAGTGATAAGCAAATGGGTGCTGAAGTCAAGTTTTTTAAAAATGCATTTTCCTATTTTATGGCGTAACTTATTGTGTAATCTCAAATTTGTCTTCTCTTTGACTGTGGACTCTGTTTATCTCTGTTTTCAAATGGGAAATGTGAAAAATGATTTCCTGCAGTGACTGTGTGGGTCTTGGATGCTGTTTAAAGCTGTTCCAAGCACGCAGCCACAACGTTCCAGCCACTGACTGCAGAAAAGATCAGGCCCGAGCTCTGATCTCCATTCCCTTGGGGAGAAGATAAAGCTTCCCATTGTTATCCTCATTTATTCACTTCCCAGCTTTAAGCCTGAAACCTAAATCTTAGATCTCTGTGAGTAAATGCAGCTGCAAGATGGTTCTTTTATGTACATGTATTATTTTGTAATAGCTCACTTTATGAATTCCTGTGTAAGAAAAGGTCTATATAGCCCTCTTTTGTCTACATCATGTTTATTTTCATCCGTACTAGCAGAATATTTGTACAGTGACCAAAAAAGTGTTTGATATTTCTTGTAATTAAAAGCAAATTAGTTTCGGATGCTTTCTTTGGTGTTCTCTTCACCCAGAGTTCCTCTTCCCTACCACCGTTTCTGACCGCACTGAACTGTGGCCAACTGTACGTAATCAACACTTATTTATTTTTTGTTATCTATTAAAATTTAATATCCCAGGACTTTGGGGTAGTGTACCAATGAAATGAATTTAGGCAATTTAAAGCTATTTGACATTTAAAATAGTAAAAACAATTTAAAGGGGTTAAAAGCATATTAAACATTTTAACAGGTTTAGGAGATTGTTTCCATGTATGTGCCTTCCAGTTGCCTGTTGAGTTAATGGCAACCCAATAGATTTCATAGGATTTTCTTAGGGGAGGGATACTCAAGAGGTGGTTTTGCCAGTTTGTTCCACTCAAATATAGCCCTATAGCACCTGGCATTTATTGGTGATTTCTCATCCAAGTGCTAATTGGAGCTGATTCTCCTAAGCTTCCAAAATCAGTCTGGATCTAGTGCTTTTAGGGTATTTAGACCCTAAATACCTTCAGGTTATTTAGGTACTTTCTTTAGGATTTTAAGAAAGTTTGAAACCATTTCCTGTGCAGTTGGAAAAAGTCCATTAGGCTCCAAAGTTTTTAATAAAAACCATGGTCAGTGTACTGTATCAGTTACTCAGTTAAATATAAGTAACTTCTCCTAGCCCAACTGTATCAAGCCTTACAGAAATGTCATTCTCTCATGGCTCAGACATCGGCAGAACAGACCCCCTTCTTCCCATACAACCAATGCCCAGGAAAGTAGGTTGAACAGAAGTGCAAAAGTTTTACGGATTTACAAAATCTGGATTCTGGAATTTGTAGTCCGGGTTTCCTAGGCCCTGCAGCACATCAAGCTTTTTTCACATCTGGGGCTGAGGGGGGAAGCCATCTGCATCGTATCAGCAAGAAACCAGATGTGTAAGGGAAATTGTGGGGGTGGTGGAGAGAGAGCGCACCCCAAGGAGCTGCATGTATAAGAACTTGGGGAGGCTGGGTCCTCCCCAAACACTTTGCAGAGCATTTCAGTGGAGCTTCCTTTCAAAATAAAAGAAACGTGGGAGCAAGAACCTCAGGACGAGATGGAGACATAGACTTGAGCCCTCTTTGGAAGGAGAAGGCAAGCTTTGCTTTGGCCCAGCAAAACGGGTGTCCGCTCCAGTTTACCAAGGCTGGAGTCCAGCCTTTGCCACAAACCCAGGGAGGCCAGCAGGCTCACTTTCTCAGCAGCAGGGGAATTGGATCAAAGCGGAAACGTTTGTTGACCACATTCCCTGCCCCCACGATCAACTCCAGCTGTAAAATGTCTCTCTCCCCACTCTCCTCTCTTGGGCCTTATCTAGGACTCTGGTGGCTCCGTTTGCCGGTCGATCCCAGCTGTGAATTTCCTGCCAGAGGATAAACAGATCAGAGGCCCTCACTGACACAAGCCAGGCCTGGCAGGCAAAGGAAAGGGTTGCAAAAGGCAACCTGTGAAACACACCAGCTGGAAGGCAGGCGGATGGGAGTCATTCTTCACCCCTTCTCCAGCTGATAAAGCCTCCAGTCCTGGATTCAACAGGCGTTGCTGGATAGGAAGCAGGGTGTGTGTCTGTCCACGTGTTTTATTCCCCCCTGTTGTTAACATGCCTTCATGTTGACTCTGACAACCGTATTGCAGGGTTTTCTTTGCAAGATTTCACTTGGGTTTGCATACCCCCCCCCACATTTCTCAGGCCATGCGTGGCCAAGCAGCATCAGAGTGCGGTCAAGATGGCTAAACGTTGCTAATAAGGGAGAACACGCTAGCTAGGAGAAGACGCAATAGTTAACTTTTGGCTGAGCCTCTAAAGAAGGGCAAGATTTTCCCCCCAACTCCATCCTGCTGAGTTAATGGCGTGCAAACCACTTCTGCTCTTTCGAACTGAGGCCATTTCCGCACTAGACTGTTAGAGTGCTATTATTCCACTTTCAACATCCTATGGAATCCTGGGTTTGCAGTTTAGGGACGGGCCCCTCCCTAAACTGCAAACCTCAGGATTCCACAGGATGTTGAAAGTGGAATAATAGCACTCTAACAGTCTAGTGCGGAAATGGCAAGAACAAAGTGTCTGGTGGTTGGCTGTATCTAAGAGGAGAATGGACAGTTTATCATGCCTAAAACCTAGAAGTGATGCTCTGTCCATGTCAGTGTTGAACGGTCTGGGTTCTTTACGATAGTGGTCTGCAAACTTTGATCCTTCAGTTGTTTGACTTCAGGTTCCCAGAACTGCTGGGTGTTGGGCATATTCGCTGGGACTAATAGGAATTGAAATCCATAACCTTTGGAGGACCACAGTTTGAGAACTGCTGCCTTAGGAGATGGAGGAAGATATCAATTCAAGGAATAAACAAACAAGTAGAATTAAACTATTCCCTCTATTAAAACAATGTTAAAAGGAAAAAAAACCAGTTTAAAACATTTAAATACAATACACCACCCTTTAAAAAGCCCTTTCTTTTTTAAAAAAACTTAAGTTCTAAAAGCCAATTGGAATAAATTAAAAAAAAAGAAAACCTTGCCTGTTCAACAGGTTCTGGATACAATTGAGCCTTTCTTGTTTCTCCCCTTATTTCAATTTCTTTCCCTTACACTTTACATATAAAAGGAATAATTTACTGGCATCTGGCAAGGGGGAGGAGCACCAACCACTGGGAAAATCCCCAAGGAGGAAATGCAACCTCTCCCTGCTGCCCCCAAATTTGAGGTGACAGAATTAATTTTCAGGATAGGCCTGGTGTGTAATGGCATCCGATTTTTCCATTTCAGAGAGAGGGACTGCCGTCAGCCCTGGAAGGGAAGAGATTTGTTGTTGTGGGCCTTCAAGTTATTTTTGACTTCCAGTGACCCTATCCCAGGCTTTTCAGTGCAAGATTTGTTCAGAGAGGCTGAGAAAGTATGACTTGCCTGTGGTCACCAAGTGGGTTTCCATGGCCAAGTAGGAATTCGAACCTGGGTCTCCAGAGTCATAGAGACCACTACACTACACCGCCTCCTCTATTTGCTGGAAGGAATCGTCCCCCTTTTTATCACACTGGTAGGTTTGCCCTGGCATCACCATAAGTCAGAAACACTTTGAAGGCACCAAACCACAACTCCTGAGACACCCCCCTTGCCACCACATTTGTTCAAAGGCAGTGATTCGTTTCTCTTAAAACAAACAGGAGATGCCAGGGCTCAAAACCGGTTCGGGAACCCCACCCTTTGTTTTCAAACCCTTCCTCCTTAAACATCGCAAGTGTGGGAACTGTTTGTAATGATTGCTCAGTAGTGAAGAAATGGCACTCTGCCCATGCTTTGGGGCATCCTTCTTTGTTTGCTTGTTTTTTAGAAAAAGACGGTCTCTGTTTTGCACTAAGGTTAAGTCCAGGAAAAAAAGTTAAACTCTGTTGAAAAGATTTGGTTATATGAGAATATATATGCCAGCAAGGGGCAAGCATTTCTAGGTATGGTTGTGCAAGCTGGACAGTGAAGAAAACTCATTGGAAATGTGGTGCTGGAGAAAAGTTCTGCAGGTACCCTGGACTGCTAAAAAGATGAATGAATGGGTCCTGGAGCAAATCAAGCCCAACCCTCACTAGAAGCCAAGATGGCCAAAGTGAGGCTGTGGTACTTTGGACAAATCAGGGGAAAACATTATTCACTAGAAAAAGGACAATAACGCTTGGGAAAGCAGAAGGAAAAAGGCTGTATTACAGACGCAAAGAAGCCGCAGCACTGAATCTGCAAGACCTCAACAGGGCGGCTTATAGACCTCTCATTCATAGGCCATTTCTGCACTAGACTGTTATAGCGCTATTATTCCACTTTCAACATCCTATGGAATTCTGGGGTTTGTAGTTTAGGGAGGGGCCCTTGCGAAGCAAACCCCAGGATTCCATAGGATGTTCAAAGTGGAATAATAGCGCTGTAACAGTCTGGTGCAGAAATAGCCATCGTGTCGCCATCGGTCAAAGTCGACTTGACAGCTGTTAACGACAACAACTTGCTAGACGACTAGGGCCATTTCCGCATTAGCCTGTTATAGCGCGATGATTCCACTTTCAACATCCTATGGAATTCTGGGGTTTGTAGTTTAGGGAGGGGCCCTTGAGAAGCAAACCCCAGGATTCCATAGGATGTTGAAAGTGGAATAATAGCAAACAGTCTAGTACAGAAAGGGCCATAGTGTCGCCATCAGTCAAAGTCGACTTGACAGCAGTTAACGACAACAACTTGCTAGACAACTAGGGCCATTTCCGCACTGGCCTGTTATAGCGCGATGATTCCACTTTCAACATCCCGAAACTGCAAACCCCAGGATTCCAGACGATGTTGAAAGTGGAATCATCGCGCTATAACAGGCTAGTGCAGAAATGGCCTAGGAATGAAACCAAATCGGCTTTCCTGCAAGAACCCAGGAATCGACCAGGACCTCCCGGGAGGCCTACTGGCCACTCGCCCTTATTACAGCGCCTTAAGAGGCAATCGGGCGAGTTTCGCCCTCTGCTGGCTGCTTTGCAGGAATCCCTCGAAAAGCCTCTGGATCTTTTTCCCGCGATACTTTGCAAACTCCTTCCTGCCCAGGAAAAGAGTCCAAGTCGAGCAAGGAGGAAGAAACGAGCTCGACGGCTCTTTAAGAATCCTGGGGAAAGGTAAGGATTGCTCCCTGCCGTGCTTGATTTTTCTCCCACTCCCTTTCGGATTGACAAGTTGTTTCGATGCTGAACTAGATCAGGATTTTTTCCGTAAAAAGGGTGCAGTCTTCTATATAGGTAGTCAGGACGGTGTGTTTGTAATGATGGCCATTTCCGCACTCCCTTGTTATAGTGCTATGATTCCACTTTCAATCTCCTATGGAATCCTGGGATTTGCAGTTTAGGGAGCAGCCTCAAAGGCCCCTCGCTAAATTGCAAACCCCGGGATCCCATAGGATGTTGAAAGTGGAATCATAGCACTATAACAGGCTAGTGCGGAAATGGCCTATGAAGTGGGAAGGTAAGATTAGGGCGAAGCAGAGAAGGGCAAACCAAAATCCCTCACCTCTTATCCCTAGAAGTTAGGGTTGGGTTAAATCCTGGCTTCCCAGTATAGATCTCTGCTGGCACCTATATATCTGTGTAGCCAAACTCCCCGTTCCCTAGGATTAAGGTGCCCCTTATTATTGGATTCCCCTATTTGAGGGTTAAAAAGGCTTGGCTCTGATAGGACTGGCAGGTGTCCCTTATCATAAGAAATGTCCCCTATTTGAGGGCTGGAAAGCTTTTTCTTTTGTAGAGACTGAGAAAGATTGTCTGTCTGCCTCCCTTCCTTGCATTTTTGGGTTTGGGCCCATTGTAAAGATAGAAGAGTATTGTGCATCTTGTAATTTGTGAACATGGACAGTATGTTAATTTTACAGGGAAATACATGGTTAACTGAAAACAATACTTTTGACGCTTCCGCATGAGGCTGTTATAGCGCTATGATTCCACTTGCAACATCCTATGGAATCCTGGGGTTTGCAGTTTCGGGAGGGGCCAGCATTTTCAGGGGAAACATCTTCAAGATACTATCATTCTAGCAATAGTTTTCCACTTCTTGATTCTTCTGCATTGTCCCTAGGCTCACAGCATGCAAGATGGATGCACATCAGCTCTCTTTTCTTGGCTCTAATTTTGGATTGATTCTCCATTTGCAGCTATGGCTGAGGTGGATCTCTCCCTGGAGAAAGAACCCGCTGAGCTTCTTTCTGACAACCCTGTGGAACCACTGGGAGATGCAAGTTCAGTCCCAACCAAGCATTTGTCTCCTGAAACCAACCCTCCATGCCAGTTTTTCCTGGAAGGACGTTGCCGCTTTGGTGCCCGCTGCCGAAACCGTCATCCTGGTGAGACCATTGCTGCCGATCATGTAGAAGAGCATATACCCATCTGCAAAGCTTCCCAACAGCTATCAGTGAGCAAGAGGCCTGCCATGAAAACAGCCGAGGATGTTATCTCGCGTCTCCTCTGGGACCCCCAGGTGCCAGCTGAATGCTTCTTTATTGGTTACCTTGACCGATTTTTGGGGGTAGTGGAACAACCTTTTGCTGCTTTTTCATGGGAGGATCTGGCTTCAGCCGGGCCTGGAGTGCTGGCTATCCCGAAACACAGGATACAGTACTTCAAGTATGGGACTCGTGTGGTCTGGGACAAAGTTAGTCGCACAGATGACGTCTTTGGGTCCACTGGAAGTGGAAAAACAATCTTGGAAGTGATGAAGGAAGAGGAGGGAGATCAGGCTATCGAAGAGAAGAGCGACAGCCATCCTGAAGGCAGAAGGAAGGAGACAGTTGAGGTAGAACAAGGAGTGGCCAACCACAGTGCAGAAGAGGGAGATGTCAGTGGTTCTGCTGGAGAAAAGCAGCTGGACAGGACAGCTACTGGAAATGGAATCAAAGAGACTGGGGAAGCTGTGGGTAGTGTCCAGGCTGACACACAGGTCAGCCTGGATCCAAACACTGTGACTGAGGGGAGGGAAACAGAGGTAGTCAGCTCAGTTACAAACAGATATTCCATCAAGGAAGGAAAAGTAGACGAACATGTCCCCAGAATCGGACAGGAAGGTGAATCACTGACGGAGGAAAGTGGAGCCACAGTCTACTTCCCTCATTCTAAACAGCGTCCCACCCATTTCATCGCTGTCCCTATCACCAGCCCAGAGATCCGAGAAGCTGTGAAAGTTTTCCAAGAGGCCCTTTGTGAGGTTCGCCCCGACTTAGCTAAGTTCTGTGTGCCCTTGGCTACTCTACACCTCACACTTGGTCTGCTGCGCTTGAACACCCCCGAAGATATTTACAAAGCAGTTGTGGCCCTCCAAGAGCTGCAAGCCAACAGCCAGCGCCTGCTGCCTCCAGCCTTGCTGCTCTCCTTCCTCAGGGTTGAGACTTTTCATTCACACGTGCTCTATATGGCTCCAGCGTCTCTACCTGAGCTGGGCTTACTGACCCAAACTTTAGAGGATGCCTTTAACAAGAAGGACCTGACTGTGATTCATCTTCCAAACAAAGATAAGTTCCACTTGACTATGGTCAAGATTCCACCTGGAAAGGGACGGCCACAACTGCCAGAAGGTTCCTCATGGCTGCCTACTATTGAACATTTAGGAACGCAGGCAGTAGAGACATTATGCTTATGTGAGACAGGAACAAGTAGAAGGACCGATGGGTTTTATACCACTGTACTTAAAATAGATTTATACTGAATGTGTCATCCCACAGGTAGGCTACTTGAGAGCCAAGATCTACTCTGTGTAGGAGGAGTTGGACCGAGAGCTTGTGAAAACCCTGACATTGTAGAAAGCTCTGCCATTGTATTTATGATAGAGGATACTTTTCTTGGCTGTGCAACATGAACAGATGTCTTCAGGAATCAGCCTCTGACTAAGGGATGGAGCTACATGTAAGCACACTGCTATGAGCAGCAACTGGGAAAATATGCAAGGGGAAAATGGATACCTCTTTGTACAGTGTCTTTATAGGTACTTAACAGTTATTTACCAAGAGTAAATAACAAGTTTCTAGCTTCAGAGCAAGAACGGCATTACTATGACAGCAGGAGCACAGGTGAAGGCAGTTTTAATTCCCCTCAAGTGAATTTAAAGCAGTGGAATCCAGAAACCAAATACCTGATCGTGGCTGCCTAAAAAGAGGGTCAATAACACCCAGCAAATATATAAATCACAGGCTGTACTGAGGTACAACTCACAAGAGTCCAACTGTAGGGAGTGGGAGCTGTGCCCACTTAATCTCCTCCAGGTTCTTCTGGTAGAGAAATATTCGTTGTATTAAAACAAACCACAGGGTTTAAAATAGAAAATCACTAGGACCCACACTATCTCTGCTATACTGGATTGATAAAATCTGATTGCAAGTCTAGGGCTTCCAGGAGAGAAGGGAAGTGGCTTGGCTGATATACCCTTGTCCTTCAGTGTAGAAGCATGACGGCATGAAAGTAAACCTCACCCAAGCATTAGTCATAACTAAAGCCCATTGAAATGAAAAGCAAATAAGTGTGCAAATGAATTACACCAATCTCAATGGCTGTTTGTCATGACTAACTTTAAAGGATTGCAGGAACATCATGCACATGGCAGCCCCACACCTCTGGCCTAGGGGGACATGATGAGATTCTTTGGACGGCTGAGACTCAGTGCCTCCCAGCACCCCCACCCCCGCTTTCGAGTAACAGCTGCCATTCATCAGTGAAACAACAGTCTTTCACCACCGTATCTGTGTGAAGAATGCATGACTACGTAGACTGACTTAACACATGCTCTCTTGTATCATTCTAAGTTTCTGAGGCACAAAAACAGAATTAAACAACTATGACAATTGGTGCTTACACATCTATTAGATTTTGAATGGTGGCGTGAGGAAAAGCACTCTTGTTGCTTCTGCCATGTGACTAACATGGGAGAATTTGCTCAGCTACTGTGATTTTAGCAATCTCTTAAAGGGGGGTGTTTCTTTTCAATAGTGTTGATCCTTAAAGTGGATGTACTAAGTACTTTATTATGGTGTTAGAATCTGATTCCTACCCTTTCAAATAAAAATAACTTTTCCCAGCATGGTGTATTTCAATTTTTTTTTTTTAATGAGGGTACTAATAAACAGGGAGACTAGGGTTAAGGAACCAGCTGGAACACTGTCAGTGTTATTTTAACTTTGGACAGTCAGAATACTAATTCGTGACCTGAGGCAGAAACCAATTTCTATTTCCTGTGAAACACCAGGGCAGTTCTTCCTGCTTCCATGTAAAATCCTTAGGTCAAGAGAAGCAGTGACCAAAATACTCTAGCTCCTCTTGCTGAAGCAAGTGTTGCTTGGATCAGCTGCAGCTATGTAACAGATGGTATTATATTCCCTTTTCCTGGAGAACCTGCACTGTTATAACCACAAGGATAAAAACAGCTGAAGTTGGAGTGATTGGGAAGTGTCACTACTTTTTTGAACTCCAGCTCCCAAAATCCCTCTGACATCATGGCCACTAGCCCTGCTGGCTGGAGAATCCTGGGAAATATGCAATAAAGCTAGAGGTTTCCCAGTTTTGCTATGGGCAACAAGCTGGCGAAGGAAGTATGCACTCTTCCCTCCCAAATCACCTTTACTACTAGTGAAATGCTTCCAAAGAACCAGAAGGGGGAGAAAGATGTGAGCTCTAAAGCAGCAGCAACTATATATTGGCAGTAGTAAGGGGGAAAAATCTGCAAGCAAAACTAAGCAAACATAGCTCCTAAACAGAAGTCTTTTCCCCCTTTTGAAACAGAACACATGCTGTCCTTTCTTCACAGATTAGCCTCTAAAGTTGCCCCCCCCATCCCTGCTGAAATTTCAACAGCATCACACCAGAGATGACTTCACTGGTTGTTTTTTTTTGGTTGTTTTTTTTTTAAATTTGTTTTAATCAAATGGAAAAAAACCAGGTTTTCTGAAAAGGAAAAAGGAATCTTTGAAAAATCCAGCCCAAGCCAAAACATCCCAAATTACACATGTTTAAAAACAAAAATAGAAAGAAAGGAGGAGTTAGGGAGGAGAGAGAAAGAAGGTAAGGGATTATGAGAAGCTAGAGAGACTAAGGGTGGGAAGGAGGAGAGAGAGAAGGAGGAAAAGAAGACAACTAGACAATCTTCCACAACTTTAAAACAAAACTGAAACAATGTGACGGAAGGAGGTGAAAATGGGTTGGTGCGTTTTCTGAGTTTACCTGTATAGAACTGAGGACAGAAGGAGGAAAAATAAATAAATAAATTAAACTTAGCATGACAACTCCAAAACATAATAGCAAAGGAGAAGGTTGCAAGGACCATCTTGTGTGCTGCTCTGATTCAACAACTGTAGCTTATTGCCTTGATGTGCTTCTCTTGACTGCATCTTGCCACATCCACATGGGGTTGGATTAAAAAGTCTTTTACATTCTCTGCTGCATAGGAAAAAGTCTTTGAACTTGTAGGAAAGGCATGAAGGCAGGTTTTGCTTTGCTCTTCCTCTTCCACAGGCTGGTTTTTTGTGCGACTGGAGAGGTGGCATCTCTCTCATGCTTTTTCGGAAGCAGGCCATAGCTCGGAAGAGGAAAAAACTGAGACAGTGTTAGTTTTTGAGGAGCACAATGAGGAACACAAAATGTGCACAAATACAACCTGGATTTTTCATCTTCAGAGAAAATCATCTGTTAAACTCATCATTATAAAAGTAGAAAAGCATTTTTTTCCTTTAGAAAACAACAGTTTTTCTAGCATTATTTACAACTTGATGCTTCTGTACAAAATCATATTCCACATATTTACACAAAGGAACCATTTGTTCTCAGGTACCGCTGCTTGCTGAGAGGTTTGCCAGGTGGAATCTAGATGAAAGTATGCCTCTGGAAAGATAACTGGTGTGGTTTTAGGGAGAAAAAGCTAGACAAAGGGGTTCCTCTGTGGCTTAGGAAGAAAATGTTCTAGCTCCCTCAACACTCTCAAGGGTGTGAAGGGATGGTAACACAAAGAGAGCTATTAAATCTGTATCTCTCAAGAATTTGTTTTACAGATCCCTTTTCTTTGCCCCTCCCTTCATCTCAGCAATTTCTGACCAACGGATGATGGGGACAGGGATTGTAGTTATGTTCTCTCATGCATCTTGACACGAGGAGAAGAAAAACATCATCACAGATGATCTTAATAGGAAGTGCAAGAATTCTCCCACGTGCCTCCCTACCCCACTGCTGGCAAAAAAATAATAATTAAAAAATAATTGTTAAACCGAAATCTCTGCTCTTCTCCATCTCTGGCGGTCCTAGATGCCATCCGATGTTCAAGGATCTTACCCTCTTCTATCCGTGTGCGGTGTAGACAGCGGGAGAGGTGGTAGAGCTAGGCTCCAGAATGCCCATGGCAGCTAACTGAATTTGGTTTTATATACATATATACACACAGAAACACTCATATATATATATGTACATGTTAACATTGGGCAGGGCAGGGCAGGGCAGGGCAGGGACAGATTTACGCTTTCAGAAATTGGCCAAGACCGCCAAGCTTTGCTTGCAGTCAATCTTGCTGGCGTCGGGGCTAGTATACACAAGGGACAGAGCTGCGAGGAAGGCCTGGCACTCCTCCTCGCTCTCGAAGGCCAGCTCTGACACAACGTAGGACACAGGAAGCACCGGGCGGAAACTGAGGGAGATAAAAAAAGACACTGGTGAATAGGAAAAGGCAGCAGATGGAAGACAGGCTAAAATGTCAGGCAGAATCCTGCTCACAGTATAACACTTAGTTACCCTTATGAACGTGTCAAAATGATGAACACTAAATGAACCTTGAGATATTATGTCCCCACTCCTCATGGTTGTTAAGGTAAATTTTGTAGGGGATGAGTATTATGGACTGTGCTCTCAAAGAACTTTTTAATTTGCAGAAGGAGGCAAGGGTTCAGATAACCTGGTAGTAGCCATCCACCTATCCGCCAAATGTCAAAAAATAAGGGTGGGCTGCAATCCCTCAGCCATTCTGCCCTCTTACTTGGAAACATTGCAAGAACCCAGCCAATGTTCTTTGTCTGCACATTTAATCCTGTAGGATTTGTCTGCACATTTAGACTTGTTGAAAGGAAGGCAGTGAATTTTGATCTCAGCGGGGGGTTTTTTTGGGAGGGGGACAGCTTCTAGTTGACAAATAATTGCCTCATACAAGGCAATTACTGTTAGTTTCCCAGCATTTGCTAGCTTGCACTTGTAGCATAATCAAGTAGTTCTGTCTGGTTTACTTCATACCTGATTAAGCAGAGAAAGGGAGGACAGAACTGTCCAAACTGTGTTTAATGTTAAAGATGAAGCAGGAGCTCTCCGAACGCCTGCCAATATTGAGAAAAGGCTGGAGCTAGGAGAGGGAAGTGCGTGTCTCTCTGATCCCACTAGAAAGGACAAGCTTAGAAAATGAAGTGTAGAAGGCACAGACATGCCTTTGGAACAAGTGGGAGAAATAACTCAAACTGAGACATTCTGTGGCTGTCAGAGAATCCACTTTCTATGGTTCTAATTTTCAAGAGAGACCACATGACAGAAAAGAACTTGGGATAGGGATCAGGGAAGACAACACTGTACATCTCTGACATGCTAAGCCACTGAAGTTTAGAATCCTCTTTCACAATAAAGCAACTTTTTTTCTCAATGAAAATCCCACTATCTCTGCAACACCTTTCAACAAGCGCAGAGTAACAATATATTAAAGCCATCCTGCTAATCGCTTGCGATGTTTTGCTTGTTACTTTTCAGCACCATACCCCTGCTGCTATCCTGACCCAAATATCAAAATGCTTTATAAGAGTTCAGACAGATCCACACACACATACAGCATTTTGATTTTTTAAAAAGTACTTAATGTTATCACCCCTTCCCCAACTCACTGAGCTCATGATTTGCATGTGGATGGACAAGACACCAAAACAGGAAATAAGATAGGAAATTCCTATCAGAAGAAAACTCCCATACTTCTTTAAAGCAAGGGTGGGCAACCTTTGGCTTTCCAGATGTTTTGCATGATGACTGCAAAAATCTCCTCTTGGCTATATTGGCTGGAGCTCCTTAGTACCAAAGGCCAAAAGAACTAGAAGGTCAAAGATTCTTACCCCTAACTTAAAAGAACTGTGGAGTAAATTGGATGAACAGCCAAAGTACATCTGAGCATAGGAGCAGTCTAAGCACACTGCCCGGCTTTCAGTGGAATATGCATACAGAACTCTATCCCCATCAGGATATACATCCAAGCATGCATCCCACTAAAAAAGGCACCAGACAGATGACATCCAACAGCCAACATCCAGTTGGGGCCTGTGCTTTTAACAAGTGAGAAGTATAGAGAAGGCTGATTTCATGTACTCTTCTCTTTAATCAGATCAGAGGATGGGAAAAATTCTTCCTGCTTCCTTTTACAGGCTTTGAATATTACAAGAAAGGCACAAAATACAAACTGCCCATAAATCTACTGTGTTTTCTTCTGAAAGTCTGTCCTTTCCATATCATCATCACTGGGATTTCTTAATGGCTTATACGCTCAAATTAAAACTTCAACAGTGTATTTTCTGTCACCTGAAGATGCTTTCTACATTAATGCTTCTTAGTCAAAGCCTTTTGCACAAGGATCCACTGGCACTCTAAGTGAATCACAACACCTCTAACAGGCCCACAACCTGGCCCCGGTGTACAATCAAGTCAATACTTCAAAAATCCACAGAAGAACTGATAGCCTGAGCAGAAGGCTGTTATTCTACTTACCTGCAAAGGACATGGCACTCTGAATTAAGGCTGCAGAAATATAAACCCATTTTACCCTCCTCTATCTACAGGGTACCAGTCTACCTCTTTGCCACACAACAGAGTTAGGGCAGGGAGGAAACTGAGCAAGCACGAGGCACCTCCCCAACCCTCACCCCGGGGGTGCCTGGTTCAGCTTCACATACGTTTTGATCATGGCTTTGAGGGCCGTTTTCCTCTCTCGTTCAGCAAACTTGTCAATGAGGTAGCCGGACATGCAGGGTGCCTGGCGATACAGGCAGAAAAAACGGTGGTAATTGGACAGGGCCCAGGCAGCTCGCAAGGCAAGTGCATGTGCCACACAGGGGTCTGCTTTCAACTCTTTCGTCAAGTATGCTAGCTCTGTGGTGATATCTGCAGGGGAGAGAAAGAAGCGTCACCAAGACCTATTCTCACATTACAGCCCTGTTGTGTGCTTACTCTCACTGCCCCACTGAGCCTGGCTTATCTACTGAGGCCTACTGACTAAATTCAAAAATTTATTCTGCTTTATCCTGGCCTATCAACAAGAACAGCTTCAACCTGTGAATGCAAGAGGAATTTATGCCCTCTTCTCCTTCCCACAACCAGGAGTGCCTCTACAATCCAGGGTATTTTGAGAGCAAGGTTTCCAGAATGATTAACATTTTCCTAGTGATTGTCTTTGATGGAGAGAGTTCTATCTTTTGCTAGAGCAGGCTTTGAGGAACAGATGCATGGGCTGGGAGTACCTGATGGGTTCCACTTATGATCCCAGCCTACAGTAACTGCATTTTCCTCACATGGTTAAAGAGGCAAACACTTCAGTGGCAAAATGCTCCAGAATTATAAACCAGCACTAAAGAAATTCTGACAAATTAGCCCAGATCTACACAAACTCCATGTCCTCCAAGCTCCACCACTTACCCCCTGAGTTCTTGGTGAAAATATAGTAGAGGATACGGTAGGCTGTGAATTCTCCAACATTTCCAGGTAGGTTCTCTGCATAAAGGGACTTCAGCTGTGTCTGGCACTGGTTGAACTCCTCATGGTCACCCTACAGAAGATGAATAGTTTGTTATGGAAGCGATTCAACTATAGCCATATAGTCCCAGATAAAACCTGGCATTTTTGTATGTTCCTTCCCTCCCAAAAAACTCAGCAAGGCCTTCCTTTCTTCTAGAAAAGCAAAAACAGGCCTGACACTCCACAGTAGTCTTCTCCATTTAGCATCAGTAGGTGTGTGAAGAAGCTCTTAACTTTCACTATTACATGCTTGTGCCTCTAGGTCTCAATAGTTGTTCAAGTTCTGCAAGAATTTCTATTCCAATTTTTTTTTAACAGAAGATATAATAATGCAATAGCTAGAATCTGGAGAAGTGTATATGAAGTAGTGAAGAACTAGAAGAAGATGAGTCAGGGTACTATAGGACACACAAGGTCCTCTTCAAAGTACCCTAATTTTTGAATGTGTGCAAAAAAAACCAAAAAACCTACTGGCTCATTTCTGAAGCTTTCCATACTTATGAGCCACAGAAAACTCAGCCCTTTCCTTAATAAGCTGGAAATTAGTTTCTTCATTTTCAGAGTTATGTTGGCAAATAGGACGGCCTGGTTCCCACCACCTTTCTTCTACTGAGAAGGGCAACTAAATAGTTCCTTTGCAATGGTTTGAAGGAATGTCCTGAGGCAATCTTACTGAAGCTAAGCTGTTTGAAATAGAAACCTGGATGGAAGTCCACTTTGAAAACAAATACATGCTGCCTTGCACTTATGATGAAAATTACATAGGAAGTAAAAGGAATTTTTTGACTATACTGACTTTACTGCATCAATGCCCCTACCCTGCTGCCAACGAGCTCAAGTGGCGTACATGGCTCTCTCTCAACGTGTTATCTTCAAAACCCTGTTTCAGAGAAGGTGACTGCTTAAGGTTGCTGACTTTGTTCTTGACCAAATGGAGACCAGAAACTGGATGTTCCCAGACCTACCTGCTGTATCTATTGTACTTACCTTTTCCAATGCTATCCTGGCATGAGTTTCATAGACCTCCACAGTGAATTCTGTACGGATTCCCTGAACCTAAAAAGAATGAGGAAAAATCTGATGAAAATTCAGGTTACTCCTGCTTCTTTATGTGTTTTGTTTGATGGTTGGTGAGTGGCTACTGCCTTTCCACAGAAAAATGGAGGCTTGAATGTACACAGTTAAACCAAGTGTGACATATAACAATGTGTCCCAGAATCCTGAAATGGACGGACAATCTTCATGGCCATTCCTTGCCCAGAAGCTGGGTCCTCCAAAACAAGGACATAATTGTGTTCCAGTACACCAAATTATGTCGGTAAAGAAAGGCTTTGAAGGTGAAAATATTGCAAGTGCTATGGAGGATTATAGACGAAACAAGGTGCAAGCCTTCTGGGAAATGGGGCTTAATACAGCTCCTCCAAGTCATGACTTTCTTCCCCTTCTCATTGATCTTGGGAGGGGGAAGAAGAGTCATTAACACTACAAGACTTCTATTTTAGGCTCTCTTACTTGACTAACTCCACCATTCTGTTGGTACTGTGAAAACACCACAGGCCAAGGCAGTGCTACTAATATGATCTGCCCAGGCATATCATCCCCATCAGTTAGCGGGTGAGTGGCAAAGTTTATCAATGGCCCTACCTAACTTCTGGGGCCTCCAGAGTGGCATGCAGTGTCTAACTTTGCCTTCTTGAGTAACATTTCACTGCTACTGTAAAAAGCCATTTTCTTCCTTAATGCTTAAGGACAGGAAGGGAATGGCACCAGATAATGGAAGACAGGAATGAGTTGCCCCACCCATGGTATGTCAAAGTTATGTCAAAGTTATGATGTGTCAGCTGCTCAAGAGCAAGTGGGTACATGGCAGCCAGAATGGCACTGGGGCTTGAAGTCACAGGAAAAGAAAAATTACGGCACTTCTTCCTTCATTGCCTGATCAAGCATGACCAAATACAGAAGGGAGACACCATTCCAGCACAGAACTGTGTGAAAAACTCCAAATAGTTCAAACCTATGAACTGCTTTCTCCTCCAAACCTACGTAACTAGAAATTACAGGTTTCACTGGCCAGTAGCAATCCAATACACTAAGACTAGCTGACCTGCCACAGCCATGGACAGCCTTGCTGACTCCTCCAATGCCTGAACCTCCTTACCGTGAGATCTTGCCGGATGGATTTCATCTGCTCACAAGCATAGGCGTAATCCTGCTTCTCTTTCCAGTGTGATTTCACCATGGCCAAGGATTTTTTAAGTACCTGGTAGGGGCAAGTTAGAGATACCTGATAAGGATCAAAACAGTCAAATTCTGGTTTATTTCCTGGTTTGAAAATGACTCAGTGACCCAAACGTGAATTTTTCCACATGTTCCCAGTCATTTTTAGCTAAAAGATTGGAGGAGGGCTGCAAAGCCTCGAAAATGGTGCCTGGAAGCTTCACTGGTCTATGAATCACACCTTGCCTACCGTTGGCGTATGGGTTACTCACTGAGAGAGGCCGGACAGTAGAGGGGTCTGGTGCACAAGTAAGGCGCAGGTAATGCTTTGTTATGTCCTGGCAGGTGCCCACTATCTTTAGCTCATTCCAGTCAAACCCATCAGAGCCAGTGGTGTCAAGGCTGTTGATCTGCAGGATAAGGGGCTCCAGTCGCAGCTTTTTGGAGTGGACTCCATGCTGGAAGCGGGCTGCCCGTCGCTCTTTCTTGAACTCCTTCTCAGGATCTTCATAGTCCATTGTGTTACGCTTTCGGTTGCGCTTGGAAGGCCCCTGGTCATGTCTGCAAAAAAGAGAGACTAAGAGGATCACTTAGGGAAAGAAGGGCCATTTTAGTAAAAGAACCAGTTACTTGTTACACCAAATTCCTCTGAGACAGAACATGGTACTTCCCCAATGACTTCTGTTCTAGTTGCCTAGTCATTACTTGTGATCACAACCCAGCAACAGGCAATTATAGTGAAACTACTTTTCTCACCCAACTTGCCTCTTTCCTCGCTGGGCTCTCATCCGGCCTCTATCCATGTGGCCCCCACGGCCTCTGTTCTTCTGTGTATTCCTGCGGCTACCCAAGCGACATTCATTGCCTGAATAGGAACTATCTGTATCTGAATCACTGTTTGAGAAAAAAAAGGGGGGGGGGGAAAAAGAAATGTTCACCTAACCTGTAAACTCAAGAAAAGGCTCTATACTGTAATCAACCAACAGTGCTCAAACGTTAAAAGATGTTGTTGTAAAAAAAAAAAAACCCTACTCCAGCTGGTCCCACTGTTTGTGCAAACTGGAATCACAGCATGCAGTTTGGTTTTCTAAAACTATCAGCCTGTACTTGTTTTAAAATAAAGCTTCTAGCCTGTCCTACCAACATTCAGGAAGCCTTAATGAACAGCTCCTGTCTTCTCTTCCCACTTGCACAGTTACTGACTCAACATGTAACTGCACAAAGTCTAAGACATCCGTTCCTTACCTATTCTGCTGCTGCTGCATGAGACTCTTACCTCCGTCGGAAATGCCGGCTGGGGGACCGTGATGAGGACCGTGACCGGGAACGCGAATCAACACTTGAGGATGAGCTGTTCTCCTTCATGAAAACATTGCGATTTCCAAACTTGCTGGGAAAGCCACTGCCACGAGCCCGACCAGTCCCAGCTCCGCCACTACCTCCCCCTCGCTGGGACTGAGAGCTGCCACCACTCCGTTGCTGCTGCTGGGAAAGGGTGGACTGTACAGAGGCACGTGGAGAGTGGAGGGAAGACACTTCCCAATGTTGCTGTTTCTTCTTGGGGCTTTCAACCATGCTGTCCCGGCCCAAGCTGCAGAGGGAGAAACATCTAAGTCCACTGGTATAAGCAAGCCTTCCTTACTTATATTTTAGCTTTATTCATTAGTAAGTTTATTTAAATAGCTAAAGACCACAAAAGACTTTATTTATGTGTAAATGCATACTTATTTCAAGGAGAATCTGTCATGAAAAAGCAGAAATTCTGGGCTCCAGCACCTTGCTTTCCAAACCTTTTTAGCTCAGAATCCAGTCCTAGGCAATGTAACACTCAACCATCCTAACTATCATCCATTCAGGATGCTTAACTGTTTGCACACTCACACCAGCACTGTATAGCAGCTAGAAAACAGATGGGTAATGTGCAGCCTCCAACTGTTTTTGGACTGCAGCTCCCATCAGTCCCAGGCAGCACAGCTAGTGGTGAGAGGTGCAGTCCATCATCATCCAAATAGCAACATATGCCCCATCTCTGAGCTAGGCTGCTGGATCAAGACTGGGTGCACTCAGGTTCAAATCTCCACTCAGTCACTGATCTTGCTGGGTAATCTTCATCTGGTTACAATCTCTCTGCCTAATCGTACCTCACAGGGTCACATAAAGATACAGTGGTGAAAAACTATGTGAGTTTATTACAAATGTAATAAAATGAACAACAGTGATAGATCTAACCCTTCCAAGTCTGACACTCAGAAGTCCTCATTCACCTATTTAGTTCTGCAGTTACTCACCCTGGAAGTGGTTCTCTGCTCCAGTCAATTGTGTAGGCAGTGCCATCCTGCAGCCTGGCCTGCAGAACTTCTTTCAATAGCTTCTCAGTGCGGTCTTTGTCCTCTTCTGACTCACAGGCTGTGAAACAACGCTGGACATACTCCTTCATATCTTGTGGCCAATCTTCTGGCTTACCTGTTGAAGAACTGTAGAGAGAAATGGGTTAAAGTCCCAAGATCTACTGTATAATAATTTGTGTTGAGACTCTTTCCTTTTTTAAAACTTCAATCACACATTGAAAGCTTCTGCTGCGCTTGGGGAGAGAAAAAGCAAAGATTTTGCAGAAGTTCAGTTCTCCCTTCCAAGTAGTAATAAGATCCAGACTTGCTGAGATTCAAAACCCACAGTAGCTGGAACATGTGACATTAGATCAGACTATGTTAAATTGTAAACATGGCATTCTGGCTTCCTCCTGGACTGGCACAAACAAGATAATCCAATGCCATACAAAGTTTTCTTGAAAACTTCCAAGAAGGGAGACTCAACTATCTTGACAGGAAACTGTTCTGTGCCAGAATGCTCGCTCTGAAATTCAACATGTCTAGTTCTTCTACCATCTGTTTCTTATCTCCCCAGTCAAGCTGCCATAGGGCTGGACCTTTCCCATGTCATGACATCACATACACACAGATACACACACAGGCTTAGGAAGGTTCAAGCTGCAGGTTGAAAATAAGTCCAACGCTACAGAAGATAATGTTCTAGAGTGTTCAGGGGCAAACACAAGAGCTTCTGAACTGTCCTTTCATTGAGCACCATGAGGTGCTGGCTAACTACAAGTAAAACCTAGGCACCTTTCCTGGCACTGACTTTGCTCCCTGTGCCCTCCTGCCATTACTTATTAATGCATCACCCGCTGCACGATGAGAAGATGCTCCATAGCCCTCTTGCATTTCCTTCTCAGCAGCCTGAGAAGATGTCCCAGAAGGTGTCATCCTACATATCTTACTATATAGCTCAAATGTCGCTAACATTCTGCAGAAATGCAAATAATATTTTCTGCCTGTGATACCTCCAGAGGTATCTGTGTCATCTTCTCATTCTACACCGATGTGTTTTTCTGGGCCTTCGCATGCTTCAAAGCTGTGCTGAGCAAGCAAAAAGCAACACTACACCTAAGCTGCCCTCCTAGCTGGCTAGCACCTTCTCAGGTGAGGTAGATGACTCATGGACTGGCAATCTCTTGTATTGATCTAAGAAACGCTAGGTTAAGAGCAATCGAACAACAGATACCTTTACAGGTTTAGCATCTTTGTCATTTAGATCCTAAAGCAGGAGTGCGGAAAGTGCAGCTTGAAGGCTACAGGCTGACCAAAGGTAATTTACGAGCCATTTGCACCCCCAAAACTCCCCTCTAAATTTTTTTTGAGGCCCCAAATGGCTTCTTATGGCTCCTGGGGCATAGGAGTGATTTAGCCATGATCCGCCCTCCCCGAAACTGTTTTAGGCTGAAGAAGACCATTTAAAAGACAAAACAAGAATCTGCTTTCCTTGACTGCTGCTTAAAAAAGGCCTCCCAAGTGCATAAAATGGGCAGGGCAGGGAGGGAGCATGGTGAAATTCTTCCCAATCTACTCTAAGGGGTCATTTGGATACACACTTTTTAAAAAAGTTTTGAAGGGGGAAGTAGGAGTGTGAGCTCTCCAAGGCCCCATGAAGGGCCAGTGTGCACTCTCAGTCCCTGGTCTAAAGACTCCACCAATGAAACAGAGTTCAGAAGTAATACTATAGTGACAGCAGTGGAGAGATAAAGGAGTTGCTCCTAGAAAACCACATCGTGAAACTTTTTCTCCAAAACAAGAGAGACATAGAATTAACAGAATGAAAACTAGTATTCCTTGGGAATCTGGAAACCTCGCTATACACAAAAAGGAAAGTATCTGAAATGCAGGCACAGCAAAGGATTTTTATAACTTAGAGATCTACCTGTTACTCCCCGCCCAATCTCCTCCACCAAGTACTGTCACTTATCAACTAAACCAGGGCACAAAACTCAAGAAATTATACTCACCTGTGATTGTGGCGTTTTTCAGAATTCTGCTGGGAACCAAAGTTGCTATGTTGCTGCTGCTGCTGCTGTTCTGAACTGCTGAAGTTCTGGTTTGATACCACAAAAGGGCGTTTGGGCAGGTTGAACTTCAGCCCACCAGACCCAGGTGCTTCTGTTTTGGAAGAAGAGGCAAGTTGTGGTGACTTCGAATTATAGAAATACATTTTCTTTGACTCTGAAAATGTACTGAATACTCAATCATTCAGAACTGGAGAAGCCAAGTAAAAGTAGTAAAGAGTCATTTAAAAAACAAAACAAAACTGCTGTTTCCCATCAAGGCTATACTAGACAGTTCTGCTCATGTCCAGGATTAAATTTATGCTCACTACTGGTGACCACAGCACCAAGTAGGATTACCACCAAGGAAAGCAGAAAGAATTGTCTAAGACACCTTTTCTTCTAAGACAGCCTTTCCAGTCTCTGTATTTTAACCCCCATACAATTGAAATAGTTAAATCCTACTTTAAACTCCTGCCAAAGACTCCTTTTTTAAAAAATACAACTGGTATAAAGAGATAGCGGAACTTTCTAATTCTACATCATGTTCCTTCCCCAATAATTAAGGATATTAACCTATTTCAAATTCTTTTCCTTAAGAACTGAATTCTGCCCACCCCCTTCCTCTATATCCTCCAGAAACTCACGTTTCATACGGTTCCAAAGTTGCTGTCCCTTCTTGGGCTTTGGTGTATCCTGGTAGGAATGTTGCTGCTGGTTGTAGGAAGCATTTGACTGGTTTTGTTGGGAGTGCATCCCTCCAGGAGGCCCACCTTGTTGCTGCTGCCCCCCAGAACCCATGGAATGGCTATTATGCTGTGAGGGATGGCTGGGATGTTGCATAGGGGACTGTGGTGGATTGGGAACTTGCATTTGTTGCTGCTGGCTTGGATATGACATCCCCCCATCTTCCATGCCTGGGACTGGAGGCTAGGAGAAACAAAAAAGGTTTCTGTCACTGCTATCTCTCCAAACACACTCTTGAACAGAAAGTATTAAGGAGGTAAGGCTTAAATTACTTAGGAGCAAGCAACTGGTTTTCCAGATGGTGCTATAGTGCAGCTTCCACAACTTTTAAGAACTGGCCATGCTGCCTAGATTGGGGAGGGAGTAACAGACTGACTACTCACCTAAACCAAAACAGCCCCCTTCCTCTCTCTGAAAATATGGGACCACAGCTTCATTTAGCCTCTGGACACTAAGGCTTATTTCTATTATCTGAGTCTCTCTCCTATCAGGTCACAGTCATTAACTACTGCATCAGCAGAGCAAGTTGCTGAAGCAAGGAATTAACTGGGAAGTCAACAAATAAGTCATAATGCTAAACTACACACTGTAGTCCACAGCTGATTTTTCCCTTCACCGTTAGTATAATGATAGCATATCCAGGACCAATAAGAGTCAGATAACTGTGGAATTAAAGATGGATCAGTTCAGATAGGTGAAAGGAAGACAAGAAAACAAAGTCAGCTGTTTGCTCTGATTTTCTTTAATCTCTTCTTTGTCTAACAGCCCCTGTAATCTACCAAGACTTCTTCTTCTGAGCAGGAAATACTGGGGATTTTTGAAACTGTTTCCAAGTCTTGTTAGAACTGCAATGTGTTTCCCGTTTACTTAATATGAATGAAAAATTGGCCTCAGGATAGATGAATACAAGTTAGGCATCATTACCTGGTTCATGTTCCCTTGGTGCTGCCCAGGAGCTGCCGGCTGCTGGGGTGTTGCTGATGAATACGAGCCAGGGACACCATATTGCCCAGGAGAACCATACCCAGGATAGACATTCTGTGGTGAGGGCAAGCCATGGAATCAGACCAGCAGAGATATTTAACAGAATAGAAGCTTTACAAGTAAATGTAAGAAGGGCTCATCTTCTCCATCCCTCTTAAGATATACTGCGGAGTTAATGGTGATTACAATCTCATTTCCCTGCATGTGCCAAACAACCTCCTGGATCTTCTTTAACAATCTCCCAGCCAACTTGCCATCCAAAGAAAAACCCCTCTGCTCTAATATTATACTAATTATTTCACAGGTACCCACTTCAACTATCTGCTTGTACCTTCCTTGCAGCTGGAATTATTCCATTAATCTCTAGGATTGTGGACGGCATCAGTGAAGCCCCAACAATGTGAAGGGTCTCACCTCAACGTGTGAGTCCCTCCCCAAGGTGAAACTCAGATCCTTGGTGCAAACTTCTCCCATGTTTCCAGCTGAAACATATAAACATTTACGCTGGGAGAGTTTAGTAGTCAGTTATTGTTACTTACCATAGGATAATAATAATTATACGGGTAGAGGTAGCTGTACTGTTGATACCACTGGTAGTATTGTTGCTGCTGCTGTAGAGATTCCCCTTGCTGGGCTGTGTACTACCAAAAAAAAAGTAGTATAGTATGTGTTACAAAAGGAAGCTCAGAAATCTATCTGACTTTATTACTAGGGAAGAAACCACCTTGATTCTCATGTCAAGAGAACAGTGGGATGATAAGGAGGTTGGTTCTGTGTGCAACACATCCACATTCACTCATCTCCATTTTCTGAGTGCCAGATTAGGAGAACTCCAGAAGCCCCATATCCCAGTAATGCCAACTCCAATACTCTCTGGGAAAATCAAGACTTCGAGCCCTCTGTACCACTAGCTCCAAAACCTGGACCTCCAGATATGCTTAGACTCCTAGAATACCCAGCCACCACACCAATGGCCAATGATCTGAGAGCTGTACTCCGAATTCTATGAACCCACAATAATAAAATACTGCTTTAGACATGAAGTCCACAGTTATCCCAAATAAAAAAAAAATCCATTTCAACTTCCTCAAGAGATATAACACATGTTTATTCCTATCCAAATGATAAAATATTCCTATCTAAATGATAAAATAAAAATAGAGTTCAAGTGTATGCTAGCTGTTGCCCTCCCAGAGCAAAGCTTCTGAAAGGACTGCGAACTTTTACTGCTAAGACAGAATTCTCAAAAAGCAGACCTATACAACATTAAATGGATGAAGTTGAACAAAATGAATTTTATAAGATCTCAGATTACTTTTATGCTCTAAGACAGATGTATTTGCTTTCAGAAACATCAAACCCTCTTACCTGTGCGTTAGCCTGCCCATTGGTGGCAGCTTTACCATTGCCAGAGGCGGCAGCGGCGTTGTTTTTGCTAATGCTAGCCAGTGCCTGACGAGCCTTCTCCCACTCAGGGTTCTCGTGCATTGGGCCTTCCATTCCGTTCTCTCTGTTGCTTCCGTTGCCCAGGTTATACTGGTTTCCCCTGCAATGTGACAAATGGAAAATGTTAATGATTTCCAGGCTCAAGTAGTTTATTTCCATTCATCACTAATATAGCATTTAATTTTTCCAGTTTTTCCAATCTTTATGTTCCTCTTTCCTTAAAGAAATCCACCTTTCTTCCTAATTTACAAGCTATCCAGTGAGTAAAGCCTTGCTAGTATCATCTGTGAGAATGAGAACTCACAGAAAGAATTCTCTTCATCTGCAAGATATCCTGTCACTTACAAAAGCTTTCACATTTACAAAAAATGATTTTTGCAGAAATTGTGCAAATTGTATAGCTAAACTACAATAACTGCTGCCTCACTGAAGGAGCTTTAAAAATAATCAGATGGGTTGTTTCTGTATTTCTGATCAACATGCCAATCCTTCTGTACTTGCTATGTGTGAATGCTCTGCTTTGCAATAGTTTCACACGGCCACACTTCTGGTAAAATTATGGAAATGTGAATGAAAGGCAAAGCTGAAGGCAAGAACTCGCAGAGGTCAGCAATTTTTCAGCAGGCCCTTGATGTGTCAGGCCAGTGTCTGATCAAGAATGAGAAACTATCCGTTTATTCTATTATGCTAGTATTATTATACTATTATTCTGAATAGTAGAAATAACATTAACTCAAGTCTAACTTGAACACCATTCTCGTCAGTCAGCAGCCAGTAAATTACCCCAGTAACTTTACTTCCCTACATACCAGACTCTTGCAAAATATGTATCTTATAAAGCTGCTGCTTTACAGCTAAAGCATCTGAGACCACTCAAGGGTCTGTACTCAAAAGGTGTTACTGGAAAACTCACAGTATGCCAACATATGACAATAGCATAAGAATTCAGATTTAATGGCTTTCTTCTTCCTCCCAAACCACACAAGTACTTAGGGTAAGGCTGAGTCTGGCTGTCTGGAATGTCAAAAATGCTGAATCAATGGCAGCTTAAATGTTCCTGACAACAGAGGGTATAAAACAGGGCCAGTGAGCTTACTCACTCACAAGGCTAACAAGAAGCCCATTGTGACATCCGAGCTAATCAGTGAATGGTATTAATAGGCTGCAAAGGCAGACAGACCAGAAGTGAAGAAAGAGAATCAGCACCATCAGTTTCATATAACTGTAATTAAGAGTGGGCCCTTAAGTGGATAAAATCCAGGAAGAGGCTTCCAATCTCTTTCCTGTGGTTCCAAGCTCTTCTCCTCATTTATTTTGAGCAGATTTACAGGCTAAGCTCAATCTCGGGGAAACCAAGACTCCTAGCAGTAAACACAAGTCACAGCAGGAAACACTAGCCACAGCCTTTGCTTTATTTCATTTTCATAACCTTGAAAATAAGTTCATAAAAGTTGTGTATGTATCTATGTGCCTTCAAATCACTTGTCAACCTACGGTGACCCCATGAATTTCGTAGGGTTTTCTTAGGCAAGGAATACTCAGAGGTGATTTTGCCAGTTCCTTCCTCTGAAATATACCTTACAGCACCTAGTAGCAGTAGCAGCAGATTGGCAGTTTCCCATCCAAGAACCAACCAGGGATGACCTTGCTTAGCTTCCAAGATCAGACAGGATCTGGTGACTTTAAGTTACTTAAGACCCTTCTCATAAAAGCTACTAGACTGTAAATGCTAAACCAGGTTTCATGCTCATACATCTACACTGGCCATCTGCAGCTTCTCTCCACATCAGGTTTTGCCTTATGACCTTTCTCTTTGTTCACAAAACATGCAGACAGCTAGAAGATGGCATAGCTGAGTCCTGTTATTTGGTTCTTGAGAGACTCTCACAGCATCAAGACAAGCACTTATGTATTTCACAAAACTTTTCCTTCCTCTTCTTTCCTATCCACCAACCTTTAAACTAGTGGATTTTAAAACAAAGGCTGAAGGATACTTTTACTGCTTTTATTTATTCATTCAAAAATATGAGTTTATTGCATGATTCATTTCATATTGTTTTTATCCTATGGAGTATTCATGTAACTTTTCCCTTGAAGACACTGTTGTATTTTATACTTACATAAGCAAAAAAGAACTGGACTGCCAATATATATCTCTGTTCTGAATGGCAGGATATTAATGTAGCAAAGACAGACATGGGTTGTGGTTGTACATGAATAGCAGATAAAAAGGTTTGTATGTGTATAAAACCAGCATTTTCACTAAAATTATTGTGTATTTATATTCAATTTTCAACTGCTTTCAGATCTGTTAACCACTTTAAAGGTTCACAAATGAAAAGGCAGTGGTAATTGTATACTATATACTGTATTTGCTGGCATATAAGACACACCAGCATACAAGAAGCACCCCATTTTCAAACAGTATTTTTTGGGGGGGAAATGAGCCTTACATACCAGCAAATACAGTAACTGAGTTTTCAGAATGATTTGAATTAAAAAAAGAAACTTTATACAAAAAAAGGTAAAACAGCTCAGACTCGGGCAAGCCACCTTCTCTAAAACAAAAGGATGGCAACAAAACTTTTTAATTGCCCAGCATCAAGTCTAAATACTCACTCGTATCTGGTGACTAAAGGAGTGGAAGCCTCAAAACTGTAGGTACTATATAATGCCTTCATGGCCAAATGTGCAAGACCAGCAGGCTTGTGACATCACCACCATTATGGCATCACAAGCTGAAATGCTGATCTCATCTTGAGCAAAGTCTCAAAAAAATGCCTTAGTTTTGAATGTTCTCTCTACAGCTCTGTTCTTTAAATGGCAAAACTGGCCAATCCTT
This sequence comes from Ctenosaura bakeri, assembly GCA_948474755.1. NCBI lineage: Eukaryota > Metazoa > Chordata > Lepidosauria > Squamata > Iguanidae > Ctenosaura > Ctenosaura bakeri. The sequence goes on from CAOLHI010000799.1 coordinate 484,805, forward strand.
ACCTTCTCTTAATGGCCATATTTTCCCTATGGTATCCCTGGAAGCAGATTAAGCTAAGGATGAAAAAACTACAACACACACCTAACTTGTATACAAAACTCTCTCAACCAATTAACTAACCAACAGAGTAATACAAAATGAGTTTCATTCCACCTGCCTGGCAAAAAACTTTGCAGGATCAATATGAAACTTTTCATTCCATATAAAGGCCTTTGTCACATATTATAAAAACAAAAATCTCATCTCGTCAGTACCTCTCCCCAAGATTATGCATCCACTGCAAAACTAACTTCATTTTTGTTGTTGTGTGACGGCCGGCCCCTCCCGAAACTGCAAAGGATTCCAGACGAGGTTGAAAGTGGAATCATCGTGCTATAACAGGCTAGTGCGGAAATGGCCCTAGTCGTCTAGCAAGTTGTTGTCGTTAACAGCTGTCAAGTCGACTTTGACCGACGGCGACACGATGGCCATTTGTGCACTAGACTGTTATAGCGCTATTATTCCATGTTTGTTTGTTTGTTTGTTTATTTATTTATTTATTTGTATCCCGCCTCTCCATATGGATCGAGGCGGCGAACAACTTACAAATAGCATGTATTTCGAAACATTTCTATACATGCCCCCAACAAGCTGGGTACTCATTTTACCGACCTGCGAAAGGATGGAAGGCTGAGTCAACCTTGGAGCCGGGTAGGATTGAACTTACAACCTTCTGGTCTGCAGTACTGGCATAAACTGCAAACCCCAGAATTCCATAGGATGTTGAAAGTGGAATCATCGCGCTATAACAGTCTAGTGCAGAAATGGCCTTAGGCTTGAACATTACCCGCTTGTTAAGTTTGGCTGTTACAACAAGTTTCTTTTAAGAAGCTGCTAAAGGGCAGCCGCATCACTTTACTCAGCCCCACAAGACGGGTGACCTCTTCCAACAGAAAACCGTATGGCTTTACACCCATTCGAAGCCCGACCTCAATCCACCCCACCGCCCTTTATCCAATGAAAGCAAGCTACAGCAATCACCATTCTGGGGCACGCTGATCGCCTATATTGGCAGCCATCCCCGAGTCTCTGCAGGAGGAAATTCCCGATGCCGAGCGGCTGCGAACTCAAGGCTTGGGGGGGCTCCGGGGGGCGACCCTCCGACTGCTGTCCTCTGGTCTTCCTCCGCAGGTTGAGAGGCCAAACAAAGGAAGTTAACCGGGCAAGAGGGACATCTCAATCCGGGGAGCGCACTGCAGTGCCACCTCGCGGGGAGGGGGGATCACCCTTTCAGCCTCCTTTAAATCGACGTCCCGGGTGTCCCGATCCACCACAGGCCGAGAGGAACCACGAAGAACAGGGGAACCGCTTCCACCCCTCTACTCCTTTCCAAAACCGGGGCAGCGGCTGGTAGGGGCTCCTCCCCTTCTACTGCCCTCCTCCCCTTCTACTACCCACCTTTTAAAGATCTCTTACCCCTGGTCTGGGCCTTCTCATTCCCTGTAGTCCAACCTCCCTCCCGAATATATCGTGGCCTGAACACCTCAAGCCCTGAACACCTCAAGCCCCGATACCTAAATCTTACCAAGCACCCCCTCCCCAAACCCCCACATACACCCTCCCGTCCTCGCTCAGCCCCTTCCTCGCCTCCCGTCGACCTCGCTCTACGCCTCTTTCGGCGTCTCCCAGGCGCCCACTTACATCCGGGTCTTCTCTCTCCCCTCACCCACCCTTTCCCTCCCTCCCGCCGGTCTTCTCACTCGGCCTAACAAAGTAAAGCGAGGAACTCCCTTGACTTCAGCCTTTGCTACGCTGTGGAAAGCGAAGGGGACACTTTTAGGGCTCCGCCGTTCGAAGCCGGGCGCTCCGTAGGCCGCGTCCAAGCGCAGGGAAGGGAGCGCCTCTGGCTTCCTAAAATGGCGGCCGCTGACTCTCCCCTACCTAGTTCGCCTGTCTGGTTCCAGCCAGACGCCTTCCTTCCGGTGGCGTGAGGAGGGGGAAGGAGCAGGCGCGTAGGGGAGGGTCGCTGACGTCACAGAACGTGACGCGCGATGTGATAGGATAAGGTGTTGTGTCAATCAAAGTCTGGACAGGGAGGTGGGACAAGATAGGAGTGAGGTCATTTCCGTGCTACGTTGTTATAGTGCTGTTGTTCAACTTGCGACATCCTGTGGAATTCTGGGGCTTGTAGTTTACTGAGGCCATAGAGTTCTCTGGCTGAGGATTCTAGAGGCCCCTCCCTAAACTGCAAATCCCAGGGTTCCATAGGATTTTGAAAGTGAAATAATCGCGCTATAACAGGCTAGAGCTGAAATGGCCCACGGTTCGCATCCCCGGCTCGGCCACGAGAACCCAACTGTGTGATCAGGGGCAAGTCACACTTTCTCAGCCTTAGAGGAAGGCAGTGCAACACACACACACCCCACGACCGAATTTTGGCAAGAAAAACCCGAGACAAGTTCCCCATTGGGTCGGAAAAGAAATCACAGGACAGATTATTACACAGGGAAATTTTCAGAAATTTCTACTTTTGGGACCAATCAGCAGCCAGTCCTTTAGCCAATAAAGAGCCTGAAGGAATCATAGAATCATAGAAATGTAGAGTTGGAAGAGACCCCAGGGGCCATCCAGTCCAACCCCCTGCCATGCAGGAACACCCTCAAAGCACTCCCAACAGATGGCCATCCAGCCTCTGCTTAAAAACCTCCAAGGAAGGAGACTCCACTACACTCCGAGACAGCAGATTCCATTGCCGGACAGCCCTGACTGTCAGGAAGTTCTTCCTGAGGTTCAGGTGGAATCTCCTTTCCTGCAACTTGAATCTATTGCTCCTTGTCCTGGTTTCTGGAGCGGCAGAAAACAAGCCCTCTCCTTCCTCTACGTGGCATCCCTTCAAATATTTAAACATGGCTATCATGTCCCCTCTTAACCTCCTCTTCTGCAGACTAAACATACCCAGCTCTCTAAGTCTATCCTCATAGGGCATGGCTTCCAGGCCTCTCACCATTTTGGTCGCCCTCCTCTGGACTTGCTCCAGCTTGTCAATATCCTTCTTGAATTGGGGTGCCCAGAACTGGACACAGTATTCAAGAGGGGGTCTAACCAAAGCAGAGTAGAGTGGTACCAGTACCTCCCTCGGTCTAGACACCATACTCCTGTTGAAATGGAAGGAGAAAGACTCGACCCTCTTACAGAATTATAGAGATGCAATAAAGTTAAACACATGAGCACAGTTGCTGTAGATGCTTTGGGCATAAACATGGACCAGTTTTCTGCTTGAACTTTCAGCTCCAGGATGCATAAAAAGGATTCACTATAGAAATGACTTTCAGAGGAAGGCGAGGTGCACCTTGGGGTCACCATAACTCAGGCCATTTCTGCACTAGCCTTTACAGTGCTGTTGTTCCACTTTTAACATCCTATGGAATCCTGGGGTTTGCAGTTTAGAGAGGGAAATTTAGAATTCTCAGCTAGAGAGCTCTTTGGTCTCAGTGAACTACGAAGCCCAGAATCCCACAGGATGTTGAAAATGGAATAATAGCGCTAGAACAGTGTACCATGGAAATGGCCTATGATATGGGCATGTTCAACACCACTGAGAGCTGCCGGCATTTTTCTTGACAGAGCTCCTATCCTTCTGTGGCTGGCAGAAATTTAACAAATGTATCGTACTGTGCAGCTTTTAAGCACGTGTAGATTGCGTAGGGCCATGATGCACTTTATAGAATCATAGAAATGTAGAGTTGGAAGAGACCCCAGGGGCCATCCAGTCCAACCCCCTGCCATGCAGGAACACCCTCAAAGCACTCCTGACAGATGGCCGTCCAGCCTCTGCTTAAAAACCTCCAAGGAAGGAGACTCCACCACACTCCGAGGAAGCAGATTCCACTGCCAGACAGCCCTGACCATCAGGAAGTTTATGCCCAGGGAAGGTGGCTCCAGATCCATCTTTTCCTGTGACAAGCACCATGAGACCTGTTCTAATTCTTATTTTATTTATCTTTTATTTTCTATCACCTCTGGGTCTCTTATTTTAAGAGGTAGTGTGATCAACTAGAACGAGCCTTATAAGTTTGGTAAGTATATTTTCTTGGACAAAGACAAGAATGTTCATGTAAGGCACTCTCTCTGTTTTTTCCACAACTCTTCAGAACAGAAAAACTGTTCCCCCTTTTGCAGCTGGTCTCCCAATTTCTCCTCTTTTCACTGGTCCTCTGTTTTACATATTAGTATTCAAAATGCCACCATTGCTATTGCTGGTGTGAGCTCCCTGGATTGGCAGCATGTTGCAGAACAGAGATAGAGACCCACGGATTAAGGAAAATTGTTTATTTGTCTCAGTGAGATCATTCCCAAAAGACTGAGCTCCGTCCCTTCATATTCACAGCAATTTATACATTTCCAGTGCAATCATCACATGCTCAAGAAAGAAAAACAGATCTGTTGTACATAAGTTCCCACCAGTGTCTACATATGTTGCAAATCTTCTGTAGCGCAGCCAAGGGCTAGCATGTTGAGCCAAACTGATAACATTCCATTATACTAAGTTTCATTGTCTTTCCTTCAAACACAGAGGGACTTCAATTGCAGAGGAAATTAACTGATTTTCCCTTCCCTCACACCCAGAGGTCATTTAGAGTGACCCGAAACTGTCTCCACCATAAGCACTGAATGGAGGAGCTGGCATTAAGCATTGTCGCCATCACCCAGACTCTTCTAGAGTGCCTTCTGTTTCTCTTCCAGAGAAAAGAGCCTAGGAGGTGTATGTTGTTTTTGTTACATGCCTTCAATTTGACTTCAACTCATGGTGACATAAGGTTTTCTTGGCAAGATTTATTCAGAGGAAGTTTGCTCTTGCCTTCCTCTAAGGCTGAGAGAGTGTGACTTATCCAAGGTTTTCCAGTGGATTTCCATGGTTGACCAGAGATTTGAAACTTGGTCTCCCAGAGTCCTAGTCCAACACTCTAACCACTAAATCACACTAAACAGTGTTTGTTGTTACCATGTGTCTTCAAATAATTTCTGACTTATGGCGACCCTAAGGTGACCCTATAAAAGGTTTTTCCTGACAAGATTTGTTCAGAGGAGGTTTGCCCTGGCTTTCCTCTGAGGCTGAGAGAGTTTGTCTTGACTAAGGTCACCAAGTAATTTTACATGGCTGAGTGGGAACTCAAACTCTGGTCTCCAGAGTTGTGGTCCAATGTTCAAACTACTGTACCACACTGGTTCTCCAAAACAATGTGCATACACAGTATGCCAATGGAGACTGTACCTTTACATGGATGTGTGTAAAAAAAAAAAAACAACCTCTAAGCTCTATGGGAGCAAAAGCTGGCTGAAAAGTAGGGTATCGACATAATAACTTGCTGTTGGCCTGACTGAAATTTTCTAGTGGGGGCCCAAGTGCTGGCCAACAGAATCACTGGGCCGAAATCCAGCCATTTGCTTGCCTGCTTTCTTTTTCTGAAAAACACTGGGCTGGTCCTAGAGTAGGGGTGGGAATGTTTGTGCTTTCCAGGTGGTTCCAAGACGCCATAATCAGCACAGCCAATGGTAGTTGAACTGTATCTGGGAGGGCCTACGATTTGCCCCCCTAGACTAAGGCCATTCTGCACTAGACTGTTATAGTGCTATGATTCCACTTGCAACATCCTATGGAATCCTGGGGTTTGCAGTTTCAGGAGGGGCCAACCGGCCCCTCCCGAAATTGCAAACCTCAGGATTCCATAGGATGTTGCAAGTGGAATCATAGCGCTATAACAGTCTAGTGCAGAAATGGTCTAAAAATCAGGAAGGAGGAGGAGGGCTGTTAAGAGTGTTTCTCCCAGGCTGATCTCCACAACCTGAAGTTGCACCAACTTTCTTCCCAACCCATGAGCTGAAGACCAGCATTCTTAAGAAGGTAAACTTCCCTCTTGCACAAGCTTAGCAACGTACCTTCCAATTGTCAGGGACAGTTCCAATTAATCCGATCATCCCATTTTTTCCATCTGCTTTTAAAGATGTTTCACTTTCCTCCTTTCATTTCCCCTCTTTGTCCTTGTTTTTGGGGTTGTTGTGTGCCTTCAAGGCATTTTTGACTTATGGTGACCTTAAGGCAGCCCTATCACAGGGTTTTATGTGGGCTGAGAGTGGGTGATACGCCCAGGCTCACCCTGTGGGTTTCCATAGCCAAGTGGGGAATTGAACCCTGCTCTCCAGGGTTATAGACCAATCCTCAAACCACTGCACCACTGTGGCTTTCATAACTTTGTTCTTGTCTTAAATTTGTTGTAAACTGTGTTTAAGTAGCTTGCATTCAACTCAGTGGAGGGAGAGGAGACGAGTGGGCAGAATCTTGCCCTTCCAGTAGATTCAGGCACAAGCAGACTGCTGCAGCCTCTCCTAACTTGTTGTGTTCTTCCTCACTGATAACATCCACCATCTTGACTACACTCTGATGTTGCTTGGCTGCACATGGCCTGGTTTTCTTCTGTGAAATGTTGGAGGGTATTCAGCAAGTAGCACAACTTCCAATCTTTTAGCAGCTGCCAGAACCCATACTAGTACCTACATTGCGTGGCGAGGGAATCGCTCCCTGTCGCTACTCACCAGATCTTATTTGGGTCTGGTCTGGTCCAGGGCAAGGAGGAGCAGTGCGTGATCGCAGATCCGCACTGCTCTGGCGTCCAAAATGGCAGCTTCTGGTTGGTCGTGGGTCACGACCAACCACTGAAGCTCTCCAGCCTCAAGCCCGCCCTCTGCAGATCGCAGGCTCGCATTGGTGCGAGCCTGCGAATCTGCATTGGAGAGCAGGCACGCAATGACACGTGCCGGCTTTTTGAAAAACCTGAAAAATCAGGTTTTCAAAAACATGCTGGAGGACCACTTTCGGTCACTCCGGAGCGGACTGAGGTGCGGATCTACACTAAGTAGTCTGGACCCAGTCCGCTCCAAGGTGCAGACGTCCTCTGTGGAGGACACACTACACTGTTTTTTTTTAACCCGTGCAGAAATGGCCTATATTTGAAAATGTTCTGGCAGTGCCCCCCACCTCATTTCAGTCACTGTGGTCATATTCTATGAAATGTAAAAGGTGGCTGTTCATCAAGCAGTTCTTAAAGGATTACCACTGCAGCCAGGAAGGACCAGCTAGCAAAGGAGGTGAGACATTCACCAAAAGACATTTCCCCAGTCTTGAGTGCATTACTCCCTCAACTCTGGAGTAAGTCCTGTTTGTGTTCCTTGCCTTGCATTAGAAAGACAAAAAAAATAGAGGAAAGAGAGTAATTGGTGACTGCAAATGGGAAGGAAATTGTTAGCAAGTGCTACCCTTGGATTGAAGGATCGGAGCAAGAAGGGGTCTGTCCCTGGAAATGGGCTGGATGAGGTGTGTGAATGACAAGAGGACCCGGTTATAAAGATCACATACCATTCCCACATCCTATGGAAGAAAGGGAGCAATTTTCGCAGCAGGTGCAACTGTGAAACAGAGCTCTTGTGCTTTTTGCCGCTTTGCTAAATTTAGCTGTGTTGAATCACCGGGAGAGATGAGCAGCTGATGCCAAGGGCCTCTGCCATCTCCCAACAGATTTCTTTTCAAGCTTTGTTTTATAGCTCACCAAATGCTGAGGCATAGTTAAATAAGGGAAGGTACTAGGAAATTTTTCATTTTATTTTTGTGTACTGCTACAAATAGAGACTGCAACGAAAACCAGGTGCTATAGGCTATATTTCGGAGGAACGAACTGGCCAAGCCAACTCTGGGTATTCTCTGCCTAAGAAAACCCTATGAAATTCAGGGGGTTGCTGTAAGTTGACAGGCAACTTGAAGAGACATACACACAAACGGCAACTAGGCTTACAAATGAATTTAACAGTAAACAATTCAAGTTCCCCATTTCTGAATTTCCAGAACTAAAGCTCCAAAAACTCAAGTTATATGATTTCTGAGTTGTTTTACAATTCCCAAATTTTAATCAAGAATTCTTGTTTTGCTTCATACCTCTAATTGTGAATTCATGAGATGAGTGCCAACAAATATGGAGATGAAACAGGGCTACTGAGCAATAAGAGGGAGGTATAAACAAGCTCATGCAAATCAAAGCTCTTTTTAAAAAGGATTAAGAGGTCATCCTCCCCAAACCTCCAGCTCTTTGTACATTGAAGATCGCCAGTATCTGCAGAATGTCAATGGAAGTATGTGAGGATATATTGCAAGTCTGAACTCTCCCTAGAAGCCAAGATGACTAAACTGAGGCTGTTGTACTTTGGTCATATCATGAGAAGACAGGACTCACTAGAAAAGACAATAATGCTGGGTAAGGTGGAAGGCAGTAGGAAAAGAGGAAGTCTGCATTGCAGATGGGTAGTCATCTCAACCAAGGAAGCCAGGACTCTGATTCTCCAAGACCTTTGTATGGCAGTTCAGGATAGGGTGATTTAGATGTCTCCCATTCATAGGGTCACCATAAGTCATGTTGGTGCGAGGACAGTTAACAACAATACTGCAACTTTTTGTTGCAAGTCTCGTTTGCCAGTGCAGGCATCTCTCACTTAACAAAACCTCTGACCATGAACATCCTTTTTACAAAGACTTTTTATCCCTGTCCAGTGTCCCCTTTCCTCTTTGTCCAGTTGGGAAAGTTTTTGTTAAAGCAATATCACCATTGGGAGGATGGTGAAGGAAGTCTGGAGAGCCACTGCTGCTGGGTTGCAGCAGCCTGTTTGCAGTAAACACAACTTAGCTTGAGCTGGAAAAGCAGGATTCTCCTCCAGCCAATCCTACTATAGCTCTGTGTGCCTACCTACAACAGGCAAGGTAAAGAGCAGCTGCCTCCAGAATCTCTTTCTGTGCACATTTGGAGTACTGTAACACATTCTGCACAGGGTTGCCTTTGGAAACTGTTCTGAAACTTCTGTAGATCTAAAATACTGTGACCAGAATGCTGATAGGGGCCAAGGAGCATGTAATACTCCCTGCAATGAAGGGCTTTCCAAACGGTGTGCCACGACACGTTAGTGTGTCACCTGAAGTGTGGTGATGTGTCGCCTACAATCTTGGAAATGTATGTTATTATTTATAAATCATATATTTTAAAAAATATATGAAAGGTTTTCATGCAATACGTTGTATCCCCATACATTTTGTTATTACAATGTATGTATGTGTCTGTATCTCTTATCGGGGGTTAGTTTAACCTCCGATTTGCTAGTAAAACTGAATTACTGTGTCGCAAAATGATGCATGTCTAAAAAGTGTGTCACCAACATGAAAAGTTTGGAAAACTCTGCTGTAATGGTTCCAAGTTATAAACAAAGAGACCATGCATGTCGTTTACTTTCCTCTTTACTAGGCACCCACAAACCCGACCCCGACACACACAATGAATATTGAACACTTTGTAAAATAAAGTTTCCCTTTTATTTTAAACTGGGCAAGTTTCCAAACTCTTGTTAGTGTTGGGGGGGCTCTAATTAGGAGCAAGGAGGCTGCTGGGGAGCAGGGGTGGCTTTGGGCCTGTACTGGACTCCCCTCTTCCTTCAGGTCTCCCTGTGGGGCCCAGTGGTATAATCTACCTTTTTGGTACGCCCATTGCAAGAGCCTGGAATGGGGATAAGTCTTTGTCCAAGTGGCTTTGGCTGTTCCAAAATCTGATACTTAAGATTGCCACCATTGGTCTCCCTCGTCCATTTGCTCTTTCATTCTATCCTTTCTTCCACCCGTTCAGTCCCTGCATCTTTTCATTCAACCACTGTCTCCCAAACACACTTTTATTTGCATATAAACAACCACTCATCCGTTCTAATTTTTAAAAAAAATCTGTTTATCTACCACCAATTATTTTCTTCCATTCCTTCTGTTGCTCTTGGTTTCATCCATCCCTTTTGCCTGGTTCACCTTTGTCCTATTGCTCAGCAATACCTGATTTTGTTACATTCTCTGCTCAGCTCCCCTCTCCTTAGCCCTTTCTCACTCCTGCCTCTGTCTGTTAAGCTCCCCGAAATCCCATCAGGGATGTCCTCCCCCACTCGGCTCCCTTTGCTTGCTTATAGACGGCAGGCACATGAAATGAGTGAAGACGAGATCCAGGTGAAAGGGACTGGGGCCGGGGGGCAGGTGGTGCCAGAGCCTGCTTCAGTTGCGCTCCAGTAAGAGGTGGGCAGGGTCTGCTCTGTGTTAGTTGAATGGTGTGGATGTGGGTTGGGGTCTTCTGGGGTGCATCTAGGGCAGGAATCCAGTCCGGTAGGGGAGGTCCACTTCTTCGCTAGCACCAACGTAAGAGGCTCGCATGCTGGGGAATACTACAGGAGGACATATAGAGAGGAGTGGGTAGTTAACATCCAAAACATATGCGTCAATAGCAAGAGGAAGAGAACGTTCTGTTTCATCATATTCTGCCTGCTGGCAAATTTATGTGGCAACTTAGGAGGCTTGGAGTGGTACTGAGGAAATGAGAGGGTGAGAATGCAGCCTGTGCATTTCTTCATTATGAGCATCCTTTTTTCAGCTCTTACTAACAAGTGCTGCCAAACTGTTGTGGTTCTGCATCTTCTCAGCAGTGTCCAAAGATGCTTTCCCATCTCCTTTCCATAAGATATACGGGCTGCCATTCTGCTGACCTGTTTAGGAATGTGTAATCTAGGCTTACACATTCATAACGGTTCAGTATTCATATTTACAATCATAGCATTATTGTCACAATCTCAAATGCCCCTCAAAACCTATCTTCATAGTCAGTAGCTGCACTAAGCAACAGAGGTCTGTTCTGCTGCTAACTGGGATGTAACAGGATGACATTTCCAGCCCCCTCCCATCAACAAGCTGGATTGGAACAAGGACTTGTGATGGGTCCTATTTCTGGACAAAGACTGGAAACATCATCCTACTGCAACCTGATTTTCAGCCAAACAAATCTGTCACTCAGTGTGGCTGTGGTTTGGACCATCTGGTCAGAAGATAAAATGTAGTTAAGTATTCTTAACTACTTCTGTGATGTAGCTCTCAGCCATGGTCATTAATCACAAAGTATAACTCTTCTCCAATCTAGTCTTCTGTAACTGGAGGGAATTTTCTCTTCAGCAGTTCATTAAATCAACATCTTATCAAAAAGCCAGACACAATTAGCATTGCCCATTCTGTGCAGCTTTAAAGGAGAATTCATGCCTAACCACACTGAACTGCATGTACACTGACAACAAAAATATGAAAAATATGCCTTTTCTCCTGCAATTTTTGTCTTGCTCTAGCAAGAAGTCAGGAGAAAGAAATTCTGGCTAGTTGGTAACCTTGATTCTGTTTCTAAGAATCTCTTGCTTTGTGAAATAGTTCCCCACCCTTCACTTCTACCAGTTGAGGCATATCAAAACTCCTGGCTTTCCAGACTATATAGAGAATCCTAGCAAAATTGCCAATTGTCTAGAAAAAAATGCTCTGGATTATGTGGCAGCCTCTAGGCCTATTGCCTCAATTTGTGTGCATGCAAACATCAGATTTTTTAAAAAAAAGATTTAAATGTAAAAATGCAATATTAAGTTAGTGTGCATGTTTGAACTACCTATTGCAAAAATGTGTACTAACCAGTCAGGCTGTTGAAATCGTCTCCAGCACATATAACTTGCTAGACTAAGGCTGTCAGATCTTGTGGTGCCAACTGAAATCTCAGGGAATGGCTATGCTTTTCTCATTCTCCAAGTAGGGAGCCAGCACTGGAGGAGGAGGAATTCAATTTTTTTTTATAAATGTGAGGTGCTTTAAGGCTTTGGTGCCCACGTCTACTTATGTCCTACCTGCATCAGAGCTCTCTGGCTCAGTGCAAAAGTGTTCATGTTTGTCTAGGCTTGCGCCATGTCAGTACACCAAAAAGCTAAAAGCATGGCAAGGAGATTATGAAAAAAGATGGTGCATGCACCTGGACTCCATGTACCATTTGAAGCAAGACAGGAGTGAAGTGCCACTCCCTTAATGCCTAGCTTTCACGTATAAGCTGTGGCAGCAGTGGTGTGGGGCCTGTAGGGGAAAGCCCTCCCAATGGCCTGGTGGTGAGTTTTCCACAAGTCATGCATCGTACAGTTTAAGATCATGTGGAATGGAAGCCCTAGCAGGAATTGCTGAAGCTACTGGGTACATTTTGCTGTCTGCCTAGCTGCCCAAAGAGGCTTGTTTTTTAATTCTTCAAGGGGCTAGGTTGCTATATTACCTGGTTGGCCAGGTGAATTCTGAGGCCATTCACCCCGATTGCCCTTGTGCTAATTTCCATAAGCAGGTGACTGAGAGGCAGATGTGGTCCATCTTCCATCCCTTGCCTCTCCTGCATCTGTGATATCACAAACACCCCCCCTCCAGTTTCAAGTTTTGGCCCTGAAATCTCAGGGAAGAGGATGCTGCACATACATACATGTATGTGTGTGTGGTCTATAGACATCTCTGATAGGTTCTGGTGATCTAAGAGAGGTGAAAAATATGTTTGGGGAGCAACATGCTAGTGCCAAGTGTGAGGGTTACTGTGCACTGGTAACCTAAGATTGGATTTTTAAATGCTCTGTACATTGGGCTACCTTCGTACCAATTTCAGAAACTCCACCTGGTCCAAAATATGGCTGCCAGATTGGTTACAGGCACACTGAGGAGTGAGCATATCACACCAATTTTAAATCACTCCACTGGCTGCCAATCAGTTTCCAGGCAAAGTACAAAGTGTTGGTTATTACCTTTAAAGCCCTACATGGTTTGGGTCCAAGTTACCTGCAGGATTGCCTTCTCCCATACAATCTGTCCCATACACTCAGGACCTCTGGGGACCATTTCCTTAAACTAGCCAGGACTAGACTAGTCTAGCTGCCTCTAGACTGTAAAATAGCCTGCTGGAAGAGGTTAAACAGCAAAAAACACTGTTCGAATTTTTAAAAGTTCTGAAGATGTATCTCTTCTGGCAGGCCTACCCAGTCAGTCTTTAACTGCAAATTTAAAATTAGTGAATTTTAAATGGTTTTGTGTATTTTTAGCTGTATTTTAATTTATCATGTATCCCACCTAGAGCCATGGGGAGAGGCAGGTAAGGAATCCCCAGCATCTCCTTCACTTTGTAGAAAAATTAAGAAGAAACTTGGCTTATTTTATCAGTGATACTAGTCACCACAAAAGGAGAAGGAAAGCCTTCCTTATTAGTTTGTTCCCATCAGCATCAATTTAGTCCCCACTCAGATTCCAGAACTTCTGGAATCAGACGTTTCCAACCAAACATGTTGACATTTCTAATAGCATCTCCTCTCTGGCTACTCTAGTTCAACTTGGGCCATGTAAACTGCAGTGTAGCATTAAACAGTTGCCATGCCATTGTGCACAGTTGGTGTGCCACACTTGGCCCGTTTATAAGGTGTCCTCTATGGCACTAACTTACCGATGGGGGCGGGGAATGACGGTCGATGAGGGGGATGCTCTCAAATCGAGGACTGCCACTGTACGAAGCGCTTTGACTCCTGCAAGCAACACCAACAGAGAAGCTGAAAATGCATCCCCCCTCCCCAGTCCACTACCCCAGATCTTGAGGGTTTTTCCACTCCCAGCTATCAGCAAAGAGGCTTCAAGACTCTGCCCTGAGTATCAATCACAGATTTCAAGAGATGTCTCCAGGTGGCAGCTGAGACAGTGAGTTTCTTGGTTTAGTTTGGTCATATGTCAGGAAGCCATAAACGAAATGATGGATCCTGGATTCATTATGATGTAATGGATAGACTTACCTGGGCTTTAGAATCTCTTAATGCAGTGAAGGAGTAGACACGTGCCTCCTTACACAGCCAGAGTTGGGTAGGACCCAAAATGCCAAAAAGGTATGCATGTTTATGAGTTATCCAGAATTCTTTCTCAGGCTGAGTGATATAAAAAAGCAGGTGGATCAGATTACCACTAGCAATTGTCCCATTACACTAGGTATAATGTGATACCCACACCCCACCAGGTATCTGGATTGATTCAGTGTATAATCTTCATCATGGTCCTGACATATGACTTAATTTGGAGACTTCTCAGTTTGCTTCCTTCATCCATTTTATTTTATTTTTATGCCACCTTTCTCCCAGAGTGAGACCCAAGGCAGCCTTGTAACACCTAACTTGATAAAAAGTTCTGGAGAACTAGAAATCTTGCACACTTTGGGGCATTTTGGTTGATCCTGACAAAGGCATTGCCCAACTGTGAATTTCACATTTAAAATAAAAGTTTGATGTGAGAATTCCACACATGAGGCCCTGCACACCCAGAGGCTAGTTTGATGTAATTCCTCCTTCTTAAAAACAGCAAACTGGGTGGCAATCAAGGAAGACTTCAAGTGTGTACCAACTTAAAACCAACTCTTTTGTGCTAGAGGTTACCACATATGGGGGTGGGCTAAATCTTGCCTTTTTACAAGACAAAGAAAATTCACAGCCCAAGTGAGACAGTTTAGACAACAAAGCTCAACCAGGGCCAAACCCTCCCAAACCCTTTTTTCGAATTGGCAGGCAGATCCCATTCTGATCTAAATTTTGCACTAAAAGCTAGGGCAGGTCAGAAGAGGTAAAAACATAGAATAGAGGGAGAGAGAAACAAAATAGTCACTGATTTTGGTGGTTCCAGGAACTGACCTTAATGCGGAATACTTGGGTGAGAAAATGAATAGCAACTGAGAATATATTATTCAAAGAAATCGCCGTGTTAGCCTGTATCGGTATGCAAAGGGATCTTGCAGCACCTTTGAGATTCTGAGAAGAAGTCTGTGGCATAAGCTGTCATAGAGACTTATGCTACAAACTATTTTTTGGTTAGTTAGTCTCAAAGGTCCTACACAATCCCTTTGCATACTGAGACTATATTAAGCAGCCTTGCACAGCCTGGGTCCTCTTGGATGGTGGGTGACAACCAGGCTTGGAAAAATTTCTTCACTGGACTACAGCTCCTGGATTCCCCCAGCCTGCATGGCCAGGGAGGGGATGGGGAGGAAAGGGTAAGTGAGACATATAAGGAACAGACATGTGAAGAAAACAAAAGGATGAATTGTCCCGCATCCCACCATGAGAAGCTCCTTTTGGGGAGCTAAAGATGATGGTGGCAACAGAAATACATACTGACATATAATGCATATCGGTTGAGTTCAGAGTTTGGGACGGGAATCCTACAAGTAGGAAGAGTTGGTTGGCATAGTGATTATAATGCTGGACTTAAAACAAGGAGATCTGAGTTCAAATCCCCACTCAGCTACAAGGCTGAGCAGATAGCTTTGGGTTAGTCACTGTCCCTTAGCCTAACCTACCTTAAGGGATTCTTGTGAGGATAAAAAGGGAAGACAAGGAAAAGCAACGTATGCTGCCCAGGTTAGAAAGGTGGAGTTAAGATACAGAGCTTGGAAAAGTTACTGTTTTGGATTGTCGCTTCCAGAATCCCCCAACCACTATGGCCAATGGCTATATTGGCCAGGAAATTCTGGAAACTGCAGTTCTAAGAAGGAGCTTATCTCAAATCAGCTAAATCTACTATATAAAAGTCAAAGTTTGTCTGCATCAGGGAGGTGAAGACCTGATACGATTGGTTGTGTGAGGTGAGAAGACCTCATATGATTGGCTGGCTGTGAAGATTCTACGGAATCCTGGGGTTGGCAGATTAGGGAGGGGCCTTTAGAAATTTCAGCAACAGAGCTCTTGGGCCTGGTCAGTTGCTATGGAGACGAGGCCTAGTAGCTCTGAATACAAATTGTATGGGGGAATACGGGGATAAGTTACATGTACTGGACACACAGGATCTGAAATCTGTATATTTCAACCACATCTAACTTCTAAGGTAAGGTAAGGTATTTCTAAAAAGTGTTACGTATGAGAAAATAAAATCCCGGGCAATCCCAGGTAAATATGCTAGTTGTAACATATAAAATAAACTACTCCTCCCCCACCATTGATTTAGAAAAGAGAAACTGTGTTTTTTGTCACTTTCTTCAAACTATTTAACACAGCTAGTGATTTTTTTCTCCCCTCTCAGATTCCCCCCACAGCACACTTTTAACAGAGGCATGCTTCCCACTACCCCACCCCAAGAACCAGGGGGCAGTGACTCATACAGAGAAATGGAATATAATCTCTCCTCAAATCAGACACTGCATGTGATGACTGGATTATTCTGTTCTTAGAAGTTAGTGACACAGCAGAATTAGCCCAGTTTAGAGAAAATGTCTTGTGTTGGTCATGAAGCTTTCTGGAGATCTAGGGGGTAACATCTTCCACTTTCAAGCCACTGATTATTTAGTTTTTCCCCCTTCTTTTGACAAAACATGTTAATTAAGAAAAGATGGAATGGCTCCATACCATCAGGAATCTTCTGAATAAAAGCTCCAAAAAAAAGTGGAATGGAGACATGCCCGCAGCCTCAACTGAACTTTCAATAATTTAATTTAATTTAATTAAATAATTTATAATTTATAATTAAATAATTAATTAAATTAAATAATTTATAATTTATAATTTAATTCCTTTGATTCTTTCTCCAGGCACAGCTAGCAGGTGTCTCCAGTTTTACTAGATTAGAGATGACTTGCCTGGATGGTATAGCTCCTTTCTTTTTTTTAATAAAGAGAGCAGAGAATAGTGTGAGGATATTGGCTTGTTATGCATAAGTGGTCTAGTGAGTAGCAAAAATCTATTCCTTGCTAGTACTACTAATGAAAAGGAGAGCTTTGAAAACTATAGTCAGATCCCTCTGCTAGCATGGATTCAGGGAGTTGTATTCCAGAAATGTTCCACGTTTGGAGAAAATCATGAACCCTAAAGCTACATCCCATTGTGCACCACTGGGAAAGTGAGTCAGCTATGGAGGTGTTTTCACCTCATTTTGGACACATACATTATTTTCTGCTTGGAATCAAGTTCAGGGGAAATCTTGAACCCCTTCACAATATACAGCCATACCACTGTAATTCCACCATGGCCTCCAGCTGTCCAGATTGGGCAGGGCAGCAGCTCCAATTAAACCTTTGCTATCCTATTGTTAGGGTTACCCCTGAACCCTTAAAACACACACAAATAGATGTGGAGACCAACCTAAAATATTAGGTTCACTATGGACTACCTCAATGAGTCTATGGCCATTTCCGCACTAGACTGTTCTAGTGCTATGATTTCAACATCCTATGAATCCTGGGGTTTGCAGTTTTGGGAGGGGCTGAGGGGATGTTGAAAGTGGAATCATAGTGCTAGAACAGGCTAGTACAGAAATGGCCTATGTGATTGTGAGCCCTGAATCAGCATGGGAAAGTTTTCAACTTTGGCCATGGGACTCCCCCCTCCCTAGACAGAACACAGTCAAAACCACTTTTTGAGGGGTGCAAGGACAAGGAACCTTTTTACTGCTCACACTACTTTTTCAATTGCTTCTAAAATATCCTGGTTTCTCTCTTTTCCTCCTCCCAGTTTCCTCCTTTGTCGTCAACTTATTTTAATTGCTGCAAACTGACTTCAAAGTGCAAAAGCAGTTTATGCTCAGTTAACTTAGCAGGAGAGAGCAGAGAGGAGGGAGTGGAGTCTTGTCCTTCCTAAACCCAGTACATAAATGTCAGGATTTCTCTGCTTAAAATGATAGTTTTGTGTATTCCTCTTCATTAACAACTTTTGCCTCTTCTTGTCTGGCCACACTCTTTCAAACACATCCTTTTGCGTCTTGCCCAGATGTGTGATGGTTTTCATCTGTGAAATGCTGAAAGCTATATTCCACTTTAACTATCATGATTCTGTCCGATGGAATCCTGGGATTTGGAGTTTAGAATTCTCAGCCAAACAGTTCTAGGGCTTCAACAAACTACAAACACCAGGATTTCACAGGATGTTGCCAAGGGGAATCATAGCACTATACTTGTGTAGCGTGAAAGGGCTCCCATTTTTCTGGTTAGCAGCTCAATGGGGCTGCATACAGTGCTAAAGGACTGGCTCTCATGTTATTCAGGAAGCTACCTTCCCTCCCTCAGTGGAAGAGGTTTTTTCAGCTGTAGCGAAAAAGCCAAACGTGATTTTTTTTAAAAAAAACAAAAAATCCAGACATTAAGAGGATTAATTTTTAGGACTGACATGCAGGAGGTACTCCTGGGACTGTTTCCAGGAAATGAACAAAGGAACGGTGGGGAGGGTGATGTGCAAGATGAAAGAATGAATGGACGGTATGAAGAAAATGTCATGGTAGGAGATGAGGAGAAAGAGGTAAAAGGAATAGGAAAAATTATAGGGAGTAATCAGAGGCCAGTTTGCAGGGGATGGGTTTAGCCCTCCCTTCCCCCCACCACTCGCGCACTCAGATCTGTGCCATTGCTGGCCACGCCAAGCCCCTCCCGCCTTGCAGGGGGTGTCATGACCGAGCGCGCGGGGAGGGGGTTGGGAGGGTGGTGGGTGGTTGGGGCTACTCACATGTACTGTGAGACGGGGGCGTTGGAAATGGGGGGGCTGAGAGGCGCAGGCTGCCACGGCTGCCCCAGCTTGAACAGTGGCTATAGGAGCCGGGCAGGGTGGGCCCGGCCCCCCCGCGCGCACCGTCGGCGGCCTACGTGCCTGGGGCGTGAAAGGGTCGTCGTCCTCCATGTCGTCATAGTCCGAGTCCCTATGTGGAAATCCAGGAAGAAACGGAAAGACAGACAGAAAGAGAATGAGTGAGGGGCATGTTTGGTAGAAACTGCCTTGCCTGGGCTTTCAAGAAGACTACGGCACTAAAGTCTCTCAAATAACAACAATAAGAGAAGTGGGCTGTTTTTGCCCCAGGACCTTTCCTCTATTAGAATCTACAGGCATGCTAGTACTAGACAAATCACTGGCCTGACTGAGTGGCCACATCGATGCATGACCGTAAGCCATGAAATATGTTGGCTTTGGTTTGTTAGGCACAAGTGGCCTGTGGACAACCAGGCAAACAACAGTTCCCACATCTCCATTTCTGGTTCATTTCTCTCTGCCCCAACTCCTGCTGGAGGGAGACAAGCTAAAGAAACAAGCTGCCATTCTGCGTGTAACAACAAGCCATAGTTTAAGCAAGCTGGAGTTCATAAGCCAAGAACCAACCATAGTTTCTAAAGGTGGCCTTGTGGAAGGCCATGTTTTGTCAGTGTGAATAGGTTCAGATATGATGACAAGCCAGAATTCAACAAATCACAACCAGACTTGCCCTTAGGCATGCCAGTGTTGAGATAGCTTCATAGATTGATGTTCTGCAAAGGTGTTTTTTTTAAATAAAGGAACCACAGCACCAAACTAGATTATAGATTTATTCTTTTTTAAAGAAAAAACTCCCCTTTCATCATAAAACAACCCCAGTACTTGCAGTGTGAAATGCAGAAAAAAAAATCATAAAATTCTCTAGATAGGCGAGAGAAGAAACGAGGGTGTGTGAATAAACACTAATGGTTTCACCCACAAATTTACACATTATCTTATGCACGTTACCCCAATGTTTTCGGCTGTTGACCCTCACCTGTTCTGGAATCTCTTCCAGGCACGGGGCAGACTGCAGACAGCTGTGGTGAAGGAAAGGGCAGAGAAGAAGGAGAAGAGGAGGAGGAAAAGCAGCCCTTCCATGCCATCGTAGCACAACCCTTTCAGGGCATCCACATAGTCCTAGGAAACAGAAAAAGTAACAAGCACATGCAGTCAAGCAGGGATTAGCAGGGCTACCGGTGCATATACTCAAAAATGACATGAGCAGGATGCATTTTTCCTGAATAGATATTATATTATTATTGAATTGGAATGCATCCATAATTCTTAACCTCAGGATCTGCAGTTGCTCCATCTAGGAGGGACGACAGTGTACAGTACAATCCTTTATCTATCCATTGTTGTTGTTGTTGTTGTTGTGCACTTTCAACTCATCTTTGACTTATGGCAACTCTATCACTAATTTTTCTGGGTCTGAGAGTCTGTGATGCACCCAAGGTCACCCAGTAGGTTTCCATGGCTGAGTGGGGAATTGAACCCTGGTCTCCACAACTGTAGTCCAACACACCAACCGTATTTCAGAAATATTGTCAGAAAGAACTGTCAAAACCGTCTCTGAGTATTCCTTGCCTAAGAAAACAGTGTGAAATTCATAGGGTTATTGCAAGTCGACAGATGACCTAAAGGCATGGATATACACGTCTACACTGGCAGCTAGAGTGAACTGTGAAGATGAAGCAAGAAGGTCTTGACACAGGCTGAGGCACAACTATAGTGCTACTATTCCACTTTAACTGCTATGGTTTGGTCTTGTGGAATCCTGGGGTTTGTAGTTGGGGGAGGCATTGGAGAGCTGTAGCTGAGAATTGTTGTTGCTGTGTGCCTTCAAGTCATTTCCAACCTATGGCGACCCTAAGAAAAACCTATCACGGAGCTTCCTGGGGCCAAGAATGTGTGATGTGCCCAAGGTCACCGTAGGCTTCTAGGGCCTAGCACAGAATCAAACTCTGGTCTCCAAGGTTGTAGTCCAACACTCAAACCACTTCACTGTGCTACTGGCTATGAATTCTAAATGCCCCTCCCTAAACTACCAGTACCAGAATTCCATAGGCTGGAACCATGAAAGTTTAAACAGAATAATAGTCCTATAACTGCATAGTGTGAATGGGCCCCAGCTATGCCAGCACAGAACCTCCTCGAGGGAACCACTGTATTCTACCAAAAAAAGGGGCCTGTAGCCTTCTACAGGACAGATATAGGCATTGTTTCTAACTTCGGAGAAAAAAATAGTTTACTGCCTTGCCTTGCTTTTGTGTCCCAAACTCCTCATGGCCAGCAAGGGGGGTGGCCTTTATCTGCATCAAGCCTGCCTCTACTACCATCTTTCTCAGCTAGAACATCTTAAGTAAGATGCAGATCTCTGACCCTCCATCTGACCCTCTTAACATCCACGCCTGATGCAAATTTCCAAATCTTGCTTGATATATTTTGGTCAGCCTAGTAAATGTCCACCAAACTATGTTTTTGGATTTTGCTCTGTGATCATTTAGTATACATCTGAATGATAATTTCTAAGGGGACTCAGCTAAACATGAGTCTTGGTGGTCCAAATTTGCTTGATCATTTCAACAAGAGCTCAGTTCCTCCAGCCTAGTCTGGGAGGGGGCTGAGCCTTCCCTCTGTCCCCGGTGTCCATGAAACCAAAGACAGCCCATCATAATCACTTGAATTTTTAACAGTTCCTTATGGCTGCAGTTGGTTGTTACTATACTGTATTTTTATTTTTTAATCCACTTTTGTATATGTGGTGATGACCACTCATAGCTTGTTTTGCTATTGTTGTGTAATGCTGTTGTGTAACACTTATCTTTTAAAAATGATTGTGTAATACCTAGTTGACTTAAGCTGTGCATGTGAGTCACCTTGAGGGCTTTTGCATCTAAAGACAGAGTATAAATGTTTAAAGCAAACAAATAATAAATAAATGTCTTGGAGCACAACTACCAACGATGTTTGGATCCGTTTGGATGAGAGAAGGAGCAGAAGCTGATGCGAAATGTTTTTCTAAAATACAGGTCAAGGCACCACTGGAGACAAAGGGGCACTCGGGCTGAGGCAGAAGATACTCCAGAAACAGAGATGTAGTTACAAGTGAGATGTTGAAAATCATTCATCCCTAGAACTCTCATATTTGCTGTGTCTGCATTCCCCGTGTGGGAATTTTGTTTGTTCCTTTTTTGAGGGTGCCTAAACTATATTTCTAAATGCCCAACTGAAGCTTTAAGCTACTGTAATGCTAAAAATGTAGGGACAGACGGGAAAATGTAATGCATGGGGAGCAACAGCCTCATTAGCTCTCCCCTTGCCATAGTCTGCCAAGAAACAGTCTCCCCAAAATGCAGGTTTCAACTAATCCAGGGAGGAAGCTCTCTTTCTCTCTCACACACACACGCACCTGCCTCTGTGGCTGTTTTCATCTCTTATGCTAAACCAGAATGTGGAAAAGTCACCTTATTTTATTAAAACTTCCAGAATCCCCCAACCAGTATGGTCATCTCCCTAAACTCTGTATTTAACCATGATTTAGCTTGTTGCTTCTGTGATTTGTACATTCCCTTCTCCTTGTAGACTTAAGATGAAAAACATCTTTTTGCCTCAGCAGGAGAGATATCACACCTCATTCAAATATACAAAGGCGATTCACAGCTCTCAGGAGACCACCACTTAAAGCATTTGATGTTTCAGGAATGGGAACAATCAACTACAACCAGCTATTAACCAGCAATAATCTATTCTGACTATTGTCAGAAGATCATATGTTGACATTTAGAAAAACGATTTTTCTAAAATCATCATGCCCTTTGAATGAAGCTGGATTTTGGCAATTGCAAATGATAGTAAATGGATATACTATAAGGGACCAATTTGGATTTTTTTTCCTCTGGAGATGTTGTACACTAGAGATGACAACTAGAGTTTGTCAACATTGTTGCATATATTGTGAATGATGAACAACAATAAGTTGTTTTGACTATAATGGGAGTTCTTAGACAATGTTCATTGTTATAGATTGCTTCTGGTATTGCTTCTTTGCTTTTAAGTTGAGTTAGATGCATGATTGCACTTTCTATTGGTCTAATTTCTATCTCACCTTACTCCAAATTACTCAGGGAGTAGGGCCTAAATACCCTGAGGCTACCAGATCTGTCTAATCTTGTAAACTGAGCAGGTTAGGCTGGGTTAGTAACTAGGTGGGGGACCACAAAGGAATCCCAGTGCTGTAAGCTATATTTCAGAGGAAGGAATGGGCAAAACCACCTCTGAATATTCCTTGAAAACCATATGAAATTCAGGAGGCTATCAACAGGCAACTTGAAGGCACACACATACCCGACAAGAGCCAGTGTAGAGGTTTGAATATTCGGCTAGGACTTTGGGAGACTAGTTCAAATCCCACTCAGCCATGGAAACTCACTGGGAGACCTAGGGCAAGTCACGCTCTCTCAGCCTCAGAGGAAGGCAATAGCAAACCTCCTCTGAATAAATCTTGTCAAAAAACCTATATGATAGTGTTGGTATAAGTTGGAGCTGACTTTAAGGCATATAAAAATAACAGTACATAAGAATTCTGTGAGGCAGACAGGGAATGGTTTAGAGTAATCCAATAAGCTTGTTACTGAACAAGAAATTAAAGTCAGGTATCCTTAGTCTATGGCCAGCTCTCTCACCCCTATATACAGTTCCCCTGTGGTTTTTAAAAATTATAATTACCATATACATACCAAAGCATTTTATATCCCACTCACTTCATGAGATTACACAGACTTCTAAAAATAAATAAATCCTTAGGTGTCTTGGCTTCAAGCAAAGTAATCACCTACTGCCCACAACCTACCCTGAATGCCATATCTCAGGGATGATGTTAGTACATTAAACTATGGAGAAGACTGGTCTCCAGACTTGCTATACCTGATACTGCCTGTTATTGCAACTTACTGGCTCTAGTTGCTGTGACAGCTGAGGATGAATCAAGTTGCATTTCAACATATTTTGAGTATACCAAGTTGGGGAAAACCATTGCAAGAGTTTGCAGTATATTTACTGTATAATCTTATGATACTATGGCCATTGCAAGAGTTTGCAGTATATTTACCATATTTTCTTTATGATACTATGGTTCCGGTTACATCAGAAGAGAGAGCCAGTATGGTGTGGTGATTTGAGCATTGGATTAGGAATCTGAAGACCATGATTCGAATCCTTGCTCAGACATGGGAAACCATTGGGTGACCCTGCGCAAGTCACTCCCTCTCAGCCTCAGAGGAAGTCAAAGGCAAAGGCTCTAAGCAAATCTTGCCAAGAAAACTCCATGATAGGTTAGCCTTAGGGTCACCATAAGTGCAAAACAACTTGAAGGCACACAACAAGAACATCAGACAAGGAGGACAGACAGCTAAACCTCTTCCTGATGGGCCTGTTTGACTGGGACCATTTGCTATTAGGTTCTGTCCATCCTACAGCAGTCTCCACAACAGCCATTCTACCCAGTCCTTTAATTAGACATATTTTTGCAATGTTATGGTGTTCAATCTTCTTGCTTTCCTCTTCCCATTTAACTAGCTTTATCCTGTACGTGTATTAAATCATGAGTCTTCTCTTTTGTGTCTGTGTTCTAAGTCTCTATACAGTGTTTAAATATTTTCTATAATACATCTGTATGCGTGCATAATATCCTAAGGAAACACAGTGAAATGATAGTATCCTGGAGGGCACCAAGAAAGACTGTGAAAAATGAAAGTCTGGGAACAAGGGGAGAAAGGTTTGATGCAAAGCTCTGAAAAGTTTGCTCTGGGTCAGCTAGGTAACAAGAAGACCAAGAATCAAGCAGGTACCTTGTGAAGTCCCCGGCAGTTCAGCAGAGCAACAAGGTGGTGGAAATTGCTTTCGGTGGTATTCAAAGTGCTCTGGATGGATAAGATGTTCTTCTGCAAGCATCAAAAGATATGAGGACAGAATCTAGTAGTCCTGGTTTGCAGCCCACCCTCTGTCTGTCCTTCCTTCCTTCCTTCCTTCCTTCCTTCCTTCCTTCCTTCCTTCTAATCCATTACATTCCCCTCCAGTCCAGGAGACCCAACAATCCAGTCACTCAGAAGCGCTCCCTTCCCACCCCTCTTTTTTTTATATCTCTACTGACCTCAGCTGCTGGAAAATGAGGAACAGCTTCTCTCTCCAATCCATACAGCTGAGAGTGAATGTTGGACAGTGCCCTTTGACACATGGTGAGCCTCTGTCAATATGGTGGGATGGATTATAGGAGAAACACAAAGCATTTTCAGTTAGAAAACTTACACTCTTAGAAGTTGGGTGGGGGAGACAAGGGCTCTGAGGCCTATTACCACACAGCCAAGAGACTGAAATCATTTCTATTTGCACAAAACTGTCACCAAATCACTAGATTAAAATACCACAACAAAAGAGAGCTTTAAATATTTTCTCTTGCCTGCTGGTCAATTTGGGGACAGCTGGACATACAATCCAGTTAATCATAAGGACCTATGGGCAGAATTTTCTTTAGCCTCTAATTTTATGATTGTGCCAAGAACAGAAACCAGTAATGGACAAAGAATTCAGAATAATGAGCAGTCATTTAAAACTGAAAAGGCATGGGTTTAATCTGTACTCCTTGGGAAGAAAAGTATGAGTAATGTTAAGAGCAATTGGAGGTCTGATTAGATGAGTGGGAACAGAGGAGGAGTTCAGCATCAGTCAGCAGCTCAGACTCTCACATCTTTCTTGGCTATTTTGGGTCCTTCTTCCACCACACACTTTTGCCACTAAAGCAGTGGATGAGTCCCACTTTTGTCTCAGCCTTATGACATGACATTGTTGTTCACTCAGTGCTGTACAGTCCTTGGCAACATGATTTTTGTCATGCTGGAATTAATCTGTTAATGATTTGAAGGGCCCTATTTTCCCCTACAAATCAGCCTGGGCTTTGAGATCTACTGGAGATGCCCTTCTCTCCCTCCCAC